>BSAI01000125.1:12248163-12671666 GCA_036245035.1 Adrianichthys oophorus | reverse complement strand
TCTATCTATCTATCTATCTATCTATCTATCTATCTATCTATCTATCTTTGATTTATCTCTGAATTGGAAAATACGCTGGGTGGGCCACAACCTCTTTGCTCCGCTCCATTTTGATGCATCCAATCACAGACAAATAGATCCATGAATGTTTTCATTTTCCTCATCAGAGCTGGTATCTGGCTCAAAACTGTACGCCTCCTTACCATTTTTGTTGGACTGGTGATGTGAGGTTTGGGTTTTGAGAGGCTGTAAGTTAGCAGGAGTGATGGGAAATGAGGGTGGGCTTTCACCATGCAGGAGTCTCGCCCACATCTCAGAGGCAAGTTTCTTATGAACCCCTGCTGCTCTGCAGAAACTATGTCCTAGAAAATGACACAGGTTTTTTGATTTTGGCTAAAAACTGCATAATCATAATCAAAAATCTACAGAAAATATTTTTAAAATAGATCAAAACATGTTCGGAGTGGCACTTTATTTGTTTTATTTTATATTGCTTAGGGCTGTTTGTGATCCAATTCAGTACCATTCATTAAAAAATTATCCTAAGGAGAAACTTCCCAAAGCAGACATTTTAAAGTTTAGCTTTATGGATAGATGTCTGGCATGTTTGCCCATTTTTACTTTAAAAAATGATAGAAACAATTTGTAATCCTGCCAAATGAGACTAAATTGGAAATATAAACCATGAGGTCTTTGAGATATAATGGAGCTTGTTTATTTAAGAAACAAACAAAAAAAAAGTCTGCCTCGAAACCATTGTAATCCTGCATAGAAACAGTTCCTGTTTACGTGAAAGCTGAGCTCAACATGCTCTTTAAAACAGATTTTACAACTGTTTTGTTTAAAATGTACGCTCTGTATTCACGTTTTATTCTCTTGGAAAAAAAAAACATTAGTACGCAAACAAAATGATGCACATGCAAAACAAATTCATGAGCGTGGATCTACTTCCAAACTTGTTTTTGTTTTTGTTCCAGTTTGGTCCTAACAGCACACCAAGAGATGTTTGGTTAATCTTTAGTTCGAGCATATCCTGGCTCATGTCGGTGTGCCCTATGGGCTTGCTGCCAGAGGGAAATTCAAGGGCATTTGGAGAGGTTTGCCTGTGATGCAGTTCAATGTGGGGGGGAAAAAAAGAGTGTACCACAGTCAGGAAACTCATGGAGAACATCACGCAGCTGAATACAAATGCAGTGTCCTCAAAGCAGTCAGGGTATCCTTCAAAGGGATGCAGTGCTTCGCAACACACTCCCTTGATAAGGTCGTAGTGCCTAATATACCACACTACCGTCAAACACTCCGTGGCTTCTTGTTAGATCCTAATTTTTTTCGAGTGCGCTGCTCAGACACTGAGCCTTCTTTGTCCTTTTTAGGCCCGCTGTTCACCAGACAAAGAAAGGAAACTTATTAGATCCCACAGAGAGGTGACTCAACTCAGTTTTTCTCCTATGACGTCCTACCCCCCTCTTTTTTTTTCTTTCAAGTGATCCCCATTCTTCTCTGATAAATGCCGTTTTTTGTTTTTGACTGGCAGGTCGATGGGGGCGGGGCTTGGCTTGTCGCCTGAAGACCTCGGAGGGGGCGGAGAAAGCCAGAGAAGGAAGAAGAGGCTCTCTAGTCGAGGCTTTGAGCGACTCAGCAGCACACAGGTCAGTCTATGTCCTTGTCCTGCTTTCTTTATGCAATTAAAAGTAAAAATCACAACTTTTTTTTTTTTTTTGCGCTTGACATAATCCATTGTTACCCTCACGAGCCAACTCTCCTCATTCCATCTTTATGTCTTTTTTACTGAGGCTTTGTCAATTTATTCCTTGTTGGTGTGTGAGTGCAAATGAGTACTCTGCAGACTCTAAAGCTGCTGTAACTCACTTTCTCCATCTCTCATCTCTCTCTTTTGCAGCAGATAAAAGGCTGCAGGAAAAGCAGTCTTCACAGCGTGCTCAGCTCCAAGCTGGCTGGTGATGTAGCGCAGCTCAAACAGAAGGCCCAGGTTAAAAAGAATCTCTCAGGAACAGGCCCCAGGGACAAGGAAGTTTTCCCTTGCAACTCCAACCCCAAGAATGGGTTCAGAAGCCAGAATTCAGTCAAAGCCAAATCCAGGCGGGAGTCTGGGGGACAGAGTGATACAGGTAAACACTGCTATTCAGTGCTTTGGTTGTGCTGATGCTGTTCTCTGTTTCTCGCTGGTCAACGTTTGTTTTGCCTTCCCCTCAGCAGCCAGCGTGGACAGTGTCCCCCAAGACAACTGGGCTGGAATTGTGCGTGGTGCACATGCAAACGGACACATCACCTTCTCGCAAGGATCCTCGCAGATGAGTCAGCAGAAGGCAAAGGTTCATGGGAGTCAGAGGGAGAAAGCGATGGAGGAGGAGAGCTCCTCTGCAGAAAGTGACTCCTCTGACCAAGGCAAGGCAGTAAAAATGAGAATGTCTTAGAATTTAACTCAGAATTTTAGGAATTGCATTTGTGTATAGAAAATAAATGCAAATATGCTGAACTGTTTTCTTCACCATTAGAAGCAGAAGAAGAGGAAGACAGTTATGAGACTGATGAAGGTCAAGATTACAGGCCCCAGTCCCCCAAAGATGTTACTACTACCTGTTCCACTGTGACAGGCCCCAGCCCTTCATCTGTGGTGAAACTGGAGGCCAACCAAAAGGCCAGGAACAAGAAACAGAGACAGGAGCTTTATGGTGAGACTGCCCTTTGAAAACAATAAGTCCACCATTCTGCCCCACATCCTCAGGGGAAACATCTGTTTTCTTCTTTTCCTCCTTTCCTGTAAGTTCGGTCTAAATCTGTTTCTTTATTTTGAATCGCAGGCTCCCAGAATTTGTCTGGAACAGAGGGGGAAGTCAAAGTACGGAAGAAACCCACCTGTCGGCTTGGTATGGCCACTGCAGTCAAAAACAATCAAGATCAACGGCTGGAGGGAGGAAGAAGATCGTGTGGAACCAGATCTAAGGAACCGCGATGGGGGAGCCTTGGTGCAAGGGGCAGCCGTTTCAGGAGAAGCATGGGACTGGCCACCTTTCCAACGACTAGTGAGCGACTGAAGAGGGCGACGCGCAAGAGCACCATCCTGAGAGGAACTATAAACAAGGTGAAATCAATTTCATTTTCACACAAGCTGAAACAGGTTCTTTAAAAAGCTGGACCTTTTCGCTGGAAAATGTCAAGCGGACAGAATTGAATTTTAAATGCATAAATATAACAAAAATATTTTTATTTGTGGCACCCATGCAAAAAAATGTATTGTTTAATTAAAATTCAGTTTTCACTAATACTCTCCAGTCAAAGGGGCGAGCAGTGAGCCGTCTCTTAGAAAGCTTTGCGGCGGATGAGGGCTTTCAGATGGATGGTAGCAGCTTTTCTGAGGAAGATGACAGCAGCCATCGACAAAACAACAAAACCCCCGAAGGTAGAAAAAAATAAAATAAAATACAACTTTGACAGAGCTTTCAGCAGATGTGTGTTTCTGTGTTGCTTAAAAGTGAAATCCGTGTCTACCTTTTCCATTGCAGCTCCAAACTGTGTCCTGACCAAAGAACTTTTAACTGATGGACTGAAGGTGTTGATCTCCAAGGAGGATGAGCTGCTTTACGCTGCCAGGGTCCACAGCCTGGAGATCCCAGACATGTGAGTGAGCAGTCAGGCAGCTCTGCAGCCTTTTGGGATGCATTTCCTGTTTGTAGCTGCACGGTGATAATGGCATAACTGATATGTTACAATAGAAGTCATGGATCTGTCATGAAAACTTTCTTTAAGATAATCATAAAAAGAGAAACTGTATATAAACCAAATTTGTGTATCAGCAGCTCCTTCGTTTTCCCTTCCTTACATAACAGGTCTCTATTATCTCACACCACGCTGCTCCTGCTCTGGGAGCAGAGAGGCAATAACAGCAGCAGAGTGGGAGTAACCTATGACGTGGGATCTAGGACGGCATATAGCAGACCCCTAAATAACCTAATCTTTTTCTCTTCTGTGCTTGTTTTTCTTTTAGATTTAAAATCAGTATTGATGGGGAAAGAGGAAATCGCTCAAGAATCTATTCACTGGAACAACTGCTACAAGAGGCTGTGAGTTTAATCACTCAGTATAAACTCACCATCTTTTACTGCAGCATGTGTTCTGTTTTTTAGCAACATATTTCAGTCTCTGGGGATTATTAAGGTCATTTAAAGTCAAGTGAACAAACATCGTTCAACAAACTATTGGGATTTATTTGTTTAAGGAACTACAAATGCCTTTAAACCAAGTTTTTAGTTATTGCACTAATAGGCCGAATAAAAAAGGACACTAATTTTTAAGAAGAAAATCACAAAAAAGTAAAATTATCTCATACAGCAAGTACATTTTACTTAAATCTAGAAACAATGAGTTCCAGACAAAAAGGGGGGAAAAAAGCTATAAAAGTTGTTCGGTGGAATTACTTTAAACTGAAAATATACATGAAATAATATTTTTTTTTGCTAGTTCTAAGTCAATTGGTTTGTATTTTTTGAGTTTTTATGAACCTAATTATAGTTCATTTTGATTTTAGTGACCAAAGAAACCAGTGTAATAAGTGGAGATCTCATCTTAGTACAAGTTTGCCCATCTTAAATCCTAATAAAATATAAAACTAGCTCTTATTCTTAGAACATAAATCTATTTTTGTTGTTTTCTAAAATAATTTAAATAAATGTCAGTCTAACTTTTATTGAACTTTAAATTAGAGTGAACCAAAAATTACATTGCTTCTTATTACAAAATAAATCAATTTCAGTGATTTTTGATGTATAGAAAATCCATTTAAACGTATAATGAACATGTCATAAGTCAAGCAATTTGAGTTTTTTTTTTCAAGACATATAAAAACACGTTTTTATTTTGACAAGAATCATTTCTTCTTCTCAATCCTTTCTCAATTTTTATTGAAGTACCTGTTTAACTATGTCAAATCAGTGCAGGAAAGAGGCCAAACTTATCTCATTCATTCATTTTTTTTCACTATAAAGCATTTTATTGTATCATTTTATTTCTTTGGCTGGATTTCTGTCAACATTTCCTTTATCTAAACAATTCTGGCATCCCACCTGCTTTTAAAGATACCACCCATTCCTTTCTTTTTTGTTTTTTTTTCTTAAAGAAAGCCATTTATTTTACGCTGCCACCCATACCCCAATTTTCAGTCACCCCACTCGCCCAACCACACTATCACATCCACACTTCATCAGTCAAAGGGGTCTCTTGCCATGGCAACAGTAAATGAAAGCAACCTGAAAGAGCCCCTAGTGAGCAGCGGATGCTGGGGCTGCCTTTATTGTTGGAGAAAGGATCTGGCAACCTGCAATCACAAACCCTCTATTCAGGCCCTCTTTAGTATTACTCAGCAAGTCAGGATTTACTGCGTTATGACTTCCGTTCCTTTCAGCCCTGACTGGCACATTGGCATGAGATAAGTGCCGCTTGGAAACGTGGCACAGTGACTGCCCATTCACAATGCTCCTTTGCTCTCAGACTGTTTGTAATGTATATGTTCATTGTATTGGACCTGTAATGAATCTTAATTATGGTTTGGTTTGGGTTTCAGGTTTTGGATATACGTCCAGAGTCTGAGACTGTTCTTGGTGAAGGAACTCGGGTGTGTGCCTACTGGAGCGAACGCTCACGGTGCCTGTATCCCGGCTACGTTCGCAGAGGTGGGATTTCACATAACTTGGCTGTGTGCACAAAGGTTCACAATTCGGCACACTTTAAAGTGCATTTTTGCCTCTCATAGGTGGTCCGTGTGATGACGGAAAGCAGAGAGGAGTGATGGTGGAGTTTGATGATGGCGACAGAGGGAAGATTTCCCTTCACAATATCCGCCTCCTGCCTCCAGGATACCAGATTTGCTGTGGGTGCCTCCACACTTTGCTGAAATGGGAATTAAAAGCTTTATATGTTGTCTCTTTCGGTTTATGCTCATGATCTTAAATTGTTTGTCATCTAGGTGGGGAGTCATCTCCTGCCCTGTTGGTACCCAGTGGACCGATGCACAAAAAAAGCTCAAGTCTGGAGCAGGCACCCATGAGTCGCCCTACAGACAGACTTTCAGGAAATAGTTCAACCAACAACCAGAGTCTAACCGCCATTAAAAGAAGGCCAGGTGAGAAAAAAATGAATAAGGGGAGTTATATATATAAGAGAAAGGTTAAAACTTTATCACTCAGAATATTTTTTTCATAAAATCATCCCAGTTAAAAAATATACTATTTCTGTCTTCATGACAGGGAGACCAAAGGGCTCTGGAAAAAAACAAAAGCAGCAGCAGGCAGAAAGTACCAATAAAACTCCTTTATCATTCCCGGGTTGGGCTTCACTGACCAACACCAAGAAGAGAACAAATGAAAATATGTTTCAGTTCAACGGAGCACCCAGGAAACCCCTGAGGAGGAAGGAGGATGCCCTGTTCTGCTCAACCCTAACCCCGTCACTGGCCTCCCTTCCATCCAAAGGCCTTTTCAGCAGCACCTCATTTGAGGTGGATTCTTTCCGAAGCATCGCAAATGGCTATTCCTTCTGTAATCAGTCTACCGGAGCAGGCTCAGGTTTATCTCTGGGAATCAAAAATGAGCTCTACTGTGAGAAGCGCAGACAAGATGACCTACCAAGAGGCAGGAAGTCTGGTCAAGAGTTTCTGGTCAAATTAGACCATGAAGGAGTGACTTCTCCCAAGACAAAAAACAGCAAGGCTCTGCTGTGCAGAGGTGGATCTTCCAGTGTGAGTACCATTCCAAGAACAGAGTCATACTCCCACCCAGTCTTGCTAGTCAAAGACAACAAAAAGAGTGGATCATCCAAGGTGGAGCTTCTCCTGAAAGGGACCACACCGCAAAGAAAGCCCTCCTCTTCCTTGGGAATGGAGGAATATGGTGACTTGGGTTTCAGCTCACACAGAGACTGCCACAGTTCCTACTCTGATCTTGATGACGAGGAGGAAGGGAGGAGGAGTGCTGCCATGGTTGCAGCCACAGGAGGACTCAGGACGGCTGGCCGTTTTCTATCTCGACTCTCTGTCTCTTCCTCTTCCACTGGTTCCTCAAGCTCGTCCTCCTCAGGGTCTCTGTCAAGTTCTAGCCTGTGCTCATCCGACAATGATTCATCCTACAGCTCAGAAGATGAGGACGCATCAACAATGATGCTACAGACTTGTCTGTCTTCTCACAGGGGCCTCCTCCAATCATCTCAACTGTCCACTTCTTCAAGACCTCAACAGCACTCCTTTGTTGCCAAAGCAGTTGCTGTTCCTAGTGTCAAAGGAGGCCCTTCTGACCATGTCTCCAACAGCAAGTCCTTCAAGAGGAAGGAATGCATAAGTTCCAGCTCCCGACCAAACAAGGAATTTGTGAAGAAACCCAAGTTGCTTCCAGATGACACTTCGTTTATTCCAAGAACTAAGATGCCTTCATTTCTGGGAGGCCGACAAATGTGGAGATGGTCAGGAAACCCTACACAGGTAAGCTTTTAGGTTCTTTCAGCATAAAATACTCAATGGCAACAAATCTTATAAAAAATAAGTTATATTTGTTTTGTCAACGTGCTTGGTTTTTGACAGAGGCGTGGGCTGAAAGGCAAGGCCCGAAAGCTTTTCTACAAGGCCATTGTACGAGGCAGGAACATTATGAGGGTTGGAGACTGTGCAGTGTTCCTCTCAGATGGGCGCCCAAACCTCCCATATGTAGGTCAAATTGAGAGTCTCTGGGAATCCTGGACTTCTAGAATGGTGGTCAAAGTCAAATGGTTCTATCATCCTGAGGAGACCAAGATGGGCAAGAGGCTTCGTGATGGCAAGGTAAGTTACAAACACTGTTTTCAATTACGTTATTATTCATGTTAGTTTCATCATACAATACAGATAACCCTGTCTGTTCTCCTCCAGCATGCCCTTTACCAGTCTTGTCATGAGGATGAGAATGATGTCCAGACAATCTCTCATAAGTGCCGGGTGGTGAGCAGGGAGGAGTACGAGTGTCTGACTGGTAATCAGAAGTCAAACAGTGCCCCCCAAGACCTCTACTACCTGGCTGGGACATATGACCCTACGACGGGCCAGCTGGTCACTGTTGAAGGGGTTTCCGTCATGTGCTGAACATCTGAAAGGACACTACTGAAGGACAAACATGACATGGGTAAAACATGGCATGGATGAGCCCCGACGCTGTCAGCACCAAAGCAGGGCTGTCAGAGACACTGTACACACCTGATTCTTGTGAAAGTCAAAGGCAAAGACTCGTTAAATCCTTTTTCTAAAAAAAGCAAACTTTTTGGGTCTTCCTCAGTAAATTCAGTAACTATTCTCTAATTAAGACATTCACAGCGGGGTTTTCAGATTCAAGCTTCCATCAGATGTCTCTGAAACGAAGCTTAGAATGCACTGGGTGGTGCAAACTACGACAAGCCTAAAAAAAGTTACGCTGGACCAATCCTTTGAAATGTAGGGTTACCAATAAAACGAATGGAAATGAACAGCGAGGCGCTGGGCTTCCTCTAAGAGTTTTCATTCCAGGGAAGTTGAACACATGTAAAAGGTGCAAACGTAGTTTGTAAATATTTTGAACTTTTCACAATGAAGCCATACACTTCAGTACCTCTCACCTGTCAAGAAATGCACAGGTGTGCGTTGTACAGTTCAATTATTGTATTGTCTGTATGTCTATATGTACATAAAAGTTATTTTATATAGAAGATTATTGTACATACGAGATGTATCTTTCCATGTTTGCAATTGATTTATTTTTATATGGGTGTGGACTACATTGTATTGTGCTTTGTTTGATTGTTTTTTCCCCCTTTTGCTTCGGGGAGTCAGGATTGGGGAGGTTAGTGTTGCACTGCTTATGCCCTGCTGAGACAGACAGAGCACACATAAGACAGATGGATTTAGACTGTAAAAGGACAAGACTCCCTTTCTGAGAGAGGGGCTCATCCTGTTATAAAGAAAAGGTAAAAAAAACAAGGTAAAGTGGCTTTTTGTAAAAGTGCTTTTTTGCTTTACATTAGTTTTACTAATTTAAAAGAAAAACGCCTTTTTTTAAATTTAAATTCTCATTAATTGCCTCATCATTAGATTCCACTGGAGCTGAGGTCACAGGTCAAAGGAAATTATAAATTTACACACAGTTGTGACGCCATATTTGTGTGTGCGGGTAGCATCACTACAATCTTAACTACAAATAGACTGGGTCATTAATTCAAATATATATTTATTGCGCATTACAACAATGAGTGCAAAAGTTTGGCACATTATGGCCTACAAAATACCAAAGTGTCTTTAACATGTTTTTTTCTTTCACAAAATGGGAAATCCTAAGCACCTGTATAGAACTCCAAATCAGAAATCACTGTTAAGTTATAAAAACTCGTCCTTCTCTATGTGCATATATTTTAGCATAATGACTGTTATCTCTCGCACACATACCTGCAGATTTTAAGAGATGATTGCACCAAGAAGACACCTGGAAATGTGACTATGAAGGTCAAGCTATTGACAAAAGGGAGATATTGAGAACGACCAATTAGTTCAAATGAAATATTTAGTTTTATTAGCCATCTGTGTCTATTTTGTAAAGTACAACGGACTCAATGCTAGCTGTGAAGGACAATCAGACTCACAAAGCAATGGACACATTATGTTTGCGAAATCTAATAAAACAAAAAAAAATTTATATATCACTGAAGCTTATTTAATTTGTGCCAAGTACATTCTTTTTTCCTCTAGTTTAGACTTGTTTGACATGCAATCATGCATATTTTTTGTTCACAAAGTTTTATTTTGTTTGCCAACGTTTATTTATTGTCAGTGTTGCTGTTTGTTCATGCCAAGAGCGCTTTATAGGAATGTGACACTGTTTTTCTTGGTGTGATGTCGCATTTGCATTTCCTAAATAAAACTGGTCTTTTAGAGGCCATCTAGTAAAAATAAATAAAAAACAACACTGGATTCCTCTCACCTGGAGCTCTGTGTGCTTTCATTTACATCTCCGTCTTATCTGTCAGAGGTGTTTGTCCATCTGCTTATGTTAATGAGACGCAGCATATTCATTATTTTTACTAAGTAACAATTTACTTTACTAAGTTTAAATGCATTTCAAACAACTCGTACGCACATATTTCTGATTAACACATTTTAAGATGTAAAAAAATGCGAACATTTTTCAAAACTCAAGTAAAATAAAAGGATTTTAAGAACTTTTTTGAAGTAAAACGTATGTAAAAGTGCTGCAGATGACAGCATCTAAACAAACACTAAAAAAAAAAAAAAAAAGTAGATCCAACATTCCTGTTAATGTGTTCTTCAGAAATCAGATTTTTTAGATAGAAAAAGCATATTAAAGACATTTGTTGATGTGTTTGTCACAATTCCCATCGTTAGACAAAAATTATTTTGAAGGGGATGTAATTGTTTTTGAGGGTCAAATATGTTTACTTTGTTTTTATGGGTAAATTGTTCCAACACTACCCTCATAGTAATGCTTTAAATTATTGAAAAAGCATCATATGCAACCAAATTTTTTAGCTTTTGCACAAATACACAGCTAAACATAGTCAGGAAAAAATGTACTAACATGAAAATATGTCTATGTACAAAAACAAGAAAAGCAAGCGTATTTTTTAATTTTTTTATGCCTTTTGGTTTTTCAAGGATGGTACAATATTCTTGCCTGTCATGTATCTGTCTAATTAAAAGCTGAAAAAAAATTAGCCATCATTTTTTTAATAATTGAGAGTAAATGAAATATTTAGCAAAGTTTGCTGTTTTTGTACTGCAAAAGTATTTTTTACACAAACAGGCGGGATAAGATTCATCTAAAGTCAACTCAAATGGAGTATTTTTTTAGCTATTGAGTTAAGATAATGTTTACTCAAATGTTGAAACAAATTTGCATAAATAAATCAGGTGCAAATTCTGAATAAGGTTGATTTTTCAGTTTGAATTGAATTCTTTTTTTTCTTTTCAAGGGAATACCTGGTTTCTTCTCCTATATTTTTGAAGCAGCAGCTTTTGCTTTGTTGTGAAAGCCTATTTAAATATAAATTTTAACTGCATGTAAAATCTGCATGCACTCCACTCCACTGCAAGGCTTTGTATACTGGGATTCACTGGTGAGTCAAAATTTCTGCCACATTCTCTTTATTTGTTGATTCAAATCCCTTTATGCAAGTGTGACTGATTGAACTGAGTTTATGTGAGCTTTGAGCTCCTTAGTAAATAAAGACTTATCTGTCACAGAGAGCCTGCTGGATTTAAGCCACGTAAATACAAAGTTCCTGGTTTTAAGATGTGATTCTGAGACTCATATTGTAATGCTTCATTTTCTGTTCATTGATAAAAGAGACTGCTTTTTTTGGTGCACCTGTGGAAAGTTTGCAAAAGTCAACAAAAACGTTTTCTTGAAAAGGGCAAAGAAAAATTGTTTTACCAAAAAATATGCACTTCTTCAAAGAATTTAAGGGGACATTTTTGTAAAAAAAAAAAAAAATAATAATAATAATAATTCTGTTATTGTCACCACAAATTGTTGTTTTGCTATTTATTCTAAATAATAGAAGGATAACACAAAAATAATAAAACTACAATATTTTTTAATATTATTTAAAGCATTTAGGCTTTAAATAATGTTTACTTACATAAATTATGACTATATTTTTAAAAAATAATTTATTTAAAGGGAATATGTTTTTGTGCAAAAACAAAAACAAGTTGATCATTCATTTGCTAAACCAGTTAAATCACATTTAAGCAGAATGAGGATGATGGAGCTCCTACAGCTGTCATAGAAAGAGCTGGGGGACACAGTGGGTCACCTGTCCATCTGGGGGCCACACAGTGACAAACACTGACACGAGTTCAAGCAGGTGAATTATCCTACAGTTGAAGGCAAGGCGTGCACTTAACAAGCTTTCTCTGACGGCATTGATCCCAAGTTCGAGTTGTAAATCATGTACATGACAACAGAAGAAAAAAGTCTGGCTTTTGTCTTACCTGTTTTTTTATGGCAAGCCTGACATTAGGGTGATTTGCATAAATGTCATTTGCAAAGTTACATTTTCTTCGTTTGATAATAGATCCAAATTTCAAAAATAATACTTTTTAAGGTGAGTTTTTTGAATTTTTCAAAAAATATTATTCTTAAATAGATTAATTAATTAAAATAGCTGAACAACCCCTTTTTTTCTATTTACACTTGGTTTTCTTTTGTTATATCCATGCCATTAACACAAAAAAGATAAGTAGGGGGCTCTCTAGTGGAAGATAAAGCAAATTACATCGTGCACATTTTACAGGGGCTTGCTCAACTTTAAATTAAGAACAAAAAAGTATTAACTGCCTTAATATATACATATATTTATATATATAATTTAAACAAAATTTATATTTTTTTGGACCAGAGGCACCTTGTCTGCTCCCACATCAGAGCCTGGAGCTGCAGCAGGTATAATTCTCTTTTCAGCAGCACCATCATTAACCTGCAGCGTCTGTTTGTGTACACGCACATCAGTTTGACAAAGCTGGTTTTCTGAAGCTTAGTTGCAGGAATGACCAATGGCCAGGCCTGAAGGAGGCACAATATGGGTCAGTGACCTTTCTCTCCGTGCCCCGGGGTCTTTTTTGTCCTGCATGCAGCCGGAGCAACGGCACCCCTTCCCCCTCCGCCCAGGGAGGGACTAATGGGAACATCATTCATCTCCAGTAGCGACCCAATAAACACAAACAGTTCTGTTTACCAGCACAACCTTTTGTGTTGACTATGGCCACGGCTCCATGCTTCTCCCTGCATCGGCAGCGTGGGGGTAAGAGGAACACAGTTCATTACTCAAGCTGAGGACATTGTTAAGAGTGCTGGAATGTCAGGCCTAATGTGTTTGGAGATGGTTTTACTTCAGTTGTCTTTACTCAGTAAACTTAAGTCTTTTTTACATTTTTTAAATATTAGACAGACTAATTTTAAACATTTCTGACTGTATATTTAATCTTCTATTTATGTAAACATCTTTTATTTCAATAAATAAAGATTTTTACGTCGATTGGTGTTACTTTACACTCTACATAGAAATGAGCCGGCCTCATGTTTCAATGCATCTGGTTCAGCTTGGTCAGCATCCAGACTTTTCCTCTGTGTCAACAGGAGGAATGTTTTCCTGCACAAATATCTACACCTCATAAATGTCTCACCCCCTGCTTGACCCTGTCTGGACCCTGACTGCGAGGGGGTTTCAGAAGGGACAGGCAAGCCCGGTGTGAGAGAGTGTGTGTGGGACGGTTTGTAGCTGTGATGCAAAAAAAAATGGTTGAAGTGAGGTCTTGGGTCTTAACAAGGTGCTGGGACGAACAGAGCACGCAGACACAGGGGGGGACTTTCACTTTAAAGAAAACTTTGTTTTAATAATCGAGAAGTGAGGGCTGCACGGTGGCGCAGTGGTTAGCGCTCCTGCCTCACAGCAAGAAGGTTCCCGGTTCAAGTCCTGGCTGGTGGACCTTTCTGTGTGGAGTTTGCATGTTCTCCCCGTGCATGCGTGGGTTTTCTCCGGGGACTCCGGCTTCCTCCCACCGTCCAAAAACATGCTTCATAGGTTAATTGGTTACTCGAAATTGTCCCTAGGTGTGAATGTGAGTGTGCATGGGTGTGTGATTGTGGCCCCTGTGACAGACTGGCGACCAGTCCAGGGGTGTACCCTGCCTTTGCCCATGAGTAGCCGGGTTAGGCTCCGGCAACCCCGTGACCCCGAAAGGGATAAAGCGGATTGGAAAATGAATGAATGAATCGAGAAGTGAACATGAGGACGACAGACTTCCAGACACTTCACAGTAATCTCACCATGACCTAACCTCAAAGTTTAAATGAAAGAAAAAAATTTTCTTCATCCACTTTTAAGCAAATTTTGGACAATTTGATTAGTAAAAAAAAAAATCTAATTTAACAGCTCCTTACTTTGTTGATGAACTTTGTGAGTGTATGTGAATTTGTTGAACTGTATTAAAACTGTTTTTAATTCATTGTTTCTTTTCCTATATGTTTTTTGGATAATTTTGCACAATTTTATTTAAAATATATATATTTTATTGTATAATTTAGCATCTTTTTTTTCCCTTTTTCATTCATACATTATTGATTTTTAATTGCATTTTGAAAGCTTTCTTTACTAGCAAAACATATAAATCCTGGATTTTTTTTCTTTACATGCAAAAACAAATATATATCTGTTTTTTCATGCTAATTTTAACATTCCATTCATTTCCAATCCGCTTTATCCCTTTCGGGGTCACGGGGCTGCCGGAGCCTAACCCGGCTACTCATGGGCGAAGGCAGGGTACACCCCTGGACTGGTCGCCAGTCTGTCGCAGGGGCCACAATCACACACCCATGCACACTCACATTCACACCTAGGGACAATTTTACAGTGACCAATTAACCTATGAAGCATGTTTTTGGACGGTGGGAGGAAGCCGGAGTACCCGGAGAAAACCCACGCATGCACGGGGAGAACATGCAAACTCCACACAGAAAGGTCCCCCAGCCAGGACTTGAACCGGGAATCTTCTTGCTGTGAGGCAGGAGCGCTAACCACTGCGCCACCGTGCAGCCCTAATTTTAACATATTTAATATTAATATTAATATTTAATAACATATTAAATTATATGTGATTGTCGTATTAATTATGGTCTTTCTTCATATAAAAAATTAGAACTGCAACATCTTTCTAAAGTTTTTAAAATCTATATTTAATTC
This sequence comes from Adrianichthys oophorus, assembly GCA_036245035.1. NCBI lineage: Eukaryota > Metazoa > Chordata > Actinopteri > Beloniformes > Adrianichthyidae > Adrianichthys > Adrianichthys oophorus. The sequence goes on along the minus strand of BSAI01000125.1, from coordinate 12,656,906 downwards.
AAAAAAATATGATAGAATAAAATAATATACAGTAATATTGGTTATAATTAATTTTACTTCTGATTATGATGAATAGAACATTAAATATCTTGTTTTTTTTTTCATAAAACTCACTTTAAAAAAATCTAAATGGACACAAGAATTACACTGCTAATGACCATATTTGGATGACAAAGATGTGGTATGAACTACTCTTAGACTTGCAAACCTATATTTTGTTCAGAATTCTGTGTCAATGCTGTCAAATAATCAGCTACGAAGTTCTCACTGCAGATTAGCTTTGCCATCTAATTCCATGTTCCTCATTATTGTGGCTGGTAAAGATTTTCTATCAGTTATGCTAAAACAGCCTTACACAGGATTACAGTGGCCATTCACCACATATGTTAAGCACAAACTTTCCTTATCTTGTTTGTATGGAAGTTATAAAAGGACAAATAGTAAAGACTTTTCCGATTCCTTTTTTAACTTTCCTGATTTTGCCATTTATATGACATTTTTAAGATCAGTTCCATTAAAAAAACATTTACTCAAGTTACACAGATGTTTGATAGGGAGTTGGCAGCAATTACTTTAAAACACAATTTCTATTCTAGAAGATTAAACGTTGCAGACAACTTCATTTAATAGAAATATTTCAAAATTTAAAAAGATAGAACAGCTAGTTTAGTTGACCCTGTAAACTCAATGAGTTGCCACTTTTTGCTTTCAGACTGACCTGCACATGTAAATCTGGACTTTTATACAACTTGCATGAGTCTCCTCATGCGTCTTCTTTGTGGCACCACAATGCTATACTGTTTCAACAGCTGCAGTTGTTCTCTCACCGTCCACAGTCCTCTTTTAGGCCTAAAATAGCTGGAAAAATTACAACCTTTCTCAAAAAGGGTCCGGGTTTCTCCTCGTAGTCCCACTTGCCACTGCAGAACAGCTGGAGACACTCTGCATCACCTCAATAATAATAATAATTAAAAAGAGACATATTTGGCTCTCTTGGAGTGAGCTTTTAGCTTAATTAATCAGTTGTACCCAAAATTAAATCAGATTAAGGCCAAGGTTAGAAGTTAATGCGTAATTATTCTAGCATGTGCTACACTGGTGACATTTTGCTGTGCAAACCACAGAAGTTGTTTTTTTTAACATATTTACGCTTAAGTGATTTCTAGTATTTTTACTTGCATTTTTGATCAGTTTACAATGTTCAGGCCCACCAGGGGCAGTGCACTTTGAACATGGAAACAGTTTAACAAACTTAAAAACATAAAACAAAGCAAAATAAAAAACTGAACTTTCTAATAATTTGAACATCAAGGATGTAAGGCAAAGGAAAACACATTCACAAATAAATTTAAAACATTTAGAGCACTCATAAAAATATGGGATGGTCATTGAAGAAATTCCACTGAAATTATTCCTTAATTTGGCTTTTTCCTGATCGCAACAGGGGAATCCAGGCTCCTCTTTCTTATCCAAAGATACATGGCGGGGGCCGTGGTTCAAACCAACAATCTTCTGATCTGAAAATGAACACTTGCACTAATTGAACCACTGTCACATCGAATTGGTCCCTGGAAACTGGGGACACATTTCAGGCCACAAAAAAGAGACATAAGCTAAGTGGCGATGACATCAGTGCAGACAGAGTGTGATAACATCTTAATTATCTTATGATATAAAAAAAACATGAAGCAAAATGCAATTAACATTTATTATCTTTAGAGAACACATGTGAACAATGAACTGCTTCCCCAGTAACATACACTTAATGCCCTTTGTCTTATAAAGGACACAGAAGACCATCCTGCACAATATGGGGTCAGGGGTCAAATTTTATAAGTCTCATCATTTTCATCATCTTCTACTACTGTTTTACACCTACTTTTCACTCCCCAACTACCTTTATTATTTCCAACTCAAGTAGAATATGACAACTTCCTGTTTGAAGCAAGTTTAAAAAGTGAATCCACTATTGACCAGTAGGTGACTTGTTACAGCAGCAAGACACTGTCTATTCACTTTGATGTAAAGATACACAATGTTATTAAAATCAAACATACTTATCATTTTAGTGTCAGGGGTTAAAATTAAGATCTATTACCACTAAATTCATCATTTTATTTCATATTTGTAATGTCACTTGAATGGCCTAACTTGAAATGTTTCAACAACTGGTTGGTCCTCCTTTTTTGGCCATCTGTGGAAAGGCTGGTGTTGAATGACATTATATTGGGCTTTATTTCAGCTCCATAAAAACAGATGATGTCACCACTTAATCCATCTTGTTTTACAGCCTTTGGCTGGACCTCACACTATCTTTAGACCAACATCCTTCATGCAAGCCACACCCCTATTCTCAAAATGAATCTAACACAAGAGAACAATGAAGTAACCTGAAAGGAGCAGAGTGTATAACATACCTCAGGAAGATGTTAGCTTCCTTTTTGTTCATGTTTTATTTTCATTCTCAGATTATGAATTAGCTCTACTATTATGAATTTAAAAAAAGGAAGATATCCAGCTTGAGCATCTTTGACAGTATTTCTAAACTTCCTCATGCAGTTGTGCATTCTTGAGTTTCCAGCTCTTCCATTTAGTTCTCTGGGGTGTTTATGTCTTCACAGTAGCAAAGACGCTTTTCCCACCATCCCATTCTGTTTACATTGCTCTTCTCCTCTATTTACTCTGTGCTCCAGCGCCTCGGCACACCACATCTCAAAACAGCTGTTCCATTATGGGAAGAGCAGGCGCTTGAACCACACAGTGCTGCCACACAGCTCTCCCGCAGCTCTCTTTCACAGCCCACCACAGTCATTACCATGACTGCGCTGGCACGCCTGCCACTGTTGCCATAAAGCTCAGTTTCCTTTAGTGCCAGGGTAGCTTCAGGGTGTGTAGTCAGTCAATTGGAGATTGTCCACAAATATTTTTTTAATCAAAAATCTCAATTTTTAATACAGCGTTTCCTCATTTAACTTCTTTAAAAAGAAAAGTATATTAATACATTATTCATTATCAGAGTTTCCTCCAAAGCCTGATGTATCTTTGTTCTGGGGGAACATCATTCACAGTGATCCCAGACAATGATCCTTCCTGTGAAACACTGACTTGCTATCTGTTCTCATGCCACCCCATGAGTCCCCAGTGAATTATTTTTGCCTCTCGCGTGTTCTTTTTCCTGCTGGTGCACACAGCTGGTGCTGAATCAGGAGACAGGAAACCTAGGACAGAGGCCACCAAGTATCCCCAGGCTCCCATTGGAGCAATGCAGCAACCCAAGGCTACAGGGACAGAAGACAGTCCATTTATCACAGTACAATAGCTGCTGCCTTGAGCCTGTGTAATATGTGTCATGGTCTGTACTGTAGAATTTCATTCATAAGTTTACAGGTGTAAATGTAAGAAAAAAAAAAAATGAATATAAAGTTTTATTTTCTTTTGGTGCAAAATAAAATTCTCAAGGTGGACATTTTCAAAGTTAAGATAAATATATTTCTTGTTATAAAACAAATAAAAAATAAACTCTTAAATGATATTTATGTAAATGATATATCAGGAAATAAACCCTCAATTTAAAATAGAAAGAACTGAAGTGGTACAGCTGTACATTCTCCTTCACTTCAGTGTGATAAAAACTCTGCAAACATCTATTTGATATCTTTCTCAACATCTTAACCATAATGAAAATTAATTTAGAGCTTATAATGGCATGAGAGCAGAGGAATTGCATTATCAGGATACAGGGAAAGAAATCATTAATCCCTGAAGACATATCAAGGTGCGCATAAAAAGGTTTTTTAATAGCACTGCCTTGTGTCTTTTAAAACATGTCCATGTCTCTCACTGGGTGGCATTGCTTTATTTTCCTTATAACTTTATCAAACTATTTAAAAATATACAATCTGCTTAGATATTTGCTTGTCATAGCCTTTAAGACAGGCCTCTGGAGATCCTGTCAAGACACAAAGCGGCAAATCCGTGCTTTAATCAGAGACATATCTTATTGTCTTCAAAGAAATCCACTGGGTCTGGAGTGCTAAATATGATACAAACTTAAAACACTGCATGTACCTGATTCGTATCCATATATAGTCTGTAAGTCAATGAAAAGCTGAGATGGTGAAAAACAATCTGCATGTTTGATTGGGGAACAAAAGAAAAGGATGTCAGTAGGTGGAGGGGAGGGGGTGCCAGAGAAAGATAGGAAACAGAACAGCATGCACGAGATGCAGTATAAGATCAACTGACAAACATCCCTGAAATCTTAGCGAGGGGCAGATCACCATCCATCCTCTGAATTGTCTGTGACAGATGTTATACAGAGCCAATTTCGCCTTTTATTTTCTGTTGAATTCCCTCCTCACAGCCTGTCAGTGGGAGAGACGTACAAAGTGTGTGAGCGAAAGACACAGATAGAAAAGTCAGGTTGAGAGAGCTCTGCTGAACAGTGGGAGAGAAAGCAGAAGAACAATAGAAATGGGAAGATGTGGTCAAGGGAGAAAATGAAACCTTAAAAGGACCGATTTCAGCCGGTGGAGTCATATGGAGAATTCACCTGAGGACAGTCTCAAGCCCTTTTTGTGTCTCCATGGAGACAGGCATCCTATGAGTCTGATACTGTAAAGACCATCAGTAGTATGGGCAAGTAGTCCTGTTATTGATTTTCCAATCGTTCTGGACCAGAGTGAGAGGTTTGCCTGGGGTTGAGTCCTCTTCGGCAAACTGTGGTACTGATGCCTGCAGAAATATTGCGTTTTCTTCGCTGTCATTAAAGACTCACTCAGATAAAAATGGTGTCTTTGGTGTCTTTAACATGTTCTTGTGGCATTTTTCTCATGATGGAGGGTATATATATCAAGGCAATTAAGATTGAAATTGTTTGTTTCTTTGAATTGTTGTGGCTTCAGAAGCAGACGTAAAAATGCTGTTTGAAAACGCTTGTAAGTGTGATGTAGAAGCTACAGCAAGTCACAAGCTCCATCATCCACTCTGTTTTTATGCAGGCGAGATGAACGCTTGGGAGTGCCTTTTACTTGTTTTATTATTGCATTTTATCTCTGATGTTTTATTTATTTATTTTATTACATTTGCTTTGCCTTTTAATCATGCCTTGTAAAGCACATTGTGGTTTTTACTTGTGAAAAGTGCTGTATAAATACATTTCTTTGTCTTCTTCTTCTTCTTCATCCACTTGTAAACAACTAGATCCATGTACGTCTTTGTTTTCCTCATCCGAGCGTGCATGTGGCTCAAAAACGTATGGCTGGATGGTTCCACTTTTGCTTACCATAATGTTAGGTTGGAGTGGTGAGCCGCTGTAAGTTAGCGGGTAAGCATGCTAACAGATGGATGATGGGAAATGGGGGCAACTTTACTCCTTGTCAACAGTCTCACCCACAACTCAGAGAAGAATTTCTAATGAACTATTACTGCTCTGCAGAAACGATGCCCCGTAAATGACAAAATGTTCTTTTTCTGTTCAATTTTGGTTAAAAATGGCACAATCATAATTAAAAGACCACCGGGAACAATAGGTCAAAAGGTGGAGTAGTCAAAAAAAAGGCATAAAGATATAGTTTTCAAGAGTTGTTTTGAAAAGTGATTGCCGTTTCTAAAGAAAATATAAAAATTTGAAAAAAAAAAACAGTATTTGTCAAACTAAATTTAACGTAATAAATCATATACATAGGGGAATTAGCTAAAATGGTAGAGCACTTGCTTAGCATGTGAGAGGTAGAGGGATCGATGCCTTCATTCTCCAATGTTCCCATCTCTACAGGGCTGCACGGTGGCGCAGTGGTTAGCGCTCCTGCCTCACAGCAAGAAGGTTCCTGGTTCAAGTCCTGGGTGGTAGACCTTTCTGTGTGGAGTTTGCATGTTCTCCCCGTGCATGCGTGGGTTTTCTCCGGGTACTCCGGCTTCCTCCCACTGTCCAAAAACATGCTTCACGGGTTAATTGGTTACTCTAAATTGTCCCTAGGTGTGAGTGTGTATGGGTGTGTGACTGTGGCTCCTGCGACAGACTGGCGACCAGTCCAGGGGTGTACCCTGCCTTCGCCCATGTGTAGCCAGGTTAGGCTCCGGCAACCCCGTGACCCCGAAAGGGATAAAGCGGATTGGAAAATGAATGAATGGATGAATCATATACATGCTTGAAGGCTTGTGGACATTACGTTTTTCCCCCTTTTTTTCATCCGTTTTCATCCACTTCATCTCTGTATAAGACATCCATAGGAGGCAGATTAGAAGCTCAGGAAAGCCTTTTTCTGGGATCTGTCGGTTAGTGTCAGCTTACAGGCCCTACTCTGTACACAAAGAACATTATGGAAGTTTTAATAGGTGATCAGAGCAGCTGTTGCAGTTGATTTACTGCATCTGAGAGAGCTTAATGACTGCAGAGCCAGACAGCTCTTAACTCTTTGATGTGAGGCCGACAATGTAAGAGGATCTGCTAGCTTCTCTTGGGAAAACTGCATTTACACTTACAGTATGGACTGACAGACGTATATACAAGCTCTTTTGGAAAATAATTACAGCGTCCAAAAGGTCTTTAGTAAAGGCTCACCAAACTTGCCACTAATAGCTTACTGGTACGAGACCTTAAAAAAACGCCTTGATTTAGCCAGTAGTTCTGGCTCATAGCTCCTGCCTGCTTCATGGTACACACAAACGACACATCCTTGTACAGTTGCAGTGCTTGCTGACAGGTGGTGCATGCTCAAGAAAATATAAGCTTACTCAGCATAAACAGCCTCAGTCGGCTTAGCACTTCAGCAGAAACCAATCGGTGTACTTATGCAGGAGCTAGCACTATTAGGACAATGCAGCATCCATCTCCAGGATCAGATGGCGAAAATTCTGTTTGCACTTTAAAGACACCAAAAGTCCTTGTTTTAGAAAGTGTGTTAGAGCACTGTTAGCAAAACAATCAATGCTTTGATTACTTGTAGGAGTCCAAAGTCATATAAGGAGAATGGTGCAATGGAACATATAACATTGAATTTGAGGGCTGCTACAAACCTTGTACACAATAAATTAATCTTTAAGGACTTTTTGCATTCTATCAGCATTTCTATACGTTTTGCACAATGAAATAGATTTACAGCTTAATCAGCTTTATTTTTCATGAGCTCTAACTAGCCCTAAAAAGCCAGCCAGGCCGTAACAGAAAGCAGACGGAATAATGAAGAAAACTGTTCTCCATTCTGTTAAGGATGTCTCCCTGAAGCACATGAATTACACTGAAGCAGGCGCTGGGACTGCGAGCGATGTTGGGCTACCAGCAGCAGCCAAGTCACTCTCTCCCCATGCCAAGTGAGAGGATGCCAGGCACTTCCTGCTGTAAACAATCTAGCCTACTAAAAAAAGGAGGGTAGTGGTGGGGGGATCCTCTCAATGAGAAACAATAGGAGACACAGAGAAGACGCATTTGCTCAATAAAAATGTTTTCCAATGAACAAATGTACTCAATTTGTCAGACAAGCTACAGAAGACAGTTTGAGGCAAATGCATGTGTGGGAGGGGTAGAGCGACTAACTGCATGCATCTTTTCATAAGTTTGTGTGGGGAAAACCCCTGTCGCTTTTAAAGTATGTTAGATACATTTATCAGTGTTAGAGGATATTAGCCCAATCCTTTCAAATTTAAATCCACTTCTAGAAGTATCAACTCTGTCATAAAAGTTAGCTTTACAACTATTTCGATGTTCAGCTGTGATTAAAAAAGCTAAAAGAAGAAAAGCTCTTGCATCCAGAGAAGAAGTAAGTATTACATGAGAAGCAGGACAAATGGTATGTGAGGGCAAATGACCAATGAACCAATATTTTTTTTAGACATTTTAAGTTTACATCAATGATCTATTTACTGCTCCAACAGTAACATCAACAGATATTTTTTTGTTTAGGAAAAGAGATCCAAGTAAGTTTTCATGCAGTTCCACAACACAACGTTGCTTGTTTTTTTTTTTGTTAGAAAACCTTTAAAAAAATGTGTTTCATTGTGTTTTACTAAATTGGGAATATAATTTACATAAAGTGGTCAAGACATTAAAAAAATGGAGGCAGTAAAAAAAATGTTTGTTTTATTTCAAGATATTTTTCATCTTTTTCACAATTTTTTTGCATGTTTTTTAAAAAGTTTATATTAAAATAACAAATATAGAATATGTATTCAGTATATTTTCTGCTATGCTGTAAAAGTATTATTATTTCTTTCTTATCTTAACTTACGTTACTAATCATTAGAGTCACGTGTGAATGTTAGTCTAAAATGGGCGGGGCCTGTCCACACACTTAGATGTTACAAGCATACCTGTTGACCCTAAGAGTCTTCACAAACAAACGTGTCAACATGTACACAATACTACAGTTCACATGCACACTTATGCATACAAACCAACGCATGTAAAGCATTTCGTAAACTATTTGTGCAAAGGTGAGCTGACACCTGTGTTAAGATGAGTGTTTATATGTTGCTGAGGTGGATGATGGAATGCAAAAAAAAAAAAAAAAAAGGAGGGAGAGTTCCCATCCATCTTCACACCAAGACCCCCGCCAAAGCAGCAGCCACGGCCAGGACCCCCCCTACACACCCCTACTGTAGGGAAGATGGAGGAACTCCACCTGCCGGGCAATCCGGCCAAGCACCCAGACCAGCGCCCACAGAGCCGCCACATGGATATACTGTAAAAGTCAACCAATGTGAACATTAGAGTTTTTGTTTCTTCTGTTTTGTTTTTCTCATTGTCTCTTGTGCCTTTAGTGTGAAAATTGTTATTTAGCCTATTTTGATTGACCACACCTCAGTGTAAAAACGTTCAATGATATCTGTGGTTCAATTGTAAGCATGGAAACAAAGAAATTGCACACACAGAAACACACACATTCAAACAAACTAACCTAAAGTTAGTACACTGTTAGAGACAAATAGGGCTGTTTTAAATGATACACACACTCATGCTGGCCATTTTAGTCCCTACCATAATTCTCTTTATATGAAGGACACATTGAATTATCAGAACAGAAGCAGCTGAGGCCTCATATTAGACCTGGTGTCAGAAGCAGTAAGCCAGGGATGGCATTAATGTGAGAACTCCTGTCCCTTACAGCAGATCCTGTCTGCATCTAAACAGGAGTCTAGTCTGCACACAGCTGATCTCTGTCCACCAGTCTGCAGCCCAATCAATGAAAAACTTGGCCTGTTTTACTGCTCACCTATTTACAGGCTGCTTTGCCTGACAGATGTGGTGTCTTTGTCAATAATGCATCGAACTGACAGCAATATCCTCAAATTGAGTTACACTGCCTGCTCATGCGGCATGAGCAGCTCTGCATCTTTTCTGTTCAGACAAGTTTAGGTCACTCTTAAAACAAATGACAGCCTGCAAAACAAACATGGCATTACAACAAAGTTTTAAAAGCCTTGACATTTACCAAGTCTCATTTATATGGTTGCTACAGAGCTTATTGGTAATCCCAATTACATTGTTATAGGAAAGGGACCTCCTATGCTTGATACAAATGACAAGGCCACGGCTGTGCTGGCGCTGTGCAAACACAGTAGGATGGACCAGTCTGTGGGAGGATCGGCCTGTAGATGAATGAACACCTGGATTAATGGGGTCAGTGAGCACCGAGTAGCTGAGGAAGGAGAATCCAAGCCAAGGCAGCCATTTTACATTTTACTTTTACTGCGTCTGTGTCCCATGGTCCGTTTTCCTCTGCTGGTTTTAGAGCTGGCAGGTCTAATGGGAGAACAAAAGAGCAAATAAAGGACATTTTGATATGTGCGTTTAATAGAAAAACTAAAGCTTTAAATCTAAAAAATATAATTTTACAACCTTCTTCTAGAAAATAAATGTTTAAAAGTAAAAAACTAAATCAATAGATTGTGCAAAACTTAACAGAAAATAGGAAAACAAACAAAAAAACTGTGATTTCACTGTTCTGAAGGCATAACCTCTGGTATAACAAAAGTGTCATTTCTGTGCTAATTTACAACATTTTCACTGCTGTCTATTGGGAGATTGCTCCACTCAATTTACAAAGAGGAAATATTAAATCTCGTCTCAAAGTGTTTAATGGTGCAAGTATAAAAGAAAGGTTGTTGGCCCTTTAAATGGGGCTCTGAGAACATAGCAGGCTAATAGATGCAGTCTAAAGGTGCTAATGGATGGCAACCTGAAAAATGGTCTTATCTGAAAGGATCTCGGGCAGTTATAAATGAAATAACCGTGCCAGGCACATTAATCCATGTTCGTGGCCTGTAAGGACAGACCCCAGCTCACCATTTGATCCGTGAAAGCGTGTGTGCACCTGCATGTTTGTGTTTGTATTTGATTAACCTCTTCTACTAATGACCTTCGCTGTTTTTGTGTGTTTTTCATTTAATTGCAAACCTTTCAAATGGACATTGAAAATCAAAAAAATAAAAGATTGCAGGAAAATTAATGAAATCAAAAGATTAAAGGGAATGGAGGAAATCAAGCATTTTCTATTTATGGCACATAAGAAGCTAAAAAGTGAATATAAAGGACAGGTTAAATATATATATTATATAAGTAAATGATTATATTTGTAAAAGGAAGAAGGACACTTAAACACTTAAACATCAAGGAACCATCTTAACCACAGACCTTAAATCAATTTACTGCAGTAAATCTGTTCAGCTTTTTATTTATACGCACTTGGCCAGGAAACTCCTACTTTACAGCATATCTAAGTTTATCACAAGAAATCTAAAAATGACTGACGACCACACTGTTCAAATCTACAGACAACATTGCCCTCTACTGTTCCTCCATTGTGTGGAAACAGGCGTCTGAACCTTCATGGTGCAAAGAGATGATGCTACCATCTTGTGGTCATCAGGAACAAACACACAGAATTTCAAACTCTAAAGGACAGAGTTTATTTTTGAATATCGTTGAAATAAAGATGAATTTGTGCTGTTTAAATTTAAAATACACTCTGCGCTACTTTAAAACTCACAAAAGGACCCAAAAAGACCAAGCTTGTGGTGATCATTACATCCTCCACTGGTCAAAAGTTTCCAGTTTCTTTTTGAAAAGTATTTTGTCTGTCAAGACAACAAGGGGATATTTATTCAAGTCTGGATCTTTTGTCTTCAGGTAGTTTTGGAGTTACTTGAACTTTTGCTTTAGGTCATTATCTTGTTAGAGTCAAGAAAAAATATTAGCAATAATAGTAAATAAAAAAGCCGGACCACTTTTAGGAATGACCAGAACCAGATTTCAATGGTTGACGAACTGCTGTTGGATCCTGAAAAGGCATTAATGTGTAATTCTGAAAACAAATCGTTTTTAGTTTTGGGTAACCTTACCTTTCTTTTTAACCTCCAGCATTTCACTCTTTTTTTCCATTTTGAGCTAATTGGACTTCGTTACTTTGAACTGAAAAAAGTAGTCGGAGTGTTCTAAAACAATGCCTTTGATGAAAGAAAACAGGCCTCACCTGAAACTCACTTGGTCAGCAACGAGTTTTATTTATTATTATATAATTATCCTGATTAAATCGTTCATGGTTAAAGAGTGATTCCAGCAAATCAAGCTCAAGTTGTTCTAATCTTCACCTAAGGTGATAGAATTAAAAATAGAGATAAATGAATTACAAAAGCCTCCTCCACAACAAATGTTGCCCTTTAGAAGTAATATATGTCCTCCATAAACAGCTTCTACTCAGTCTGCCAACCTTTGCCCTTAGATTAACATTAGCATTAACCCCCAGTGGTGGTCTGGGATAACCATGCTAATCACTCCTAACTGTCAAGGGTAATAGAAGAGAGTGCCCAAAGACTTCTTTAAAAGTTGCTGATTAAGATCAAAGATTAAGAAGAAGAACTAATGCCTCTTTGAACTGTGCTCCACTTTTGTTCACTTCTTCCTGGTTTTAACATCTCCAACATCAATGGGAAACCATAGAATAGAGTGGTAATGCTCTTAGAACGGTTGATCTTAGGGTGTACTGTGGCAAAGGTTATGTTGGGCCCATCCTCTATTATTAACTAACTGAGAAAGAGATCAGAGTCAGCAGAACACTGGAAATATTAAGGTTTAGATTCAAGGACAGTGAAAGTAGAGAAAAGGCAAATCTGGGTGCATTCAAATCTGCCATTCAAATTCTTCTCAGACAAATGCAGACTTACTCCAATGTTAATTTCTTCTTGGTGCCCGAAGCACACTAAATGTTTCTGCTAGCAAGCCCTATCCATCAGCTAAGGGCCATGCTGGCATAAATACTTTCATTAAAAAAAACCTCTAAATCAGTCAGCACCATGCATTAATTCTTGCCCAATGACATGAGAAAGTAATGCTTTGCTGAGCACTTTTTCAAACTTAAATGAAATCTCAAATCAAACTGTTTTATTCATTATGTTTTCTGCAGAAACAGGTCTCCTAAAAAGACTTTTTAGAACTGTTTGAACGAAGGATCGGTGTGGTGCAAACAAGACAGCTTTACTCTCTGGACATTTTCCAATTACTGTGGTGTGCCAGCAGATCAAAGCCAGGATAATCCTTGAGCTGGATAGTGCAGTCGCTAGTATGAAGATCCAAGTATGGGTGATAACTTGTACGACTTGTTCGCACGAGCGTGTGAGCTGCAGTAAAACAGGAGTCTTAAAATCACACAAAGAGCAGAAAGGATGGATAAATCAAAGGATGTGAATGAAATAAAGAAGATAGTATTCTGGACAAGCAGAGGGAGGAGGGGAGGTTTGCAGTTGGTGCACTTCTATGTTACGTCAGCGGCTTGTTGGATTGAGGTGCTGTGTCCTGCTGATTTTAATCCTAAATCACTGAGGAACTGAGAGCAAGTGCCTGTGCGTGTCCTCTGAGAAAGGAAAGAAAGTGACAAGGAGAGAAGGAAACGCAAGTGGAGACACTTGACAAATTGGGAGACAGGAGACGGGACCTGCTGAGCCTTTTATTGATTATCCTTTCAGTCGCATGTCTGTTTTTCCTCATTGTCCTTTGCATTGTTGGTCCTGAACATCTCCGTTTGCAGTGTTAGCGTGCGGCCTTTTCAAGCATGCCCACAAACGGTATTAACCAGGCTCTAAAGCTACAGTTTGGTCTGATCAACTATGAGAACCGCTACTTGACCGCTGAGGCCTTTGGCTTCAAGGTAAATGCTTCAGGCACCAGCATGAAGAAGAAACAAATCTGGACCTTAGAGCAGGATGAGCAAGATGGTCAAGTAGTGTTTCTTCGCAGCCACCTGGGACGCTATTTGGCGTCTGACAAGGATGGAAAGATCACATGTGGGGCAGAGAAACCGGATCCTGAATGTCGTTTCCTGATTGTTCCCCAGTCTGATGGTCGCTGGGCACTCCAATCAGAACCTTACCTGCGCTACTTCGGAGGCTCTGCGGACTACCTGTCCTGCTTCGCCCAAGTCATTGGAGAACAAGAGCTGTGGGCTGTTCATTTGGCTTTGCACCCCCAGGCTAGCCTGCTAAGTGTGGCGCGTAAGCGGTATGCCCATCTGTCTGCCTCGGATGGAGAGATCTCAGTGGACAGCAACATTCCCTGGGGGGTCGATTCCCTAGTCACATTGGTATATCTGGATGGGAAGTACAGCCTGAAGACTTGCGACAGCCGTTTTCTGAGCAACGATGGCAAGCTAGTTAAGGAAAGCAAAAATACAACTTGCTTTACACTGGAGTTGAAGTCAGGCAAGCTGGCCTTTAAGGACTGTGATGGGAAATATCTGGCCCCTGTGGGCCCCACAGGAACGCTGCGTTCCGGCAGATGCTCCAAACCTGGAAAAGATGAGCTGTTTGATCTTGAAGAAAGTCATCCACAAGTAGTTTTTCAAGCTGCCAATAAAAGATTTGTCTCAGTCAAACAAGGTAATTGGTACATTTTTTTAAAAAGCGGTTTTTCATCTAATCCCATTTGTGCTTTGGGTAATTTTGACAGACAAGAAGAAGGAATTTACGAGAACTTTAGAAAATTAAAATACGTTTCTTCTCATTTTCACAGCGCAGTAACTTTAGGTGAACCAGGGGAATCCCTTCAAAACGTTGACACCATTGGAGAAATATTTTTGAGGTTTTCAAAAGGACGTGACTCTTCACACTTAATTCGGGCGGGGTTAGAGTCAGGGTAAAAATATGAGCGGGCAATGCAGCAATGTGCATTTTGGATGCACGTGTGGCCAGCATGAATTTGCACCCGTTTTTGTGCTTGGTCGCATGTAAGGTGCGAATAACATCTGCCTTTTCAAAAACACGTTATTAAAAAAAGTTTTAGTTACAGAATAAAATGTTGAAGCACGAATTACATGTATTTTTTTTTTAACTTAATTTTCATTTATTGAATTTAATAAAAACTTTAATGCCTTTTAAATCATGATCTGACCAATTTAACAGTTTTGTCTTTTAAAATAATGCATATGAGCCAATGTTTTTTTTGGAGTTTACGATTTGTTTTCGCTTTACACTGAGCAAGAGCAAATCCATTCATTTTATCAACTTCATAACCAGATTTCACCATCTTTCCTTGCATGTTGGATCCAGACTGCTTGACAGCAATATTGTGGTAATGGGCTTTGTCACTTTCACTGTGTGTCCATTGAAGATTAAGTTGTGCACAAATGATTCGGGCTGCACGGTGGCGCAGTGGTTAGCGCTCCTGCCTCACAGCAAGAAGGTTCCCGGTTCAAGTCCTGGCTGGGGGACCTTTCTGTGTGGAGTTTGCATGTTCTCCCCGTGCATGCGTGGGTTTTCTCCGGGTACTCCGGCTTCCTCCCACCGTCCAAAAACATGCTTCACAGGTTAATTGGTTACTCTAAATTGTCCCTAGGTGTGAGTGTGTATGGGTGTGTAATTGTGGCCCCTGCGACAGACTGGCGACCAGTCCAGGGGTGTACCCTGCCTTCGCCCATGTGTAGCCGGGTTAGGCTCCGGCAACCCCGTGACCCCGAAAGGGATAAAGCGGATTGGAAAATGAATGAATGAACAAATTACCGTAGTGGTGTCACTTATTTTGCAGCCATTCAGGGAAATTATCAAAGCTGTTCGGGACCAAAAGCACCAGCAACTTTAGTCAATAACTTTTGCTATACAGTCTTGCTTCAGCCTGTGTGGTTTGTAACGCTTAAATGAGCAGTGTGGGGAAGACTAAGGAGCAAATTTCCTTCCTGTCCCTGTTTTGAAACCTGAAAAGCCTTGAAGCCTTCAGGATTCAATTAAATATATAGAATGGCTCTCGCTCAAATTCTGAGGGCTTTGACCAAAACAATCATTTGTAAGCCAGTTCAGCAATGAACGCATTTAAAGAGATTCTAACAATGAACTTTTGACTGCAGGCTCTTCGTATTCTTATGCATAAAGCAATTTTTAAATTAAAAAGAGAATTGTTGTGGGAATATTTGTTCATGCTGGAACTCACAGAAGAGAACAAAAACATTAATTTTTGAGTGCTGGTGGCAGCAACACGTTTTTTTTTTTTTTTTTTAAGGAACAAGGTATTAAAAGCTTCTTAGTAGGCCCTGCAGTGCAGATTTGCCTTTCACCACTCAGGGAATTAAAGTATGCGAACGAGCAGGAAGGGTGGGGGGTTGACTGAGGGGGATTAGGGTTGTAACAGGATTAAGAGAAAGGTTGAAGGATATTTCTGTGGCACCTAATTTGAGCTACAGCAGACACGGTTCAGTTACAAGCTACGTGTCTGTGATTTCACCTCCACCTGACAAATCTCACCCATATTAAAATGAATACTGTACATGTAGACTAGACTGAAAGTTGAAACGTAAACATTTGCATCTAAAGGACAAAGAAGTAACCAGAACCTAATTTCTACGGTCCAGTACTTTGAGCATTTCCATTATAAAATAGACCCATTAAACTGTACCAAACCAAACCCTTTTTGAACCTCAGTTGGTTGTGGGTCCATAGGAAAATGGAACGGACAATTAGGGTGGAGTTATTGTGGTCACACAATGAAACCCGTTGACGGAAGGTCATTACGACAAAGGAAAGTGCCAAACCAGCACCAACATTTCCAAACATTCAATTTTTTGTCTTTCAGTCGACGTGTATCAGGAAAAGATGTCTGCAACAAGCAGCAAGGTCTGCTCAGCACTGGAACTACAAACATTTCTCGCCATTCTTGGCAATAGTCAAAGATGGCAAGCATGGTCGTTAATAGCTTTGCTTTTGAGGTAGTCGCACTACTATAAAGCAAATCTACACAATCGGTCTACACCATGCATAAACCGAACCGTACCACTCAGTAGAAACAATACTTAAGTTGGAAAGACAAACTACATTTATACTTCCTTGTTTGATTGCTTTGGATACAAAGTGTAGAACATTTCTGATGCAGCATCTATGGGCTGGTCACCTGAATGATGAGTCAAACCTGGTTTTGCATGTTATACAAGTCACTCTGTTTAAAGCAGCTCCACACTGGTATCAGGCAGCGATTCAGAAGATACAATCATCTATATGAAGGGTGGGGCTTCATCAATCAAAGGCTTTGCACATTAGTTCTTGACCTGCATCTCTGAAGGTGAATGCAGAGTCATGGCAGGTTTTGTTTTGTGTGTCTCCAAAGATGTCAGCTCGATTCTTTGTTGAGTTCAAAGACACAAACAAAACATAGGCAAAACAGTGAAGGAATTCATTTGGTTACATTTAGCAGTTTGAGTCTGAAGATGTCATTAGTTTATTCACTGGAACCCTCAAAAACAAATGTTTCTTTAAGAAACTGGTGAACAATCACAAGCATTTAATTTATTTTGTTGAAGTCAAGGTACTTTCTTTTTTAAATACATGACTTATACCAATTTACAAAAAGGATGTCATTTGAAATTTTGTGGCATACCAGCAAAAGACAAATCACTAACATAGATGTCGATGTGTAAATTTACTTCATAAATAGTTTGATGTGAAACAGAAATAAGTAAAACATTCCTGTATTAAAAAAAAAAATTCTATATTATTCTTCATAAATGTTACTGAGCTACAAGGTACTGACACTGCCAAGTCAAAAATAATTTAAAAAAAACAAATTTGATGAGTTAAATGCAGAGAATTTTAGTCTATTTTTCTGCTTTTATAAGGAAAAGAATTTTAGTTGTATCTGTGAATGACCTCGTCACAAATGCCAGGATACATGTTCTCTTTGTCCCTGTTAACAGGAGTGAGTATTTCAGCAAACCAAGATGTGGAGACAGACATGGAGACCTTCCAGATGGAAATAGATAAGGAGAGCAAAAAAGCTTTGTTCAGGACCAATGGAGGATCCTACTGGACTTTAGTGACCCACGGAGAGATCCAGTCCACTGCCAAAGAAGTGTGAGTTGTGTTTTGCAGAAAAAAAGACAAAAAAAACATCTTGTATGTTGTTCCACTGTCTACCTCTAACATGCAAGTAGCTTTGTATTTGAAGAAGCGCAAAATGCCAATTTAATAAAAGTAATTACTTTTTTTTCCCAGTTTAAAGTAAGACAAAAACATTGTTTTTTGCAAATTAATGATGTCTTAATTGTTGCAATTATTATACTATTCTTGCAGCATCCAATACATATTTGACTCTTCATGTAAAGAAGTTTAAAAAATAAGAACTTTACCAGTATTAATATTTTAATTCCTAAAACAACCTCACTTTTACCTCCCATCATTATAAATTACTGTATCTGTCCAAACCATGCATTTCAGGGGTAAGTAGTTCTGAACCTTATGTTTAATTCAAACATCATAAAAAATTGAAAATTTACACTATTAGTGAATTTTATTTCTGCTAGCACATTTTTGCCACAGTAATCTAAATGATGTAAATGTCCTGAGTTCCTATGAAAGCCATGGTTTTCTTCCTGCATCTTCTACAGGATATATATATATATATATATATATATATATATATGTCTAGAAGCAACAAGAGTGGGCTGTTACTGAAGTAAAAGTTACTTCAAAATAGCAATACTTAAGCAGAAGTAAAAAGTACTCATCCAACTAATTACTCAACTGAGAGTAAGCAGCTTACTTGTAGAAACACTCAAGTGTAATGGTTTGGACACATTTGATTTACAGCCTAAAATGTATAGAATGTAGCAGAAAAAAAATGACATAATAGATCAATAACTGGATGATGGCAATGTTTTTCTAACTATACTCTGGTGGAGGAAAAGATGTAGTGCAGTAAAGTAACTTTTAAGTTAGTTATTTCGTTTTGCAAAAGGTCACCCAAAGAAATGTAACTGGGTATTTTTTTTGGTGAGATTTTGTATTATCATTTATAGTAACCTCTTATGAATTTTTAAAGTTTATTGGAGAGAAAAAACTTTAAATAGACAAAGTAAATGATGGAGATTATGCATGAACCAGTTACTATAACAGTGTTGCCTTTTCTATAGCTTTACCAAGGAAGTTTCATTTCTGGTTTGCAATTGGAATAGAGAACAGCCTAAACCAGCATATCTTTGACTTCAATCTTTTTAAAGCTGAACTGCAGCTTTAGGTTTGATTCTAATCACTGATGTGCCAACTGTTTATGGAAAATGTTCTGCCTTTTTTTTGTTTATTTAACCCTCTTAACCCTCTTGATGCTTGTTGGTACACTGACGTTTGTTACTATTGTAATTACAAATAGAGTAACAAACTATTTTTATTTTATGTACTGATTACTTTAAATACGCTATGTTGGAGAAGTAAAAAAAGGAAAAATACTTGAAAGTTTTTTTTAGATTTTTAAATTTCAAACTGGGTCAAGTTATATATTTTTGCTGTTCCACATTGGTTACAAACTTAAAGATCCAAAAGGGAACTCAAATTAGCAGTAGAATGCACAAATTCTTCCAAGAACTTGTGACTCAAGAGACATGAGGCAGCTCAATTAAAGTGATTATTTTGTTATGTACATCAGTGTGTACCAAAATTCTATCAAAATCCTTCAATCAGTTATTTTGTTTGTCCATTACTTACATTTTCCTCCAAAATTAAACCCCTTTTCTGCTGTTGCCTGTCTTGTTTCCAGAGAGATCAACACCATGTTTGACATTGAGTGGAGAGGACAAAGAGTTGCACTCAAAGCAAGCAATGGAAAGTATGTATGTACAAAAAAGAATGGACAGCTCTCTGCAATCAGTGATACAGTGGGTGAGTGTGCTTTTGGCCAACTCCTGAGACTTTCAATGCAGTGTTTGATAAAAGGGGCTTAAAAATAGTATTCCTTGCTCAGACAGGAATGTTCTTTTGTCTGTGCACACACAGCAAATGATGTCTCCGTCTCTGCAGGAGATGATGAATTTTTTCTGATGAAACTCATTAACCGCCCTATGCTGATCCTTCGCGGGGAGAATGGCTTTGTGTGTCACCACAAGAACTCTAACACCCTGAATGCAAATCGATCCGTCTATGACATCTTCTCATTGATCTTCAATGATGGCGCCTACATTATAAAAAGTCAGTCTTTTCATGTTTGAAACATTAAACTCTCATGCCAAACAAGGACATTACGAAATGCATTAAATATTAACTGAAATTGTATTAATTCCCATCTTTGCACAGGTGTGAATGGCAAGTTTTGGTACATCTCCAGCAACGGCCTTGTGTGCTCAGACGGAGAAAAGTCAGAGAATTTTTTCCTTGAGTTTCTGGAACATGGACGTGTCGCCATCAAAGGATCCAATGGAAAATACCTTCGTGGAGACCAGGGCGGCACGCTCATGTGTGATGGAGTATCTGTTGACGCATCTTCGCTCTGGGAGTACTGATCTCATCTCGCTTGGTTTCTTAAGAAAAAAAAGGCCTAAACGTAGGTGCAAGAGCCGCTCTCATCGGCAGGCCAACAGGCAGAACTTTTATAGGAATCCGATCCCATGTTTTCTCTTTTTTGTTTTTCTTTTTCATTGGGATGAAGTGAACACTTTAGGAAGTCATGCGGGTATTTTTACTTGTAAATGTTAGATGTTTTTAAAATGACAACAAATGCCAAGATCAAATGACATGCATTTTGTGGAAATCTGTAATTTTATGAACGGGTTGTAGGAGAATGTTCTAAAAAGAAAAAAAAAACAAAAAAAACAATACACCACAACACCATTTTAACATTCATTTACATATCCTTGCATTTATTTGAAAAACCCTTTATCCTATTCATACGATGGAAGCTGTCATCTGGCAAGAGGCTGGGACCTGCCAGCAAATGCAGCCTAATACAAAGATGAGTCATTTAAATCTGAGATTCACTGCTCAGTTTGGCTTGTTGCTGCTGATGATTCTTGTTTTCTTTTCTTTTTTAAGAAAAAGAAAAACTTGTTAAACAATTTAACCATTAAAACTTTGTGTCGTCTACAACCTCAAAGTTTCCCTCTAAAGTTATTTTTGGGGAAAATAAATTTTACAAATGTCCTTATTAGAGCAAAAGTAGAAAAAAAAAAACTTGTGCACTCTTGGGATGCCATAAAAAATCTGGGATGCTCATTTACAGTCATGTTTCATGTATTTGATGTCTGCTGACAGTCATAATCATATGAATCTGAATATCTTTTCTAACAACTATTAAGACCCAAGTAACTCTCTGACTTTGCTTTGCAGAATGCTGACTCAAAGTAAAACCACTAACTCTAAAACCAGCAAGTGAATATTTTTAGTTTGTCTTGCTAAATTCAAAGAAGCACCAAGAACCAGAAACTATTATTTTATTTTTTGTTTTCAACTTGTCCTTTCTTTCCTGTTAAAGTATATGTACGAAAGATAATAAAATATCATAATTTAAGGCAAAAAAAAAAAAAGAATTCTGATGATTTTAATCTGAAAAAATCTGCAAAAACCTGAAGAGTTCATGAAAAGAAATGTATCACATAAACATCAAACTTTCTTATCAGGGACAAGCTTTGAGGAGGAGCACATATAGAAAACATATTCATGTAAATGTTCTGAACTCTGTAAAGTGCTTCTCTGGTGTCCTGCCTGGGGCCTTAATCCACACTGAACCCTGTAATTGACCTTTCTGTTAAACGTTAGCCAGCGCCCGCCTTCATCAGGTCATTCTCGTTTCTGATTCAGTCTTTCATATTGCGGTATGTGTTTAACTGATTACTCAATCAACAGTCATTGAATTACAAGGGGTATGAGCAGCCAAGGCTTTACTAGCATGATTACTGATGTGCAGAACACGTAACTTACCAAAAGCTATGAAGTGTGTACACTCTTGTTAGTCATTTTCTGGGGGGAAAAAATCCATGCATATTGCAGTAGTTTCTACATTATTTTGAAACTGTTTTTTGTTGATTTTTTCAGTCTGGGGTTGATAGACAGATTGTTGGCAGTGTGTCCTAAAAGGCTCCACCAAACACACAACCAGTATCCGCTCCATAGAGAAATTCTTGGCAATTTTAGATTATTTTTCGTTTTCACTCCCTAGATGATCCAATGTCATTGTTTTCTGAAAGTTTTTCTTTTCATTTTTTTTTTTTTTTTTAATGTTGTTGACAATAAAAACGTGAGAATATGCTAAATCTGGTTCTGGAGTTAAACTTGAAAATGTGCAAATATCAATATTCTTTAATGATTTTTGTAAACATTTTGCTTCTTTCTATGATAAATATTCAATAAATCATAAACACACAACAAATGATCTCATACTCTTGACACAACGTAATCCTCCCTGTTGGATTCTACAAAGATATAATATACTAATTAAAACTAATTATTTCTTCTTAGAATGTTTTTGGCAGATTGACTTGCCGGTGATCTACTACCTCCTTCTGGATTGGACTGGAAAGTGACCTTTATCTTTTGTAGAGGTTTACTTTGCACATAAAGAGCTCCTAAAGGGTCATCAAAGTAAAAAACATAAAATTAATAATAAATACTAGTTTCTTTTCTTATTTTTTTTTATTTTACCTTTGATATCCCTCTAGGGGCTCTATATGCACATCTGCAGCTTTGTAAATATATATACATATATTATATAAGCTTTAATTTAAAGAGACACATATCTTTTATTAAATGGCTCCTTGCTGCCCATAAAAAAGTTTAATTTAAAACCTTCATTAATGTCGAAAAGACCACCTAAAGGGTGTTTACTCGTTCAGAACACTAGGTGGCAGTGTTCACCTCCGTTCTTCCTCTTCTCAAGAAAGCTGTCAGCCTGCATTTCCCTGCTGCTGTCTTGGCAAACATAACATTAATAATTAAAAACAAATATTTAGAAAATTTAAAGCAACGTTTAACTTTTTAAAGGAATCTGGCTGCTACTTTCAGAGAATAGTTATTTACCTCTAAATGAGTCCGTCAGATCTCTTGTTCCTATCTTTTTATTTTATTATTTTAGAGTTGATTGATTTTTTTATATTAATAATTTAATCTAAAGCAAGCATAAAAATATACACAGTAACACTGAATGCACTACCTAATAACAGTGACACACATCAGATTATACATTTGCTGTTCACAAAATGACTAGCAAAGTCACTGAGCTCTTAATGTTTATTTAAAAGATTTATCACCAGACAAATGCAGACTTTGACACTTTCTTTTTTTGCAATGGGTGAAAATGAACGTTCTGAATATGTAATGTCATAATTTAGGTTTCATAATTCATGGTTCAAACTTTGGAAACCAATTATTTTTCAATCTTCATAAATATACACATATTTTTGCATCTTTTTAATGAGCATTCAAACTGCTATGTTCTTTCTGTAAAGATAAATGAGTGAAGTGAATAAAACAATGTATTTATTGCTTCTTCATCTAACTGCATATTTGTGCCATTTTGTGCATTTACACTGAAAAATTCAAGCACTTAAAAGAAATCATTTGAAAGAAGTTACCTGTAATTTAGCAATGTTTTTATTAAGTCAGAACTACAAGACCACATTTCTCATATATACACATATATATAAAGCACTTAACCTAAACCCCCACAAGATGGGAAGTAACAACCCCTAAAAACTGCTCTGGAAAAACAGCTGTGAGAGAAAAATATTGAGATTCTACCAACAACTTCAAACTAAGAAAGACGTGAGCGATAATGCTGGGAATAGGGACTTGGGGAGGGAAATAGTTAGACCCACTCCTCTGACAAATAAGAGCTGTATTCAGAAATTCACAGGCAGGGTCAGTGATGGAGAAAGACAGGAGTATTGATTCCTGGAGTAACAAGATTAGACAGGAACCAAATAACACCTACTGTTTTTATTTTGCACTCCTGTCATAAAGAATCCCGCTGCTGTCACATATTTTCACTGGCTTCCACAGTGTATGTATCATCCGGTTGACTTTATCTCAGAAACATAGTATCATCAAATCCAGAAAACGCACAAAACAATAAAGAAATAATGTGATTCGAGGGTTCTCTTTTTTAAGAAAGTTGGCTGATATGCTGATCACACAGCAGCAGTTGCAGATGCCAGAAGCAAAATGTAGAGACGTTAATAACAATACTGGAAAATCGTAAATTCTACCCGGCGTTCACAAGTCTGTTGAATGTATATTTATGTGTAAAAGTGCTGCACTTGAAAGAATAAGTTTCACTAGTTGCTTAAACACATAGCTTCTGTTTTTGTAGCTTTTGGTGAGATACAGAAAAAACAAAAGAAATAAAATAACAGAGAATCTTTGTTACCCGTGCAAATATTCAAAAGAAAGCGTAGCTTACACCAGCAACAGAAGAACCTGACAAATTCGCATTTTGGTGGACATGTATTTTTGTGTGGCTCAAGTCTGTGTGATGCTGCTTAAGTCAACGTTTCCATAAAAGAAACTCAACTTTTAATGGCTAAACAATCACCATGAGCCTCACAGACTCTGCCTTTTTTGTACATTTGTGTTGACAAGCAGTTGGACTGGTGTGCCTAATAAAGTGGCCGATGAGTCTATGTAATATGTAAATATAAGAAAGCAAATCTGATAAATAAACCATGCAAATATAGAATACTAAAAACTTCTGTTTATTTGTCCAAAGGTGCATTTTTAAGGCTGCTTGACTAAACTCTGCCTGCAATGTGTCTCGGTGCCGCTTTGCAGATGGTGCAGCAATATGTTCAGTATTTCACAGATGGGGTTTTATTTGCCCAATGTGAGAATTTCACCCTTCTGACACCATTTGATATGGTCCATTAGGAAATTTCCAAACCAAATGATGTGCTTAAGGTTCTGTGAAACAGTCTAATATGGTTCTTAAAACCATCTTATCTATTACATGGAGAAATTTCAAGGGTTTTTACATTTAATGTTGGACATGAAGAGTTAGCCGATGTGAATGAATATTTACAACTCAATTTTGATTTCAGTTCTGCTTTTTCAGTGGGGAGAATCGAAACCTTTCTGTGAATAAAAAAAAAAATAGCAAATTAGCTCAGAAAAGCAAAAAAACAGTATTTAGGGGATGTTAGTACATTGTGGATAGATTTAAATGCAAGAGATGAAGAGGCTTGATCACAAAAACATTGTTTTGTTCATTTACGCAATTCATCCACTGAATCATCGTGTAAAAATAAAATTGGTTTATTTCAAGAATTGCTTGAAAGAGAAAGGAAAGAAGTGCACTATTTTAAAACATATGACATTGCTTTCAAGCACCTATAGTGTTCTGAATGATACAAATGATGAAATAAACTAAAAGATGACCTGAAACCCAAATGACAGGAAGCATCAATTTCCACAGGGTGCATGAGGGATGCATGAAGACATTCTTTATGCTCTTCTGCTCATTTACTTTAACAGTCAACTTAAAATTTTCATATGGTCAGAAGTTCTCACCCTTCAAAGTAAAGCTGGTTGATGTTGCAATTTAAGAAACAATCCCCTTAATTCTTCTTTGACAGACATCTTAAGGGGAATTAAAGAGACAGTCCTTACAACATTTTTTTGTGTTTTATTGACTTTTTTCCTTCAATATTTTTCTCATTTTTGTCTTTTATTTTGCTGTTTGACCAAAATAATCAAACCCAGAAAAACAAAAGGAAAGACACAGATCCCTGCATCCTTTGTCTGTATACGACCAACCTCTGTTGAAAAGGTGTGTAAAAGGTTACAGGAGGGTAGAAGACTCTTGATAAATCATCAGCCTCACATGCGGCTAACAGAGAAAAACAACCCAAAGATCACACTTTCCTTTGGATCAGGAGGGAACTGGTGTCTGAAGAGGTAGTGGTAAAAAGGTTATGCCCTTTCACAGGCACAACAACAACCTAAAGAGAAAACATGATCAAAATATATTTATAATGTTTTCTCAAAGACTAAAGATCCCGAAGAAAGACATTTTTAACACATTTTCTGAACTATTACCTCCATAGAAAAGTTATTCTCTCATAAATAACAAAGGAGTTACCACAATGGAATCATTTTCATCCTTTTGTGAAACTATGAAAGTCGTTGGTTTGTTATTTAGATTAGTAAATAGATTTTTTTTACAGTTAAACCTGTAATGGAAGTTTGTCCAAAATCATTTTAAGAGCAGAAGACCAGAGGACAGTCTGCCCAATCAGAAATGCTCTGCACAAATTTGGCCTGAATGAGCTGCCAGAAAGAAGCATTTTCTGCCCATAAAGAAAAGTGCAGCAGAGGAGGAAAATGCCTTTTATGATGATATTCTGAATTCATTCTTTCCCACCGACATGGAAGAAAATGTTAATTTTTTTTCTTTTTTTTAATGAGCTAATTCGTGATTTCTCATAGAGGAGAACTCTACTGTATAAGTATATTAGAAAAATAAATCCAATTAAATCTGATATTTGGATATGTTAATAGCTGACATTTTTGCCATGGAGTAAAGATGTTTTTTTTAGAAAGAGAAATTTGACACCAACTCATGGGGTTAGAGAATAACATGATACTTTATTATTTCACATCCAGATTTCATCCATTGATTTAGCCACAGACTTTGCATTATGATGTCTGTACACAGTTTAACGCAATTTGTGACAGGATTATGAACATTAGAGATGATCTGTTTATGTACAAAGTGTGGGAGTTGTTTTAAATTCAAGAAAACACAAAAAATCAGACAAATACTTGAATTTAAACAGAAGGCCTTTACGCTTGAGGGAGTGATGATAGCCACAGAGGTCAAGTGCAACACATCCTCCCCCTCAGTTGGTAAAAAAAAAAAATAATAACCAGTTTTCTGAGATCAGTTGCAGACACAAGCTGCTCCCTGCTGCAACAGAATTTTCTCATTGAAATGACTACTGTAGATGGCCCCCAAGGCAGAAAAACACAATATCTTTGTAAAATGATTTCAGGACTAGTGCACTTTTCAGTTTTTGTGCATGTGTCTCAAGTGTCTATAACCTGTCTAATCAAAGAGCAGAGGAGTTAGGTTTGTTTAATCGGTTTTCTTTAGAAAAAAAAATAGCTGAATTGCAGTGCAAAGCGGAGGCGGAGCTACAGGTGGACAGGGGTGGGGGGTGCAGCTGCCCCTCCAGCAAAAAGCATTGCCAACAAATTTAGAGTCAATATTAGATATAATCATTGACAAAGGTAAAGAAATCATCAATAGAAGATTTTTTAAGCATTGCAAAAATAACATGTGACCCTTCCAAAGTCTCCTGCCCCCCTTCTGCCCTCCAAATAAAATGTTCTAGCTCCACCATTAGTGAAAAATCTGGGATAAAATTAAACTTGTACATGAAAATGTCAAATGTCACTACCAACACCCCAAAACACCTGTGTTTACATCAGGACTAGTTTGACATTTCTCACTACTAGGCAAAGAAAGACTATTTTTGTTGTTGCTGTGTGCAGACACCACAACATCATAAATACATTTAAAAAAAATAGTGAATGTAGCATAAAAGATTTATTATCCAAGCAAAGACATAAAGCTGCAGCAGAGTGGACTGAAAATATCCTGTGCAGCCCACAGAGCACACTTCAATCCAACTGAGAATTTAAGGCAGCAATTGAAAATTGCCTTCCTTGTGCCCCTGTGCAACTTAAGGGTGTGTTTGGCAGATGTGACCGTGTCCATGTGTGCTTCTGAGTGACAGACCTGCAATTTTGCAGAAGTGTGACAGGGTGAAGGATTGTACGCAGCGGATCTGGTAGCAAAGGAGAAAAGTGAGCGCTTTTTTTCAGATTCCATCTGTTTTGAAGAAGCTGAAGCTGTTTCCATGCTGCACATCTGCATTCAGCGCTGGAATTTGGACAGGAGTCACACCCACACAAAGCCCAGGAACGGACTTACCATTAGGCAAAGGTAGGCGACTGCCTGGGGCCACCAACACTTTTGGCGGCCCGAGATGAACACTTAAGACATTTCTAAAATAGTTTTTGTGGTCATTATTATTCGACTCTATTGTATTCATTCATCTTCTTTACCGTTTTGTCCCTTTTGGGGTCACCGGGCTGCCGGAGCCTAACCCGGCCACTCATGGGCCACAATCACACAGCCATGCACACTAGCATCCACACCTAAGGTCAATTTAGAGTGACCAATTCCCCTATGAAGCATGTTTTGGATGGTGGGAGGAAGCCGGAGTCCCCAGAGAAAACCCACGCATGAGAACACAAACTCCACACAGAAAAGTTCCCCATTGGTGACACTGTTTCTAGCCAGGACTTAAACTGGGAACCTTCTTGCTGTGAGGCAACAGCACTAACCGCTGTGCCACCGTGCAGCCCTTGACCCTGTCATAATTTTTTTTTTAATCACTGGAATGGCACAAGATCGCTCGCGTGAGTGTTTCATCCTCCCTCGTAAACTTGCAGCAATGGAATATTCCGTCAGAAGGACGTTGGATGGCAGAGAGAGACTCTTCCAAGAGTCTGAAATAAAGGGGTAATCAACCAGCTTTGAAAAAATAAAAAAAGCAAAGAAAAGGCAAAAATTGTGTTGCTGCGCTTCCAAAAGAACAGGAAGAAAAACAAAACTGAAAAAAGAACAGGATCAAAGGAACTCAAAAAGAAGACAAATAAAACTAGAATAAGAAAAGACAAAAAAGAGGAAAGGCAAAAGGAGGGGCAACAAAATGTTATTTTGAGAATATATATATTTATAAAATTAACGCCACCATACAGGGTATTGTTTTGTTCCATCATTCAAGTATTTTTGTGTCATTTGCCTTCTTTAGTAAAGCCTTACAAATAAAATAAATTACAAATGTTACAGACATTGTACCCCAGGTAAGTATTTAAAGAAATAGATGATTAGGTAAAATAGGGCCACTTCAGAAGGCCCTATCTTACCTATCTTATTGTTTCCCCAAGGCCCCCTAAACTGCTAAGTCCACCACTGACAGAGTCTCTCCAAGTGCCAGTGTACTATTAAAACTGTTAATTTTACATCATTGATGTATTCACTGTTTGTATCCCAGGTGAGAACATTTATTTTTTCCTTAAGGTGAAGAAAATAAAAGCACACCCGTGCGCACCCCACACAGCAAATTGCAACTACGACTGAGGTTTAATTTTGAAATTCCGTACCGGAAGCGCATCTTTTTCTCCTCTTTCTCTTGATGCTGAGAATTACTCTCGGAGCGCCACAAGAACCTATCAGAGGCGCAGTTGCTCCCAGACTCACTGGCACACAAAATCCACATTTTCTTTAAGTTTGTAGTATTTTTTCCCCAATATATAATAGCAGTTTTAATAAACTGAAATTTGTGATCTTTTTTTTATATTTGTTATTTCCTGCTTTTTCTTTTCTTCAAGAGCAGAATTTGATGATGAGGAGGCAACATTTTACAAGGAAGCGCCTAGCTGGAGTGCTTTTACGCATCGTGGAGCGTGTTCACAGTTTGCTGCGTTAAGGAAAAAACAAGCAAATCCTTCAAGAGGTTTTTCTGCGCTGCGGACTAATGAAGTACGGACCTGTGGTTCTCACCGCCGGGCTCACCGGCATGCTCAGCTTCATCCTTCTGGCTGTTGCAATAGGAACTGATTACTGGTACATAATCGATGTAAATAAACCCAACTGCACGGGTCCTGATGACCTGAGCTCGCACTCTGGATTATGGAGAATCAATGAAGGTTTGTCAGATTAACTTCACTCTTTACATTTCCATACTGTTGCATTCAATCTAGCTGTTTAGGGGGTCATTGGAATAAATCACATATATGGATTTATTGTTTTCAAATTAACTTCAATGTGTTTCATGCCGTGGAAAATCCGTGCACCACATGAGCATTGTTTCCAGATCTTTTCTTCTTTCTCTAGTGTTGCTTTCATTTTTTACTGTTTAATATCAGCTGTCAGAGCTCGGAGAGCCCAGGTGTACAACAAATGTCTGCGATTTTGATAGTGAGATAAACAGCTGGAGAAAAAGCAATTCCATATTCTCACTTATCAAAACGTGGATAAATTGAATCCGACTTCTGCATGTAATAATACATATCTGTTTATTGTAACTTTTTCTTTTCACACCTCCATCCGCCTTTGCAGGAAACAAACAGTGTGCATGACTGCAAGGCTATTTTTCAGGATATTTTGACTTGGGTGCAATGTGTTCTGGCAGTGTTCTGCACAGCCTGAGGTGTGTTTTAATGTGTTGCTGGTGGCATCTACAGTTCAATCAATACATGTCAAGTAAGGAGAGAACACAAAGCTTAACTTGCTCTCGAACAGAAGTGCAACATGTGCTGAACATACAGCTTATGTATTTTTAGGTGGAATACTGTACTTTTTTTAATGGAATCCACATTGCATGGTAAGAGCAAGGCTGCAAAGGACCCTGCTTCACCACAGGTCCTGTAACATATAATCTTCTCCTTCTGACATTTTCAGGAGCAAATAAGAGTTCAGTCATCACTCCTTTCACAGCAAATATGTCCAGTCTGTCAGAGACAGAGAGGCATCTCATTGGTAAGTGTTCCAAACATTTTTCTCTCTATAAATTCAGGAGACAATGTTTTAAGCTGATTCATATCTGTTTATCTTTTTGTATTTTTAAATAAGACAATCCCTCTATTTAGTAGATTAGATCAGAGTCCATGGGGCTTTAAAAAACAGTTTACAATGTTGAGGAAAGAAACAAGGAATAAATCATTTGCTGTCACAGAGGCTTGCAGGTCTGTGAGTTGATTATACTCTACTGACAATAGGAGTGGAAGCCAGTCGCTCCCAAGATACTAGGAATCAATTTGGAAATCCCAGCTGCTTATCCAAATGATTGCACTCAGCAGTACTGTGCACAGCTCACTTCAGGCTCACTAATAAAATCACATATTTTGTATCCATATTAGGGCTGCCAACGTTAACGCGTTAACGCATGTGATTGATTAAAAAAATTATCGCGTTATTATTTATTAACGCAGATTAATTACGCATCGGTCTTCCACTTCATGTTATTCACCATTATTCCACTTATGCCATGGTCACGTACAAAAGCAATTAATGTTGAAAAAAGTGGACTATTTCATACATGGTGCGGCTCGTTGTCATGGTAACACGAGAATGTGTCGCTGGGCCGGCAGATCGTGACTGCAGCGACAGAGGAAAGCGATATATGTGTTTATTGACACGGTAGGTTCAGTAAAGCATCAATTCAAAGAGAAAGCTCGCCTCTTACCGCTATCCAGAAGGTCAAGCAAAAAGTTTGTTTTAAAGAAGCCTGAGCGGCGATACAGAACTTTTAGGTTATGTTACCGGAACTAATTTTTAAGGTGCGCATCAACACCCAGCAGCCAATCAGATTTGGGTATTCACCCGGACCATTTAAAGTGCAGAAAAAATGTTTGTTTCTTATGGCTGTATATCAGCATCTATGTTTTCTTGGAGTGATACTGCAGACATAAAAGTCTTTAGAGTTCTGCTTATTTTACTGTTGGTGTGTTTTGTGCACACAGATTACATTTCTGGGATATGTTAAGACTTTTCAAATTAAAACATTTCAGACAATAAAATGAAGGAAAACTGTTCTCTCTGGCTTTTTTTTTTCTTGTTCAAAAGCCGCATATTGTAGTATAAAACTTACCAAGTAAAACATTGTGATTAATCACAATCCAAAATTACTGATTAACCTGATTAAATGTTTGAATCGATTGACAGCACTAATCCATATGAATGCTTGCAGGCTTGCACAGAGTGGTGGTCATCATGTTGCCTCTCAGTCTGGTGCTGCTGGTGCTGGGCTGGATCTTTGGACTGGTCAGTTCGCTGGCATGCAGTCCCAAGCTGCTGGCCGCATCAGCGTGCTACTTCCTTGTCTGCAGTAAGTTCATTCAGTGGTGTTGCTGAGCCAAAAATCATCATGCATGCTTTGCAGCCAGGGGTAGACTCGTGCAATTTAAAAAATAAATGGGTGCATTTATACGTGAAAGGAAACCATAACATTTCAATTTAATGTCCTCTTTCTACTTGTCTCTAATTTCAGTCTTTTTTAGAGCACATTCACCTGATCGAATGAGAAAACTGTAATTGCAACTATGAAAGAATTATATCTTTCCTAACAGTTAAAGGGTAGGCAAATGCATATTTAATATTGCTCTGCAAGATATATTATTGGTCCAGAGCGTATCAATGAGTAGAGATTGAAACGTTAGCGTTCATTTTTTTCTAAAGAGCAAATAGAGACATTTTGGTAGCATGTTATTAAATTTTCTGAAAAGGAGGGATGAGCAACTTGTAATATTTAGAGAATTTAGAAACATTTTAGTGCTTTTAAAAAGGTGTCCTCCTCACACATGACTTAGTACATTCTCTTCTCAAACACATTAGTAGTTGTAAAAAAAAAAAAATTCAAAGTGCTTGCAGCAGTCATTTGCCAAACAATAGGGTTAATCTTTTTTTCACTTTTAAGAGAAATTAGCATAAAATGGATCAGCATCACAAACTGATTCCCGCTGAGCTGACCGATATTTTTGACTTCCATCAAGAGAGGATTCGCAGTGTGAATAATGACATAATAGACAGTGTCAGCTAATTGCTGATCAAACTGAAGAGGGACAAAACTGCTCCAGCTGATTGAAGGAGTCTGACTTTTCTGTTGTTGTTCCCTATAGCTGTTTCTTATCAAGTTCTGTTTCTGAAAGAAAAAAATCATTTCTTTGCAGTTGAGTCATTGGTAAAAATCAATCAATAATTATTTAGCCTCAGAAGTGAATATCCTTCACAAATTCCTTCAATTCTTAGTTAAACATGAAGTGAATTTTCAATTTAATAAATTCCTGATAGTCCTGTGTCCCCTGAGTAAAAATGATCTGGTAAACAGAACTCTTCTGTTTTTGTATTAGTATTACAGAGAGAAAAAGAAAATGATTATGTTTTCCCTCATGAAGAGCTCAGCTGCAGAACCCTTGCAGTGAGCACAGCATAAATTTGATTTAACCTGAACTCAGAAGAAGTTCGAATCAGTGTTTTAGCATGATTGAAGGTAGATTCACGAGTATGGCACAAAAATGTGTCTCATAATATATGACATCGTCTCTCCTAATAGGGCTCAAAAGTTTTACAGAGCTGAAAGCTAATTTCATTTGTTTTCTCAACCAAACCCTGATGGAAAAGAACCCCATTCGAGCTCTGCTGCTTTCTCACAAACAGAGAAAGTGGATTTCAGTGCTGTTTTGTTTTTCATCTTTTAATGGGTTGTTAATAAGCTGTTTCTGTTTTTTAATTTGATATTTTAGCATCAGACATTTTGGATTCATGTCTGTTTGCAGTCTCAGTGCTTAATGTCTTTGAGCTTATTTGGCAAAAAAGTTTACAGATCTGATCTCAGATTTTCTTTCTTTCTTTCTGTAAAGAAATCAAATCTTCCCCTAAATTTGTGGATAATTAATCTGTTGCTATCTTGTGCAAATTGTGTTAGTTGAGAGAAAAAAGCTCATAGCTGTGGATTTTACCCAAGCTGATGTGATTTTCAGGATCATGTCCTCTGTCTTGCTGTGTGTGTGATGTGTAAAGTGGTTGTGTTTTCACTGTACCTCAAAA
This sequence comes from Adrianichthys oophorus, assembly GCA_036245035.1. Taxonomy (NCBI): domain Eukaryota; kingdom Metazoa; phylum Chordata; class Actinopteri; order Beloniformes; family Adrianichthyidae; genus Adrianichthys; species Adrianichthys oophorus. The sequence goes on along the minus strand of BSAI01000125.1, from coordinate 12,624,067 downwards.
AGGTCAGTTTGAATACTTGAGTTAATGACTCAGGTTATGTCTTTCAGGCATTTTGATGTCAATAACTGGTGATGTTGTTCTTGGCTCACCTTTAAGTTAATAGAGAAGCTAGACGCTTTATATAAAGGAAAGAATAAAAAAGAAAAAAAAGAAACAAATAGAATTAAGCCCTTGCGGCGGACTGGCGACCAGTCCAGGGGTGTACCCTGCCTTCGCCCATGAGTAGCCGGGTTAGGCTCCGGCAACCCCGTGACCCCGAAAGGGATAAAGCGGATTGGAAAATGAATGAATGAATGAAATAGAATTAAATGCATTCAAAGCTCCCACTGTTATGTAAATGACAAAATTCAATTTGTGAGCACTTTGCTGGGATAATATGCATGCAAGGGAGGAAGAAACAATGTAATAGAGCAGAGAAACAATGTCCATTATTCAGTGTTGACACTTCACATAAGTGTTTGAAGCCTCTTTTCAAACATATTACCACAGCAAGATCCTATATATATTGAAACAACAAATCTGCTGTAAAAACAGCCATTTAATTTTCCTTGTTTTGTAACACGAAAAAGCAAAATTCCAAAGAAAGCTCAAATTAAAGTCTCACAATAAAGTTGATGAGGTTGTCACGGATTTGAAAACAACCTTTTTTTTTTTAAAGTCCCACTCTGATCATCTTTTGATCTATTTTAAATGTGTTCCCAATGGTCTTTTAATTATGATTATGTCATTTTTAGCCCAAATAATAATTTTAAAAAAAGACTATGTAAATTTCTAGAACATAGTTTCTGCAGAGCGGCACGCTGGAGTTTATCAGAAATTTGTGAGCGGCACTGTTGACGTGTAGCAAGCCCGCCCCTACTTCCCGTTGTCCATCTGTTTACACTCTCTCTCACTAGCTTAAAGCCCCTCACAAACCCTACCTGACATTACCGGTATTTTAAATCAAAAGAAAAGTTTGGAATGAGAGTAGAAATAAAAAAAGGAACATTATCCTAATTTTGCCAGTAGTAATTCCTATGCTGGATTTCAAACCTTTAAAATAAAAACATTTTTTTTCTGGAAAAGCGAAAATTTTTAATCCAAACTTTAAAGATAATATTTAATCTATTTAAGACCAAATGTGTGGTTTGAAGGATTAGGTATAATCCAATAATCTATAAAATACATTATAATCTATAAAATCTATAAAATACAACCTATAAAATTCTATCTATAAAATACATTAATACTGTGTGGAATATATTTTGATTCTCTCAAACACAGAAAATGTTGTATTCTAGATAATTAGTTGGATGATTTGCACCTTTGAGCTCAGTGACCTCTTTGCACTGTTGTCACTTTTAAAGGTTTTCTTCCTTGCTCTCTAATGAGGGTTGCAGCTCAAGATTATGCAGCTCAAAAGTCACCGCTCCACACTTTTGCTGCAGGTTTAAGTGTATAGATCTCCTCGTCTGTGTGTCCACAGGTGTTTCCACCCTGTCAGGGGTCAGCACATACATCAAATACTCCAATCTCGCCATGGAGGAGTTCCAGCTGATTGTGCCCCCTGAAAACCTCACCTTCGTGCAGGTGTCATTTGGTTGGTCCCTGGCCACGGCTTGGCTCTCCTACAGCCTGGAGGTGGCATCTGGCCTTCTGCTCATGTTGGCTGCAAGAATAATTCAAATGAAGGGGCACTATGACTCGGGTGTAGCCATCGCCATGCTGTAACAAAACAAACAAACCTTCTTTTTGTGGTTGTGACATATTTGCTATTGTTCATAAAGTGTTATTAACGGTAGTAGGCCAACAAGAGGTTAATCCCACATAATGTAATGAAAGCTGCCTGTAGGTAAACACAAACTAAGACGAAGAATCTGATTAAATTATGTTGAACATCTTTTTCTTCATTGTTGTTGCCGGCAGGTTAGACTGCTGCCTTTCATCTTGTGCTGTTTTCTTTCCATTGTCCATGTTTACTATAATGTCACATGAAACGAAGCCGACGATTCACAGGGTAATTACAGCCGCACACGTTTTTCTTTTTTTCCAGCACTGATTGTATTAACGCTGTATGCTCCAACCTTGTTGTGGTGTCAATATTGTCTTTTTTATGTTTCGGGGCTCTCGCACCTCTCAAAGGATGCCAGCATCCTCCTCTCCAGTGTTGTGCATTTTCTAAATGTGGCTTGCATTAGTGCGGCGGTGTGTTTCATTGAGAGCTCTGTGAAGCAAACCACCACAGGACCGCGGCACACAGTAAGAGGGGTATAGTTTCTAATAATTCCTAACAGACCAGCTGCTGGCTGCATGGTGGCGCAGTGGTTAGCGCTCCTGCCTCACAGCAAGACGGTTCCCGGTTCAAGTCCTGGCTGGGGGACCTTTCTGTGTGGAGTTTGCATGTTCTCCCCGTGCATGCGTGGGTTTTCTCCGGGTACTCCGGCTTCCTCCCACCGTCCAAAAACATGCTTCATAGGTTAATTGGTCACTGTAAATTGTCCCTAGGTGTGTATGGGTGTGTGATTGTGGCCCCTGCGACAGACTGGCGACCAGTCCAGGGGTGTACCCTGCCTTCGCCCATGAGTAGCCGGGTTAGGCTCCGGCAACCCCGTGACCCCGAAAGGGATAAAGCGGATTGGAAAATGAATGAATTAATGAATGAATGACCAGCTGCTAAATTGCTGCCTGGTGTGCCTGAGACCAAAAAAAAAAAAGGCAGGAAATAAATAAATAAGTGCTGCGCTTCACTGCTTTTGAGAAACAGTCGCATTTTGTTGATGAGGCGTCTGCATGCGCTTGACTTTTAAAGCGACGTCTAAATGTTAGTTTACGCCTCTTTTGCACTCAGTTCTGTGCTTAAGCTGCTGGTGGAAGTGTTTGTCATGAAAATGGGGTGGATGTAAGAGCGAGTGCGCCTTTGGGGCGGCTGGAAGCTGTTTTCCGTTGTACGGCACATGTGCATGTTATGCTTGCATCCCTCTTTAATGACTCAGTAGTGTAATAACCTGAGTCCTAGCAATGAAACAGCCTCTTTCTGCTCACTGCAAGTGAACAGAACACTCTTCGTGTACAGCATTAAGCACTTCCCAAAAGATGGATTGCGCTATTACCTTACCACAACTCTAACAAGCACTGCTTGAGTTTTTTAGAAGTTAATATTTGGTTTAGACTGTTAGATGTGGCCAACCATTGTGGAGGATCAGCTGAAGGGGGTGAAGAAAGGAGGAGACGAGGAGATGTGCCTCTGCCTTTGTAATCTAATTAAACTCTGAGATAACAACATAATCGGAAGCATCAGTACAGTCAATTCTTGGTTTGCACAATGTACTAAATTAGCCTTTCAGAGGCACTACATTTCAATCAGCCAAAAGTCTTACTGTTGCATGCAAAAGTGCTCTGGTTTAACAGAAATAATTGATCATTTTGATTGTATAGCAACAAGAAAATGTTTAACTTATGTTTAGTTCTTTGCTAAAGTGTTGCCCTCACTCTGAAATAATTGAATATTACATAAAATAATGGTTATATTATTAAAAGATGTAAAAACTATCATTGCTTTTTACCTTTAATATATTCTGCTTTGTCATCCGGAAGTTGAAAGTGTTGATATGGATGTTTATGACAGATCCTGGAGCATTCAAAGTGTTTGTCTAAATGTGATTTGCAACGTGATTTAACGTGCTCTGGCCAGTTAATCACAGACCAAACCAGAAGCCTTTGTGTCCACTCAGCTGTTTGCGTTGCAGCCAGTAATCCCGGCTCAGATGGAACCGGCAGGAGTGGGCGATAAAACAGGGCAAAATTACAGTCTCACATAGCCTTCTTTTTATATATGAGACCTACAGAAATCCCATTAAACTTTTATGGAACATAATAATTCAATCGGTAGTGGCAGAAGTTGGTGCCGGGCCATTACTCTTTGGTTCATGTCCTTGTGCTTGACAGAGTGTGGTAATTTTGACTCTGGACTCATTTTAAGAATTTATTTAGGTTTTTCCTCATCAGTTCCTGTGAGACAGGTCTGCAAGTCTTTTCTTGCAGACGGTTTCTAAACCATCAGCCTCATTGCCAATCAGGGATCTTTTATATCAGTCTTTTTTCTGGTTTGTCGTTGAAATATTAGTCTTTATCGACTGTCTCACACTGCAGCTCTGCCCTAAGAAGCTTTTGCTTTCATTCTGTGCAGTTTCTCTGGTCAGTGGCGTGATCAGTGATCCAAAACTCAACAGTTTGTGAACTGCAGTGTCATCTTTGATGGATGAGTGTTGTCTGACATTTAACAACTTGCAAATAAGGAGTTAATAAATACAACTGGTAGTATTTAATTTAGAATTCAGTGGGGTATTGTAAAGTTCACCAAAGTGAACTTGCACGCATGGTGTATTTTTGAGGGAATACTCAAAACATTTTTTTAATGACCACAACTCATCTACTTATATTTGTATTTATTTAAGTGCTTATTTATTTGTTTATTTTACATATATGTGTGAAATTTAAAAACTATATATTTTTATTGTGTTTCAAGATTTGTTGTTATTGTTTTTACCATATATTGTGTTCAAGAATTGTCTTATTTAAGATGTGTAATTGTAACTATTGCAATACTTGGATGAATACTACACTATAATCTTTCTGATTACTCAAAATATGATAGTAGCCCTTATGTAAAAGTGCTCCTATGAATTCAAATCAGAGTAAAGTGTGGAAATCATGTAATGACATATATAAAAAGGTGTTCTGAACTAACAAAAAAAAATCAGATTTTACCTAAAACAAGTCATTGATTTTTTTTCCTCCTGTAGTCTGTCATTATAATGGATAAAGCGCCAGTGTTTCAGAGCGGGGGATACGTCACTGCCTCAAGGGTACGAGTGAGTGTAAAACCAATTTCTATGAAAACCTGTGTTATTGTGTTGCCCTTGAGTAAAAACCACAGAGTGACAACACAATGAAAATGCTCTGCTGAGGTCTTCATATTAATTAGTTTATTCATACTTTCAAGTTTTGAAAAACATTTTTATTCATGAAAAAAACGTGTTCATGCTTCTTGTGTGACTAACCTTTTTCTATCGTTCAATCGAGTGAACATTTTGTTGGCTTATGAGATGTTGAACTACAAATTAAATTCCCAAGAATGCAGAAAAAAAATATTTGCATCTGTCGCTAAATCAAGTTTTACCTGAAAGCTTTGAGGCTGTTGAAGAAAGCTGTCAAAACATGCAGCACAACTTGATGATAAAGATTTACTGTTCATTTAATGTGAAAATCCAATGAATGTTCTGCCGAAAATGACTGCTTCACACTTTTAAAAAATTGCCACTTTTGCCAGAGAAAACATAAATAAATCTATCTTCAGTGTGAATAATAGTTTATCTCTTTTTCTCAAACAGAGACAGCTGCTTAAATCTGTGCCTTGTTTAGACTTCTTCTCCAAGCCACATTGTCTCGCTCTTGTGCTCTTAGACACTGTGGGGAGCTGAAGTCTCAGAATTGAGTGGCCTCATAAACCAAGATGGGACTCAGTCTCCAAGGTGCATGATTGAGACCTCCTGTCGCTTCTCTATCAATCCCTCTGAAAGTTTCAAACGCACGAAAGTCACTTCATCAATCCAAAAAAATTGACAACGGAGTGGATTTTTTTTTCAATTTTTTCTCACCATAGAAAATCTACAGAATGATTGTTAGTCATGAAAAAGTAATATATAACTAATAAATAGAAATAATGGGGGTTTGAGAGACAAACTTTAGAGTTTAATATTTTTTTTACATGTCCATGTTTAATTATTGGTTCATTGGCAATATCTGCATTTGTTCTCTTAAATAATCCACAATGTTTTAATTTGTATTATTAAGATAACTTTTATAAACATGTATATTTTCTTTTTGTTGTATGCAAAGTGTGAGCCATTTCTACAGCCAGACTGCTTCTACCCTGTACATAGTAGCATCAAATAAATACTTGAGTCCAAACTGCTGGTCTTTTGTGGCATGTCAGATTGTCAAAGGTTCTGAAAATTTAAAAAGAAAGGGGACAGAGAATGTCATGGATTGGGTGCAGAAACTTTGCTGAATTTGTTTTACCTGATTTTTTGTATTAGCCATGAAAAGGTTTTTGAAAAATAGAAAAAAACTTTTCTCCTTTTTGTTTTGTTCTGATGGTTTTGTATGAGCTCGGTTTTTGAAGCCTAATTAGCATGAAGAAAACCGTTTCAAAGACACAGTAAAGTCTGTTACATGAAAAAAGCTGAAGATATTAAAGTTTCCTGCATTGCTACATGAGCAACTCCATATAATATATCAGTCATCGCAACTGTGCTGATTAATACATTCTTCACAGTTAGACAAAGTTGTGAGGTTGAAGGGGGTGAGGAGGTGGTCAGAAGGAGGGAGAACCTCAGGGGAGTCTGCTTCCCGTTTCAGAGTCATGCCATCATTTTTGAGTTGACAGGAGACCGATCCCAGAAAGATGTCAAACTCTTTTGTGCCCCGGTTTGAGAACAGTTGCTTGAATGTTAAAAGCAAAACCAAAAAAAAAAAGAAAGACAATCCTATATTTTAGAAGATGTAAAAAACTTTTAAATCACTAGTTTGACTTTACCATAAAATGGAAGCTCAGCACCAAGGCTGTTATAAAAAAAAGTTCAAACAAAAGGAAAATAGAGCTGAAATTCTGTTGCATGGATGAAAAAATGTGAAAAAATTTTGCTTTATTTTTGTTCCGTCTTTCAAAGTAGCAGAGAGACGACATTATCGGAAACTACATGGCAAAAAATACAATAAAATTGAGCAATTTAACCAACTTTAGTATGGTGCTGTGTTTTAGAATTCATCAAGGGCATGCAGTGCTTTATGTTTTTTCAGGTAGCGTTGCTTTGAAAATGTGTTGCTTTTTTAAACAAAATGGACTGTCATAGGGCAGGACACTATGTTTTAATATAACACAACTTCACCTTATTTGCACAACAAACATGCAGGAAAAGCAAAATCACGGTACTATTAGAACGATTTTATCATGCACTGCCACATTTTTTATAGCATGTTCCCAAATAATGTCGAATACGTCTTTTTCTTTACAAAAAAAAGTCAATTTCGTCCTTTCATTTCTAGAGACCTTTTTCTGCATGCATGCATCAGCAAACTGAAAAGTGCTAAATTTACCTAAAAAAAAAAGAAAATATTTCCTATCTCAATCACATACCTGACATTTTCCTTTTGCCAAGCACATCAATTTTTGCATGATTTTCACCTCATTTGGCTCACATTTAAACAGGGAGGGAGCAGCTGCTTTTGTAGGAAACCTTTCCTGGTCCAAGCAGAATGTGCTTTTGATGGCTCAAGCACAAGGGGACAGAGATTTCAAGCTACAATTTCAAGTGCAATGGTCGTGTAAGCTATCAAAAAAGATTCCCCTAATTACTTCAGGAACGACGAGCTTAAAAAGCCTTGTCATTTGTTGTTCAAAGAACAGAGCCTCTTGCTTCCTGATTTGACATTGTTCAATGAGGAAATGTGAGCAGTACTGGAAAACTTTCAAAATTCTATCAGGCGCTTCTGGTTTTTTAATCAGTTTGTGGTAGAAAAGGGAACTAAAATGGTTCCTAATCTAATATGTGTCTGAATATGAAGGGTGCATCCAGATATTTGGCTGTATGATTTCAGACAGGCACAGAAAAACAAAACTAGAAGTAGTGCATTGTTTGAAGGCTAAAGGGAGAGGAAATGAGAGAGAGGACTGGGATTCATAACACAAATGGGTTTTCTCCTCCATCATTCCTGTCCTCGTCCTTACTGAGTTTTTTTTCCACAGACGTGCTCTTTTTGTTCCGGTCAACGTATTCTTATCTCCACAGTGCAGCTTCTTTCCAAAAACCCTCCAAACTGCCGGCAAGCTGCGTAAATGTGAGACTAAAAATGTTAAATGAAGCCAAGAAATAATGTAAAGAGGGCATGTGGGGAACTATATGTACAAAATAGGCTTCCCAGTCTGGAAATGAGCGGCATGATTTCAGCAGCATCAGATGACACACAAACCCTTTTTTAGTTTACTCAATATCACCTATATTTACATGAAACATTCTGCCTAAAAACATAAGCTCTGACGTTTTCCTAAATCGGGCCTTTGTTCAGCTGGACTCTGCAGAAACATTTCCGACAGCCCCTAGAAAAGACAGCACCGAGGTGAATTGATGCTCCCATTAAACCCTCTGTGTAGCTGAGGATGCTGACAGAAACCTGAGGCTTACAAATTAGAGTAAACTCGGAAAGCAATGGGGGCTTTCAGCTTCCTCTCCAACATAATTAGTAGCATTCAAAGAACCAGCAACAAACAAACCAAAAAAAAAAAAAAACAAGTCTCAACCCAAACTTCAGTTAGGCCTTTTCTTCATATTTCAGATCATAAAACATTATGATGCTAAAAGTTGCTGTAAAATTCATTCTTCCAACTTGAAAAGGGCAGAAAAACAAAACTTGAACAGCCAGGACTTTAGATTACACATATATTTAGTAACAGTTCATCAAGGAATCAATGCACAATGCTGGCTTCATTAAATCATAGTCTTCTGCTCAGGCAGTTTACATTTAAAAGCTAGAAAAAAAATCTGTCTGATTACTTAAGATCCTCAGAGTAGCCAATTGTCCAAAGCATTTATATTTAAGAACCATTGAAAACCATTGTCTCTCAATCATAGTTCAAATCCTGAGGAGTTTATGATCACCCTCCTTTCAGATGCTTGGGAGCTGATTTTTCATTTTTGTAGATAATTCAGAGCTTTTCGATAAATAGACATTTGAAGTTTTGCACTGTTGCTTATTAAACATCTTTGCCTTTTGCCATCCCAATAACTTTGGTTGGAAGCTGCAAGGATGTGCATTTACAACTCTTGTCATCTCTTCTTCCTTGAATGTCTTGAATGCCTCAATGAGCAACTCTTTCCCAACGTGGAAACACAGTGGGACAAATGTCAGTCACTGATTCTGCAAGTTGTTCCATTTAAAAAGACGAGGTCTATCATGTTCATCATAGGTACACGTCAACTGTAAGACACAGAGTAAAAAAAAGTTCAGGAAATCCCATTGTTGGATTTTTAAAGAATTTATGTGTACGATGGTGCAGAACATAAGTATTTGGTCAATAACAAAACTTTCTCTCATTCCTTTGTAATGTTGTCAAACGTTAGGACTTCACCAGGTTTGCACTCCCTGTAGCTGCTAGTTTGGTCCATCTCCCATGCAGATCTTCTCAAGAGCTGTGATGTTTATAAGAAACAGAATTTGAATTCCCTTTACAGATACTCAATTGGATTGAGGTCCAGACAATGGCTAGACCACTCTGGAACCTTGAAATGCTTTGAATGTTGCCACTCCTTTGTTACCTGGATGATGTGCTTGGGATCACATCACCTCATCGTCAATGATCTCACTGATAAAAGGAGGTTTTTTCCTCAAATCTCTCCATAAATGGCCCCCATCATTCTTTCCTTAAATGGATCAGCTGTCTGGAGAAAAGTAGCCCCAAAGCATAATGTTTCCAATTCCATGCTCTACTGTGCGTATAGTGATTTTGGGATGCACAGCGAGTGGTGTTTATTCCAAAGAATCCATCCTTGTTTCATCTGACCACATGACCTTCTCCCAATCCTCCTCTGGATCATCCAGGTGGTCTCTGGGAAACTTTAGACGGTTCTGGACATGTACTGGCTTAAGCAGGAAGACCTTTCCAGCATCATAGGATTTGAATCCATGACGACGTAATGCTACTATGGTAACCTTTGTTACTGTGGTCCCAGCTCTCTTCAGGTCATTGACCAGTTCTTCTGCGTAATTCTGGCCTGTTTTCTCACCATTCTCAAGATCATTTGTTCCTCACCAGGTAAGATTTCGCATGGAGCCCCAGGTGGTGGGAGATTGTCCGTGATCTTGTCTTTCTTCCATTTTTTAATAATTGCTCCAACAGTTGATCTCTTCTCATCGATCTGGTTTCTTTTTGAAGATTGGTTCATCCCAGTCTTGTTCAGGTCTACAAATGTGTTCCTGGTGTCCTTTGACAGCTGTTTGGTCTTGGTCATGGTGTAGACAGGCATCTTTCACACAGATAACTAGTTCTGCCATTAATTCAGGTAACAAGTGGAGGATAGAAGACGAAACAAGTCTGTGAGGGACAGATTTACTGCTTGTTTTTTGGAGCGCAATCATTTTTTCTGCACCATGAAACATACATAATTTAAAAATCAAACAATGTGATCTATGATGAACATTACAGATCTCTCTGATCTTTTTATGTGAGACAACTTGTAGAATCAGTTACGACAAATACAAGGGGGGATCCAAGCTAAATAACACAATTTTGTTTGATGCATTTTTCTTTCTTTCTATGCTATAAGATGTCATTTCAGTACACCAATGGGTCAGGGTTTAATCCAGTTTAATGATTCAAAACTCACCTACTTTCTTCAGCTGGTGAAAGTATTTTTTAAACACAGAGCGATAGAAAGTGATGAACAAAATGTCCTTCTATTAAAAAACTTTTGTTTCTAGCATGTAAAACAGACTTAGTGCCTTCCACAAGCACATTTAAACCAACAGCTTGGAATTCCAGGGCGTAAAACAACTGACCTTGCAAGCTCTACCTCCTGAGGAACAGATGAAATTGAATCTTGAAGTCACACATTGTTTTACCTTCCACCTGCTCCCAAGAGAGAGAAAAAAAATAATCACTTTTTGACGCTACATATTCTACCATAAAATGGTAGAATACCACACCAGTCTTTATCTTCATGTCTGTTCTGTAGGCAAAAATGTCATCCATATGTTTCATGACGATTTGGAAACAAAACATGTGACAGAAAATAAATGATAACACTAATTTCTTCAAAAAGTAGATTTTTATGCATTTTTTTGTCATTCCATTAATCTGTTTTTATTTAATCTAATTTACTTTTAGATTTATTCTACTGCATCTATGAAGGTCTGACCAAATTGATCATGTCCATGTCAATAGCAGTTAAAGTGACTTTCTCAGGTCAAACATTGATTAACAAAACACATCTCCCATTCCTGGCATGTAGTAACCATGGAGAGGGTACAAAACTAATTTACACGTGGAAAAAAACACACAACCATGAAAATTGCAGATTTTTTTTTTTTTTTTTGAATAAACAAAGACCTCCTTAAGCCTTATCACAAACTCATTATGAATGCAGAAACTGCAGACAAGCAATAGATCATCCAGGTGAATGCTAATGTCTGCAGCAGAGCTCCAGCCGCAGCTGTGATTGACCTGAGGAGGTCCACGACAAACCACCAGGTGTCAGTCTTTCTTCAATTTCCCAGCATCTTAATTTGAGCCAATGGTTAAAAAAAGTGCTTTGCTCACAGTCCTTCATTAAGAACAACCACTGGCTGGGACACAAACTGCAACAATTTTGATGCTGCATTACAGGGATGTGGCAGTAACATTTAAATTTGAGATAAACACAAAGGTTTTGGTTTTATTAATGCAATGCACTTTATGAACGATACTTTTTCATTCCTAGAAATGTGTCAAGGTGTAATTCCATTCATTTGGAATTATTTTGTGCTCTATAAAATATGCATCTGCAAAAGGGCAAATTTTATCAGTGTAATATATATATGGCAACGAAGCATTACAGAACAAAGAAAATGGGACTCCAAGAATTAGCAATCCCCCCCCTCTGATCACTTAGACAAAGAAAGTTTTGGGAAGCATTGTTAGATGTTAATACCTTCTAATATTTTCCTGTGAACATGTCTTTGCTTCGCAGAGGTGCTATTGATTTTTTTTTCATGCATTTTGTAGTCTAACTGGAAATTTTCGCTCTTTAAAGTCTCAGCACTTCCCCCTTATTGCTTTTGCACATTAAAATCAGCAGTTTAAAATAAAAACCTTTTTTTTATTGTTATGTCAGTTGTGGCAAATGCTGGAAACTGGCAAAATTCAAGGGAACAATTTAAAAAGAGAACACTAGATGAATGAGATCTCTTCTATGGCTACATCTTGTCTGCAGTGACGGTACAATTGAACAGTGTGTTTTTGTTTTGTTTTTTCGTCTCCCTTCCCGACAGAACATTTTCTGGACTGGAGTTGTATTACCTGTGTGTTACTGTCATCTCACTGATCACTAAATTATGCCACTGAGGTGACATGGGGGTCATATGAGGAAATACAAATAGCACAGTGCTTCGTCAGGCCAAGCTGAGTTTGTGTTTGGCATTGCTTCCGGGTAGTCTATTCCATTACAATGAGGTCATGTGCCTTCTCTGCAAGAGAGTTTCCCTCCAGGGAAAAGAAAATTAACACTTCTTATCTTATCAATGAAAATGTCCTTACATTTTCACACATAAAAGGTCACTAACCCATCCATGCAATGAAGATCATGAGCATTATCTGAACTGTTCATTGAAATTTGGGCTTTTTTTTTTAAAGGTGACCCAATTTTTCCACAGTTTACTTTCAAATCTGGGTTTGCTGGAGGACATAAATAACTGTGGTCTCTGTGCAGACACATTGGCAACAGTAAACAGATCTTACTCCCATGCCACAACAAATAAAACAAAGGCGATGGATAACCGGGAATGCTTTAGTTCTTCAGTTTGGCAGAGCATAAAGTAGTCTTGAATCAACAAAGGGGTCAAAACTATTTAAATATTGTCAAACTGAACGCCTTTAAGAGATGAAAGAAAAGTCAAGACAAGATGGGATGGGCCAACATGAGCTCATTGATGGGGTTCTGCCAGCTCCCCTAACCCCCACAGAGGCTTGATTAAAGTCCCACTCCAATCATCTTTTTGATCTTCTGTGAAAGCATTCCCAGTGGTCTTATAAGTATGGTTGTGCCGTTTACTACAAATCCTGTGTCGTTTAGTAGAACATAGTGTCTGCAAAGCGGCAGGAATTCATTAGAAATTCATCTCTCCATTGTGTTCAGGGCAGTTGGCAAAGTAAGCCTTTGCCTATTTTCCATCATCCCTTTGTTCAGCCGTAGAGTTTTGAGCCTGGTGCTAGAAGCACCAAAAACACAATTTTCATCGGAGTGGATCTTTTGTTTTGACTTCTGATGTGTCTGTCATCTTCCGATGAACACAAACTAAAGCTTACTGACACACATTTCAAAGTGAGGCATCACAGATATGTTCAGTCACACACTGAGTATTACGTTGTAAAAAAGTTAATGACTTTGTCTGCCACCTTTTGTCTGATCATGACACTGACAGTTTCTGTGAAACACCAAACCTGGTTATTAAGAAAGAGGAAGTTGTCGAATCGATCGGACAAATTGTTTAACTGACAAAATTCCTCATTAATTTGTCACTAAAAGCAGGCACGGGCTGCACGGTGGCGCAGTGGTTAGCGCTCCTGCCTCACAGCAAGAAGGTTCCCGGTTCAAGTCCTGGCTGGGGGACCTTTCTGTGTGGAGTTTGCATGTTCTCCCCGTGCATGCGTGGGTTTTCTCCGGGTACTCCGGCTTCCTCCCACCGTCCAAAAACATGCTTCATAGGTTAATTGGTCACTGTAAATTGTCCCTAGGTGTGTATGGGTGTGTGATTGTGGCCCCTGCGACAGACTGGCGACCAGTCCAGGGGTGTAGCCTGCCTTCGCCCATGAGTAGCCGGGTTAGGCTCCGGCAACCCCGTGACCCCGAAAAGGGATAAAGCGGATTGGAAAATGAATGAATACCTTTTTCTTAACATCCTCTTGTTAATCCTATTTTTTTTCATGATATTTTTTCTTTATCGCAAGTTATTCAAGTTATAAACCAATCAATCAGATGCCTCATTAAAAGCATGTGGTGCCCGCTGGGCCCCACTTTAAACATTCAATTGACGGATTCTCCCAAGCCCGCTTTCAGTGGAAGGGGTGTAGACTTCGAACAAGCATACTCGTGATTCACGATAGCAGTTACCATAGAAACGTTGACTCAGACCGGCTCGGACCAATCACTGTCGTCTGGCTCCAAATGATCAAAGTGGTCTGATGAAATCAGATCACAAAATCCTTCGGCTTACATTTTAATTCAAAAGTCACTTAACAGGGAAGATCCTGATCAATGTCTTTCCAATGGATTGCAACAAAAACAAAAATAAACTACTTCTACTTTTCCATTAGACAAGCCTTAAAGTTCCCAGCATCCCAGCTAGACGGATCATTTTCTTGTGAATGTGACTTTCCAGGATAACATGCCAGTCTAAACTGAGCTGCAGGCACAAGTCCTACAAAAATGCTTCTTTGGCAACAGTTATAAATTGTTTCTTTTTGTTTGTTGGCAAGTCGCTGGCACTTAATCCCTGCCAACTGGTAAAACCTGAGTTGATGTGTTATTCTGTAAGAAAACAAAAATCACCAGAACACATTCTTGCAAAGCCAATTGTGTTTTTGTAAACTTGTCATTTCTTGTTTTTGAATTTATGACTGAATTTTAAGGGGAACGTTACTTCAAAGTTGATATCTAATGTTTCTAATGCGGGAACCCAAAAATTTTTAATTATTTGAATTCAGCACAATGAAACTTTACAGGATTAGAGAAGCAAATACACACTCAGTTTTGTTAGTATAAGATACATCCTCATTGTGATGTCATTTCTGGTGAATAGAGTAACCGCATGGTCAATGCAAAGGCCTTTACATTTCCTTCTTTCCTTTCCAAGTAATGCAGTAAAAGTTCTCTCTTTTGCTTCCTTTTCAGTTATACAGTTATATTTTAATTGCTGCTCTGTAACCTATTTGCATTTTACTCCTGTGTCTGTTTCCCGGTTTATTAATGGACAAACATATTCAAATCATCCTATTTTTGAACTGAACTGAGACTATGTCAGTGTGCATCCATCTCCAAAAGGATGGTTTTTTTTTTATATTTTTAGATGTACTAGCTTTTTAGTTCATTCCAACAAATCTAGTAATTTGCCGAACCAAACACAGAGTTTACATGAAGCCAGCAGCAAAATCCTGCAAGCTCAAAATGTGCTCATGAATGACACCATTTATTCCCATAAGTGCTGGTGATTAAATACATCTTCTTGACAGAGTTTCTCCCTGCTGGTATGCTTCTAAAGTGCCTGATTATTTTTTATGCAGTAAAGGTTCCCCACATGTTAAAGGTCTCCAATTGAATTTCATTTGCACAGCGTGTGCTGCTTTAAAGAACCCATGTAGTATTAACCAATCCAAGCTGCATTAACATCTCCTGAATTTGCCATTAAAGAGTACAAGGCAGACAGCGATGCGTGACAGTCACTTTCACAGATTTTAGGAGAACAACTTCAAGAAAATGTTCTTTTGTGTGGCTGACCGTTGCTGAACAATTTAATTTTTTAATGTAATTTTTTTTTAACTTCAAGCCTTTAAGAAGGATAAAAGAATATTCTGTGCATGTGACAGAGAGGAAGAAAGAGACAGAGAGGATGTGTGAGTTGATTAAAAATGGAAGTGTCTCTCCCTGACCTCCTCGCAGATATTTGATCCACTCGTGCAGCTGAGTGCAGACACTACAGCATTACCTCATACCACATGGGCTTAGGTTTCTTTCAGTGACCACCAAGCAGGATAAATGGAGTCTGCGCTGTTCATTGTGAATTGTTCATTCAAAACAATCTTTGCGTACTTGTTTAACAGATCGTTATTATTCTTATCAGGTTTTTGTGTTGTTGTTTTTAAGAACACACACACCAAAATAAATCAAAGCACCAAGACAATGGAGAAAAGCTGTGATGTTCAAGAAAAATATAGCTAGAAATCAACATATAGAACGAAGAACACATAACAATGGTGTTTTTGCTATTGTTAATAGTATGTGAAATAACGCAGAGGCTGAATTAGAAGATCTTCAGAAATACTTTAAAAAGCAAAAATATAATGTTTAAGTTTGTTAAATTACTCTCTTTTTGCAAAGGTTACACAAAAGTAAACTTTAAATAAAGTTGAATCTAACAATGCTCCAGAGAAAAATAGTAAATCAAAGCTGTGTCTTAACTGTGCCTCATGTTTTAAAACTGGTTTTCACTAAGCCTATTTTTTTCCTTGCTTTAGAATAGACAAATTCATGAGTGAATTCTTTATATGATCCTGATCTAAAATGGGGTAAATATGGAAGTGTCAGGATTTGAGTTACTGCTTCACAGTGCATTCACCTGTACCGCTCCCTCACCCACCCAGGGGCTCCTGTAAATTAATAACTCGACAGTTAATTTTTATGAAAGGATGAGTCACATCTCTGATGTTGAAAGCAGCTTGGCTCTAATTTCAACACTCATGGTCAGTCTTTTAATGTTTACCTAGCTGTAAATATTAAAGGGTCTCTTTGGTTTTGGATGACAGAGTTCTGACGTCACTGCTGATCCGCCTCAGTCGGGTTCAGGCGCTGCGGTCTCCAAACCCTCTCAGCCTGACCATTGAACCTATTTACATCCCACATATGCTGCGTCACCTGCTTACCATGGAAACTGTGTTCATTCATGTCTGTGAGGCACTCGTATCATGCATGACGGTGAGACTCACTAAGTAGCATTTGCAGACTAACCTTTGCCCTTCCTTTTTAAATGTTTTTCATTACTTTATAATTTGCTCAAATAATTTATCTTTTAAACAGTTTTTTGTGTTAATGCTTTTTTTTTTTTTTTTAACTTTTTTTCAATTACACCAACATGCCACAAATGAACTTGAAACTGTCCAAAAAACGTAATTCATTCAACAGTAAATTTAGACATTTTTTACAAAAAAATAGATCAAACAGTTTTTTTTTCTTGTTTTATAGCAAAGGATGAGATGAGATGGAGAGAATAAAATGTATAAATCTAAAATAAAGCAAAGACAAAACAATGTGAAAAGGTCTAAAAAAACAGTTGGACTTCCAATAAATAATTACTCAAATGGATATCATAACTATGTATTAAAACTCTTGTGTTTGTTTTAAGACTAAAACTTCAAAGCTAAAAGCTTTTTGAAACCTTTATGTTCTTGCATAAAACTTATACTAATGTGGGGATTGGCATCATTTGTCTGTCTCTCAGAACAGTGAGTTCAGAGACTATTAAGGGTCAACCTGTTCTCCACTGTTTGAATCTCCTTTTTTTCTCCCGTTCAGTTAATATAAATAGATTTCCCTTCACTTGTGCTTCTGACTTTAAGAACAATTTCTGAAATGTTGAGTAGAGAGATGTGCACATGAAAACTGGCTTGTGTCCATATGGACAAAAAGTGAAAAAAAACTCAACCTTCAGATGGGCTTTTTTTCTGACTAATAAAACAGTCATGCAGAGGAAGTTGTTGCTTCACTTCCACTTCAAGCCATTCTTTTGTGTTGACTATTAATAAGTAATACTTTAATAAAAGTGCATGATAGTTCATTTAAAATAAAGGTGCAGTTCCTTTAAAAAATTAAATTATATAATATAGTTTAACATTTTTGATCATGATACTTCAAAGGCTTTGGCTGAATATATTTTGTTTACCAACCGGCCTGTTTCTTTAGCTGGTGTTGGTGAACCTATATCATCAAATATTCTTTAAAAGCCAAAAATATTTCAAAACCAAATGAACTGCAACATTTGGACATTAGTGTTGGTTCCTTTTGTTACTAAAAGAAACCACAACTGAACTGAAACAATTTTTAAAAAGACAAAACAAGCAACAAGCAGAAATTTGCTGGAATTCAAAATTGGTTTTACTGGGTTGTCCAGTGGAATTTTCAGAAAAAATCCAAATAATGAAACAGGGCTGGATAAAATGGTTGTACTCTGAGAAACGTTTTAAAAATATTTGATTATAGAGAAATGAAACTAAGTAGTATCTTCTAATCAGCATCAGACGAGTATTTAAAGACCCACTCCGTTAAAAATCGTGTTTCTGGTGTTTTTAACACGTTCTTGTAGCATCTTCTCATGATGGAGGACACATGTAAAGAGAATTCAAACAAAACATTGAATTTCTTAGTATTCCTTTAATAAAATCGTTGTGACTCAGGAGCAGATGGGAAAAAAAATCTGATCAAAAGATGATTGAGTGGGTCTTTGAACTAGCTATAAATCAGTAAAGGATGACTGCAGCTGCATTCATTTTTCTCACGTTTAAGGTCTACAAGACCAGAGATTTGCTACAAGAGGAAAACTTATGTCAAAATTAAGCAACTGATAATAAAAATGTTAACCAAAGAGCCCAGTAGAACCTCCAAAGACATTAAAGCTCAACTGTCAAATCACAAACAGCTAAAACACCGTTGGGATGCGATCCGATACTAAATACTGACCTTATATATTCTTTAAACAGTTGTGACACTAATTCACAATTTTCATTGTATCACAATCTTCGTTGTGCAACAATAACAATAAAGAGATTTTTAATATTCTGATCTGATTCCTATTGAACAATCTGTAGAGTGAGCTAAAACATTTTGTCAGGAAATGACACTTTTTTAAAGAGACGATTGGTCCATTTTCTTAACAAGGAGTGGATCAATGGTCGACAAGTTAAACTTTGGCGTGGTTGATGTGGCTCAGTCCTTTTTCTGGAGCTACTGAGATCAGCTAATTTCATAGTAATTCCTATCTCACATTTAATCAGTGTTCGGTGTGCCCGATGTGGTTAGAAGTGCAAATGAAGGTGAATGTAAACAAGGGTTTCTACTGTTTTTCTTTGCAAAGATGGATGGATACATAAGCAGGAAGACATTACGTGTTCAGTTTGTAGACGTATCATTGTTCCAAACAGGGCTGTGTAATGTCTGCTGGTTGGCATGAGGGCTAAAACATTTGGTTCATCACATGTTACCATGGCAGGGCTAGGGTTAGGATTTGGTTCTTACTGCTGGCATCATACATTTTATATCTGAAAAATCATAGACAAAAAAAGTCTCATCTACTCAAGAAGGGGAAGTAAATGGCGAATACTTGTATAGCGCTTTTCAACCTATCTCGAAGGGCCAAAGTGCTTGACAGTTACAGTCCCATTCACCCATACATTCTCACGCTGATGGCGGCTGCACTGCCGAACACTGGGGCCAACTTTCCACCAGAATGGTGCAGGCTTCAGTGTTTTGCCTAAGGACACTTTGTCACATGGGAGGACGAGACGGGAATTGAACCTGTAATCTTCCAACCACCCTATAGCAGTATACTGCTGCACCACGGCCACCCCAGCGTGAAAGAAACTACACAGAATCTTTCCTCCAAATGCACATTTAAAATTATTTTAAAGGTTTAAAAAACAAAATAAAGACAGAATAGTCCTAATGTGCTATTAGGTCCTGTGTAAAAGGACATTTCGCCATGTTGTTTCTGAATTACTGGAATAAAAGCTCATTTGAATGGAAGTGGAATAATTTGGCTTTCAAATAAGGCCAAAGATTTAATTTTTCCAGGAAGGCTTCATCATGAATGACTACATCTTGAAGATTATGAAACAGAAAGACTCACTTTGGATTATTCTTTTCCCTTCGTTTTTGTGTGTTTTTTTTCAGCCTCACTCATTTATTTTCTCAAGGGTTAGCTGGTTTGAAATGCTGGAAATCTTCAGTTTATGGGAAACCTTTTTTTTTTTTTATGCTTATCTGAGGCGCAGTGATAAAAACAGAGTTTTACAACCCGTTCTTCCTGGAAACAAGAGGAGGCCCTCTTTCACACAGCTGACCTGACTCAGATTAGCATAAAGATATGATTTTTTTCGTCCTTCAGGTCTAAAACCTCAAACTTTTTGCGCTCATTTCCTATAGTTTGCTGTGCGTGAGTTCATCTTGCTGAATCTCTTGTGCTGCTTCCTTTGTTCCTTATCTGCACTCTCAACCGCAAACGCACCACACGATGACGAGGGAGAGCTTCTCTCGTTATATTTGCAGTCTTTTATTTTTTGGCACAGTCTTCATACTCAGCTCAGTGATGCTATCACCATAGAGGATTCATGTGAACTTAATGATCTATGCTTGACAGAATCACCATCTCTGACGCAGAAAACAAATAACTGAAAATAATTAAATGGGAGGCATCAAGTTAGCTCCATAGAGGTTCTCAGTACATGTCAGGACATTTGGCTCTATTTTTTGAATCTATCTAGTCTTTTAGTCAGCCTGGAAAAATGTGTTAAATAACAAAAATCCAAAATTAGTCAAGTTGTATTCATGGGTAGATTCCACAGACAAAATTACTGTAACTTTATTTCAAAAAAAGCAAGAAAGCCCATCACAAAATACAACGATGGAATAAAGCAATTTGACTCTGCACTCATCCTTATCTGAGAAAACATGACACGCTGTGGTAAATGAAAGACAGAGCTTAGAGGAAACTCTTTTATCTGACAGCAGTTTGCTGGGGCTCTGAGACTGGTGGTGGTAGTTGGGGGGGGTCGGTATAGTAACCACAGCTCAGAGACTGGGGGGTCTCAACTCTCCTAAACAGTCATCAGTCTTCAAGTTATCACTTCCTATCAGCATTGTGAGTGGAAAAAAAAGAAAATTGAGTTCTCTGTTCTCACTGTTCTCACACGAGAAAAAGAGAGAAGCACATTTCCCCATAACTGTTTATTTGAAATAGCCACGTTTTAAAGAAGTCTTTTTACCAAAATAAAAAACAACTTTAAGCTGGTACTCATGGAAACAAATCTGATGAGTCACCAACATAAAGATAACACTTTTTATTACAAAGTTAAAAATAACAATAAAAAAATAATATTTAAAAAGTATTTATAATCAGCCTGTCTTCAGTTAGTCTTAGTTAGAGGAAGTGAGTATGATTTTTTTGAAACAGCTTTTCATTTTCTCTACTTTGTTCCCGCCTTAAGATCACTAAGGTGTCATAATCCTACAGGTGGACTTTCAAAGTAAAACAAAACTACTTTGGTGGAGAACTTATGGTGTGTGAGGCAGTAGGCAGAAAAAGGGGGGCGGCCATGCCCACTGATAGGTATGTGAGGGTTTTGAGAATTTAAAAAAGGGAAGAGGTGTGAAAATTTCACAAAATATGAGCCTGAATTTGTTCAAGTCACGCAGGTTGTGACAAAGATCTGAAGGGTTTCCTGACACGCCACAGGATGAGTCACACTTCTCAGAGGTTGAAATCAATTCCTTGAATTGTTACTAAGACAGGAACTGCTGTCTCTTCCCCCCTCCTGTCTCCTCCCATTCTTCTATCTTTGGAGCTCTTTTTTTTTTCTTCAACCTCATTCAAATAACAAGACCTTCCATTCATGACATACGCCGCTCTAATGGCTACATTTACCTGTCATGTCTCTAATCTAACCTCTTAGGCTTAATCTAGTTCCAGACATGGCTTTTATTTTTTTGTGGCCCATGGCAAACATTTGAAAGCGATTCAACTTACACTTCACTGCCTTTTAGTTTAGTTTTTTTTTTTGGCTTGCAGCATAATTTTAAAGCTCGTGTATTTTACGTCAACATTGTGAAAACTGACTTCACAAGGAGTGGCAAAACCTCCGTAATTACCGAATTTCGTCAGGTTGGAGCACGCTCACATGGCTCATCAAAACACAACTGTCCATTTCCAGTTAAAGGGCAGATTCATTGTTGACTCTTGCTGCATATTTTGGCCTGGTGTCCCAACATCAACTGGAAAAAGGATCCACTTTTTGCGAGAAAAAAAGCTCTCAGTTGTGGCCATGAACTCACAGCAGGTGATCGCTCATGCTCTCCTGTGAATAAATAGGCCACAGCTGTCTCTCGTGCAGCTGCACATCTCAGTGTCACTCAGCCTCTGTTTCATGCTTTATCTGCAGAACAATTTTGGCACTTCCTTCTATGTAAATTGGGCAACTGTACATTTCTTGTCAAAGCTGTTTTGCAAGCGTGTGCTGTACATTGGGGTTGTCTTTATCGTTAGCTAAAGTTTCATGACCACAACCACTATATGGGTCCACAGACAGCTCGAGGAAGGATTTCATTCAGTTCATTTTTTTTATTTTTTAGACAAAAATGTATTAAGGCAGGATATGAGTGTGTGTAGATGTTGGGAACAGTGATGAACTGCATCTTACAGTCACCAGTGTTGAGTCAAATTGCAGGAACAGTCTCACAGTCAACATTTTTATGAGCTATCTCACTGTTAAGACTTTCCTCTGGCTGTGTTGAATAATTGGTTACCCATTAAAGGCCAGGAGCTCCTGCAAAGCATTGATAATGGAATTCAGAATAGTTCACATTCATACTGGTACTTTGTATATTTTCAAAGAGAAGTTTGCACACAGTTTTCGTGAAGACACATTTACTTTTTTAAAAGTCTCACTCCAATCATCTTTTAATACATTTTAAAAGCATCCCCAGTGGTATTTTAATGAAAAATACGCAGTTTTTAGCCAAGTCAAAAATTGTTTCTGCAGAGCTGCAGTAATTCATTAGAACGTTGCCTCTGAGTTGCGGGTGAGTCTATTGGCAAAGAGAAAGCCTGCCGTCCCATCATCCATCTGTTTACACGCTAGCTTAGGCTATGGTCACATGTCCCAACCGAAATGCACGTTTTTCAGCAAATTCGGCAGGCGGCATTTGTAACAGGGAGGTGGCAGTCGCATTTAAACACGCCGCAGAGCTTTTAATTAAGTAGTTCACATTTTAGGAATTTTCTCTAACATTTGCCTTCGGTCAGTGGCCACCCGGGCACTTTTCAAGGTCACACGGTGGCAGTCCAGTGACAGGCAGGAATGACTCCATTACGAAATTGGGCGACAGCCAGGCGATCACAGGTTGGTGGCAACCGCAATCGCCAGCCCAGCAGCAGCTCTGATTGGACCATGCGTAGATGTCTCCAGACGGCGGCCGTCTATATCAAGTGCCATCGGCAGCCAGCTGCCCGGTAGTCCGGGGGTGTACACAAAAGTGGGCCATTCTGCACGCCTGACTATACTCATGTCTACGTCAACTCTGTAATCTTGGCGTGGTCCTGACAATCCCAACCTAACATCACCGGTGCAACAGAAAGGGTGAGCAATATTGGAACTATTTAGCTGTACAGTTTTGAGCCGCATAACAGCTGGGATGAGGAAAATGAAGATGTATGTGGATTTAGTTGTCTAAAAGTAGATGCATCAGAATCTACTTTAAGACTTTTAGACAACTAAATCCACATTTTGATAACTCAAACAAATCGGGTAAATTTTTAGCTAATCAGCTTAAAATTAATAAAGAAAAATCAACAATTACCTCTATTATGGACCACACAGGAACTGTCACTCACGAACCGGTTAAAATCAATAAAACGTTTAAAGATTTTTATAAAAACCTATACACATCACAGGTCAATCCATCAGAACAAAGTATTAACTCATTTCTTAATAATGTAACTCTACCCAGATTAAATGAGGATCAAAGCTCAAACTTAGACTCTCCGCTCTCATTGGCTGAACTTCATGAAGCTCTGTTACTGATGCCCAACAACAAAGCTCCAGGGCCTGATGGCTTTCCTGCTGAGTTTTATAAGGAATTCTGGGAACAGCTGGCACAAACTTTTTATAAAATGGTTACTTTTATCAAGGAAAGCCAATCACTGCCACCTCACATGAATTCAGCTAACATAATCCTCCTTCTCAAACCAGAAAAAGATCCCACAATTCCTTCAAGCTATCGCCCCATTTCTCTAATCAATGCAGACGTAAAAATTATTTGCAAAGCACTCGCGCAGAGAATAGAAAAAAATCACTCCTCATATAATTCATCATGATCAAACTGGATTCATCAAAGGTAGACACTCAAGTGATAATGTCCGCAGACTTGTTAACATAATAGATTTTGCCACTATTAAAAACCAGGAAACAACCATACTCTCATTGGATGCTGAAAAAGCATTTGACAGAGTAAACTGGAAGTACCTCATTGCTGCCCTCCATAAGTTTGGGTTTGGGGAATCCTTCATTGATTGGATTAAAATATTATATCACAACCCAAATGCATCAGTCAGAACCAACAAACAGACTTCTGACAGGTTTTTCCTTGGTAGAGGGACCAGACAGGGTTGTCCACTCTCCCCCTCTCTTTTTGCTATATTTATTGAACCTTTGGCTGCAACAATAAGACAGCGCGAGAGCATTAAAGGAATTACAACAAAATACAGTAATCATAAAATTAGTCTTTATGCTGATGACATATTACTTTTTCTATACAATTCACATTCCATTAGTGAAACAACAACAATTATTAATGAATTTTCCTCTATCTCAGACTACTCAATTAACTGGAACAAATCAGTTTTATTGTCACTGAATGGTAATGTTGAGCAAACAATCTCAATACCAGTCAAATCAGGCAATATCAAATATCTAGGTATTTATTTCTCCCGGAAACTATCAGAACTGGTGCAACTAAACTACACCCCATTACTGAAAAGTATACAGGATGATCTAACCCGCTGGGTCAACCTGCCTCTGTCACTCATGGGTAAGATAGCCACAGTAAAAATGAACATTTTACCCAAAGTTAATTATCTGTTCTCAATGATCCCCACACAACCACCACTAAAATGGTTCAAAACATTAGACTCTGCCATATCCAGCTTCTTATGGAGCAATAAACCTGCAAGAATTAGTCTAAAAACTTTAAAATCTAGAAAAAGCTGTGGAGGCTTAGAATTACCTAACTTCCATAACTACTTTCTTGCCAACAGACTGCAGTACCTCTTAAGATGGATAAAAAAACAATCCAGAAACCAACCCATGGATGGATCTGGAACAGGCATTTTGTGGAAAGATTAACTTGTCAGATCTACCATTTATAAGCCCAACAATAAAAAAACATGACTGCTACCAAAGTAGTAATATAAGTACTACTTTAACAGCCTGGTGGGAATTTCTTAAAATGTCAAACTCTTCACTACTACCATGCAAAATGACACCCATCTGGAACAACCCAGACATCCTGATAAATAAAAAAATGTTGCACTTCCCTGCTTGGCAAGCAGGGGGCATAAGACTACTCGAACACTTGATTATCGACAGAAGATTCATAACACACCAAGAACTACAAGAAAAACATGGAATAAATACATTCTTGGAATATCAGCAACTTAAATCTGTAATTACTAAAACATTTAAATCCAGTGACAATTACTTAAAATTACCAGAACTAGTTACCTCTATGATTAATTTTTCATTGAATAAAACTCTCTCCAAAATATACAAACTCTTATGCAACTTAGATAACGAAGTCTCAATTCCAACAACAAAAATGGGATGCAGACTTAGGCAGAAGTACAGACACAAGCTTCTGGTCAGAAATGTGTCTAAATACCTTTAAATTAACCAAAAGTCCAAACCTACAACTAATACAATTCAAAACTCTTCACAGAATTTACTATACTGGACAGAGGATGTTCAAGATGGGTCTCAAAAACTCAGACATTTGTGAGCATTGTGATAGTAATTTACCTGACAATTACATGCATGCTCTGTGGTTCTGTACACCTGTCCAGGCTCTCTGGCAACAGGTATGTGCTGATTTATCAGTCTGGCTTAAGGTTTCAATCACAGCCTCACCTTCACTTTGTGTGCTGGGTGACATGAGTGCCATCGACACAGAGGGAAGTTTAGCATCTATAATCTTCATAACTCTTTGTATAGCAAAAAAGACAATTTTATTAAACTGGAAAAACAAGAAAAATATTAGTGTAAGTCATTACACGAATCTGCTATTGGATCATATCAGCTTGGAAAAAATGTCAACAAAGAATTCAAATAACTTAAAAGGAATTCGGGCTCTCTGGTCTCCCATAGCTAACTCCATAACTTAGGGGGCGGGATTCCTGGGTGTCGCCGCGCCTTGACTGTCTGCCGGGGTCGGGGCCTACCTGGTGCCTGGTGGGGGCAGGGGGCGCTGTTGGTCAGGGGGTCTGGTCCGGCGCCTGGGTGGGGCAAGCGCAGGGGCCGCATGGTCTCCTGGGCCTGGGCGTGGGGGTGTGTGGATGGTGCATTGGGTGGGGGTCTGGCTTGGCTGGGGGGGTGGTCTTTTTGCCTTCTGCCTTGTCTGGGGTGGTGGGGCTCTCGGGGGTGGGACCCCGCGCTGGGCCACCTGGCGCAGTGGGAGGGCTGCTCTCCTGACTGGGCTGGGCCTTGCGCTCTGCGCTTCCGTACCTCACTGCGCTCGGGTGTTGGGGGCCCGTGTGGCTATCCTGTGGGCCCTGGTCTGGGTGCTTGGCCGGGCTGCCTGGCGGGTGGATCTCCTCCATTGACCCCACAGTATGGGTGCGGGGGCGGGCCCTGGGCGGCGCTGCCGCCTCGGCGGGTGTCTTGGTGTGGGGATGGCTGGGGGTTCTCCCTCCTTTTTTGTGCATTCCATCATCCACTTAAGCTTAACATAACATTCACCTGAGTACAGCCGTCGGCTCACCTTTGCACCTTCAAATAGTGTGCGTGACAGAATGTAATGCTTTACATGTGTTGGTTGGTATGCACAAGTGTGCGTGTGAACTGGATGTGAACACAGGTGTTAATCCAAATTTGCCAAAAAAGTGACATCCCCACTGAGAAGTTATGGGATTGGTCATCAGAAAACCTGACCTCAGTCGACTGGAACTTTCACAAAACCGAAAAGAGGGTGTGCAAGCAAGCGTGTCCATAAGCCTGACTCAACTCCACCAGTTACATAACAAAGAATGAAGGAAAATTCCACAGTATTGTGCGAGACTCTCATAGTCCAAGTGTCTGAAAAAAGTTTTGCATTTTTTAAAGGCAACTTCATCAAATACTGACCAATTATGGACTTTAAAGGAGATTGAAGAGTTCTGTTCTCAGTCTTTCCAGTTCCAGTTATTAAATGTATTATTAAAGGTCAAAATTTTAAATAGGCCACTGGTATTTTCACATCCTCAGATTAAATCAAAATTCAGGAAAATAGGCTTTTAGTTTTCATGCTCCCAAAGAATGGAATGACCTTCCCACTTCTGTACGTTCTTTAACATCTTTGATTTTATTTAGGGGAGTTCTCTCAAAATATTTACAACCTACTTGTTTTTCCTTCCATTAATCATTTGAAGTGATTTGAATGTCTTTTGTTCCTTTTTCTTTCTCTTTTTTCTTTTTAGGATCATTTAGGTTTATGTTTTGATTGAATATGTTCTATAAAACTGTATTGGGATGAGAGGGAAAAGTGAGAGCTGTTATGTGTGTGTGTCTGTATGTGTGCTTGTGTGTTGATTAAATAATTGACCTGTATGATAATTTGTATTTTCTTTCTTTG
Organism: Adrianichthys oophorus; assembly: GCA_036245035.1. Classification (NCBI taxonomy): domain Eukaryota; kingdom Metazoa; phylum Chordata; class Actinopteri; order Beloniformes; family Adrianichthyidae; genus Adrianichthys; species Adrianichthys oophorus. Next base: position 12,596,918 of record BSAI01000125.1, on the reverse strand, counting down.
ATCCTCTTCATTTGTTGGCTTTAATTCAACTTTTTCGTCTTTTCTTTTTTGTTATAAATGTAAAATGAGGAACCCCATGAAAATGAAATGTTGCATCTCAAGGAATTAATATTTCCATTGATCATTACATTTAAATAAATAAAATAACAATAAATGTAAAGAACATTTCAATAATTTTTTGCTTATTTCTAAGGGGTCTGTTTTTTTGTAGTGAGGACTCAACTTAATGACTGAATAGATAAGTTAAGTGGCTATATTTACAGATCTTAGTTCAAAACAGAAATCTCATAATACAGACCAAACACAAGGTTCAGGGGACTTAGTTTGGACCAACAAACATTTTCAGTCTGAAAACACCCTAAGAGTACCTTGAAAAAGTTAAACCTACCTCAAAAAAGCCCTTAACAGATGTATAAAAACGTTTTTTATCACCTGAACTCTGAAAATAATAGCTTTGTTCATTTATATTCCAAAATTTGGCTCTGAAACAAGACCAGCCATAACATGTGTTCTTTTTCTGTTTGTTTTCTGAGTCATGTGAGCAAAACAAAAATTACATGTTCCTGTCTGGGGATACTTTTAAGAAAATTTTGACCTTTTTTTTTAACAAACTCAAAACTTTCTAGTTTCGAATATAGATTGGAAAGATCAAATTTTAGTTTTAGTTTGTAATATTTGTTCCTAACCTTACTGAACAGCAGAAGAAACTCCTAAATCTGCATGAAACAGCTGTAATGACAGGTCAGTACATGCATAGCACTCAATAACAAACCTTTATTTAATCGATTCATTCGTGACAGCTTGTCAGTTCTGTGGTTAAGAGAATTTGAAAGCTTCATAAATCTGCTTTATTTCTTGTAGTGAGCGTGATCTTTCTGGCCATTTATTTTCAGTGGAACTTCAAAAAAACAGTAAATCAGGATTTAAAATCAGTGTGTCCTGACACACAAGAGAACACAATGAGCACAGTGTGGCAGCTCTCTCATTTCTTTGCCTTCACTTCCATGGAAGTGAGCTGTTCATGCATTTCCTCTGACGTAAGAGGTCTGAGTGTCCCGACTCTGCATCTTCTTCTCACGTGCTTGTTTTTACTAGCATGTCTTTTTTTTTTACTTTCACTCAGTGCTTCTTCTTGTAAAGCTGAGAAAATGTCTGTCTTTATTAGAAACAGCCTTTTATTTTTGTGCTTTGACGATTGCTGTGAAAACATTGAGCCTTATCTTTACATTCCTTTCTATTGACTTACTGTACAACAAAAACAAAGGATCCATGTGAACCTGTATCTGAAAAACTATAACTAAAACACTATTTGAAAAAATGACAGGAATGGCTATGGACCACGCCACTGAACAGAGCTAACAATGTTTCCAATCACTGCTGGTCTTTCTTTGTATTTCTGTTTTCTTTGGCTTCTTTTCTGGCTGCGCATATCAGACAAAGTTGTGCTTTTGTGTATCCATGTGACATTTTGTACTCACTATCATTTATTGTTTGATGAAAAGCCTTCAGCTTTGTGTTCTATTTATACAAAACCTCTTATTTACAGCTGATGCACGCAGGCACAAACATGCAGCTATCCTGTTTCATGTCCTGTTTTTTCTTTTGTATTTACACCATAGGAGTTGGCAGCACAGAAGCAGATTGTGCTTGAAATACAATAAAAGCATGACAGTTTGGCTGAATTACATAATTTGAATTTAGTCACTCCTGATTGACTGAACCGTTCAGATATGAACATTTAATGAGCATTCAGGAAGCCTGGGAGCCTGATAGTTTTAGCAGGAATACTCAGCTGATACACTGTACTGGAAAGTCACATGGAAATCGACATGTGAGCTTTACACTTACATGGAAGAACTACATGTAGAGCAATTTCCTTCAAAGTAACATTGTTGCAGATGAGGTAAAGTTCACTTTGAACACTGCTTTTTTTTACAGCATGCTTTATTCAGTTATAAAAAAAGATGCAGTAATGCCATAAATGCAAGAAAAGAAGTGCTCCTCTAAACAGTGGCCATTTATAATAGTGTTTGATCAGCTTAAAAGCATGCAGGCATCAGCATCATAGCTGCAGGAGAGGAGTCAAGGCTCTGTTAAGTATTCTTAACACAAGGCCATCTCATGCAGGACTGATTTAGCAAATAGACCCAAACGCTCTAGTTCCTCACATCACAGCGGAGGAGCTTTTCCTTCAGGCAAACTTTAAAGACCAACTCCAATGATATTTGTGGGGTTTTTTTGGCATGTTTAACACGTTTTTGTGGCATTGTTTCTCATGATGGAGGACATATTTGAAATTATTTAAGTTTAAAATAGTGTTTATAAGTATTTCTTTAAATCGTGATGGATCGGGAACAGATGAAAACCGGCTTGAAAAATCTCGGGTTAGTGACGCAGCAGCCAAAGTCTCCCTTCTCCGCATCAATTCTGAAGCATCCACTTGCAGACAAATAGATCCACTAACTCTAAGCCACCTTTGTGGTTGAAAGGTACGACACAATAGCAGCCCTGCCTTCCCTTTTGAGCGTAATTTCTAAGGAACAGGCCCACGTTACCGCACGTGATGAATGCATCTGCTGAATGCATCTGCTGAATGCATCTGCTGAATGCATCTGCTGAATGCTTGATAAAGTACTCTGCAACCAGATAAACACCTGTAGATGTTTTCACAAAGGTCAAACAATCTCTGAACTCTTACCTGCAAAGAGCTTGAGGAAAAAAAATTGCATTGCTTGTAAATCTTCACAGCTTCCAAGTAGGAAACTATTTTTTTCAAGCTGCTTCATATTCTGTTACAATGACTCACAGGGAGTTCCCAGCACAGAGAGGAGTGTTCAGGATTTCTCTTCGTCTGACATTGTTTACGTTTATACCTGCCTGAATAGAGAAAATAACTAAGTTTTGAATTCTGGGAAGGCATCTTATAGAAAGGGAAACTCATGTTCATGTAAAACATCACAAAAAAGTTTGTGACGTATATGATATGAAGGCAAAGCTGGAGGAGCAAAAGAAGATTAGATCTTTTCTTTTCTTGAAAAGATTTAATCAAGCCTTGTAAAAATCCTGTGTTGACACCAGCAGGTTAATGCAAAAGATTAGCAGAATTAGAAGAAACTCATTTGAGCTTGTATCTGGGACATCGCTCTTTCGGTTATAACCCAGAGCTTGTGACCATGGATGAGTATTGGAGCGTAGATCGACTGGTAAATTGAGAGATTTGCTTTCTGGCTAAGCGCTCTCTTTACCATAACGAACCGGTACATCGACCGCATAATGGTGGACGCTGCACTAATCCGTTTGTCGATCTCAGATCTTCCCTCACTCGTGAACAAGACCCCAAGATACTTAAACTCTTCCACCTGGAGAAGGAGCACTCCACCCATAGAGAGAGGGCAAACTTCCTTTCTCTGGCCGAGAACCATGGCCTCAGACATAGCGATGCTGACGCTCATCCCAGCCTCTTCACACTCAGCTGCAAACTGTTCCAATGCATGCTGGAGGTCCTGGCTTTATGAAACCAACAGGACAACATCATCTGCAAAGAGCAGAGAGGAAATTCTGTGTTCCCCAAATCAGACCCTCTCCCGCCTCTGGCTGAGCTTAGAAATTCTGTCTATAAAGACTATGAACAGAACCGGTGATAAAGGACAGTCCTGCTGGAGTCCAACAAGCACTGGGAACAGGTTTGACTTACTGCTGGCTATGCGAACCATTCTCCAGCTCTGGTCATTCAGAGACCGGACAGCCCTCGGTAAGGCTCCAATAAGGACCCCATACTCCCAGAGCACCCACCACAGGACACCACGCGGTGTAACGCCTTCTCAAAATCCACAAAACACATAAGGAGTGGATGAGCGAACTCCCACGAATCCTCCAGCACCCTAAAGAGGGTGAAAAGCTGGTCCACAGTTCCACAACCAGGATGGAAACCACACTGTTGTTCCTGGATCTGAGGTTGCAAAATATTTCAATTGGATTTAAGTAAAAACATGTTTCAAATGTTGCAAAATCAGTCTCTTGTGGGGTATAGAGGATTTTCAACTGAGAAAAAAGATTTTATAAACATTCTAAACCTGCTGTTATCCTGTCTGTGAAGTCTAACTTGGGGCATATATCTGGACTTAACTATAATTGAGTTGTTTATCTGCAGCAACATTAATGAATAAAAACGCCTCATAGACTTGATCTAATTTTGCAACATTTTGTCAAACTGTTTTATGGGTTTGTCTTTGAAAACCTTGTTTGAAGAAGTAAAGCTGACCTGTGACAAAGATTTGGGGAATTAAAAGATGGACAAAGATGAAGATGCAGGGGACATGTCATCATAGCAACCAGGTTTGTGAGCAAAAGAACACAAAGGCGTGGATTTCCAAGAGTAAATATGGCGTTCAGAAAGAAAGGCAGAAGAAACGCAGAGGGACGGGTCTGTGGGCTGTGATGACTCAAGGCTTCTTCGTGCTTTGCTTGGACGGCTTGCATCTGGAGCTCATTTACTACATCTCTATGGCAACCAGTGGTTGAGAACTGTAAACAGACTAAGATGGGGAAGAGGAGCGGGAATCAGGCTTTCGCTGTTTCTCCACAATGTAGTCAAATGCTCCAAAAGCCCTGAGGTCAAAAACAGCACGTGATAAAACACAAATATAAAAGAAAAAGTCTAATATCACAGCCTAAAGCTGCAAAACATTTTCACCCATTAAAAAACTCCTTAAAATTCAAACGTTTCAACACAAAACAGGAGTTCTCATCAACAGAACCAACTTTACTTCAACTGTGTTTAGTAAAGTGCCATACTTGTTACTTTTTTTCATAAACTAAAGCTATAAAAAAACTAAAAATCTTTGCAACACCACATAACAACAGTTGTTAACATTAAAAACAAAGCAAAGAGGTAACCTGTTGTTAATTAAACTTTCCTGTGACTTTGACAGACTCCAGCTGGCCATTTCAACTTGAAACCCTGCAAAGCATACAGGCAGACAAACACTTCTGCTATGGCAACTACATGTCCTCATTTCTCAATATTATTAAAGAGTTCTTTTTTAAACAGGTGCATCCTAATAACTTGGAAGAAACTGACACGGCAGTTCTTGTTCCCCTTCTCTGCCACTTTAAGACAACAAAAAAAGTAAATGCATCAGTTTCCAGCAATGCTGAGTATGCTAAATTCCATTACAACATTTTCTGAAGAAAAAAAACATATGTATGGATTTATCAAGCTGGATTAACCTGAAAATTCCAGCTTTTCCTTTACTTTGTGTTTTTGGTGGCATGAATGCCATAGATACAAAAGTGGGAAACAGCATCTGTACTTTTTTACCACTATTTCTACAGCTCATAACACAGCTTAACTTCATTAGAAAAATCAAAATCTGCAGCAGTCAGTTTAGATTCCTGCTGTTGGACCATGTTATCCTAGATAAACTAAACAAAGTAGAATGGAGAAAGAATAAAGGAAAAACATGAACAAAAATAAAAAAGAATACCCCTCCAGAAATCAATGTTGGACTGGAGAGCATTAGGCCCTGCTACATATAAAATGAGGTTCCACTTCACGCATCTGCTGTCCCTGGGGTAAAAACTTCTTATGCAGGCCACATTTCTCTAAACTCGGGTTACTACCAGTGGTAGTTTAATCAGTCTTCCAAAGCTCCAAGCTAATGATGAATTTTAAAACCCACTGTTTAACTACGACTCTCTCAGGTTGACTTAGAATAAAACAGATGTCAAACTGAAACAAAAGGCAGCCTTGTGATTCATCACAGTGTTTGTTACCTTTAATTTCTTTGCACTTCCATGTGTCACCAGTTGTAACTTGAATCAGACGCAGAAATATTAATTAGACCAGACATGTCACGACTTGATTTACTCCTTTCATTTGTTCTTCACTGGAAAAGCTTTATTTTTTGACTGGTACATTAAAGCCAGATCATGAAGTTCATAAATTTCCCCTCCAACTTGTCATTACAAGTCAGACACTGATGTGAGTGGATTTCCCCATCCTTTGAGTTTCTTCAAAGTAAAAGCATCCTTGCTTTATATGTCATGAATAATACCACATGAAAATATAAAAAACAGTATCTTAAAATAAAATTGTTTTATTGTCTTCCTTAGTGTATAGTGTCTAAAGGCTTGACTGAAACTGCAAAGGCAATGTAGGTACTTTCTAAGAATCACCAGTGAGCTACAAGGGTTTCAGTACTGCTTCAGCTGCAGCAGGGACTGAGGCTGCAAGACTATACTCATGCCAGCATGTTTATGGTTGGATAGTCATCAAAGCCAATTCTGAAGAATCACGTGACCAGAAACTACCAGAGAGTTTCTTCAGAGTGCTGCGAGCAACCTCAGCACTATCAACAGTCCTTTGCAGAAGGTGAGGCCGATTTTACGCCCTTTAGGCAATCCTGTCCAATATTTGCAAAACATTTCAAACAGAAAAGCTCCACGTGGAGTAAAATAAAAAGAAAAGCCATTAAATGATATTAAACTGTGGGCGTGTGAAAAAAAAGACTTAATGTGGTCTTGCAGCAATGTTTGAATGCTCTGCAGAATCGGGAACACTGGAAATTTAAAAAAAAAAAGGAATTCCAGATGTTCTCAATCATTTCTGAGGAAACTGTTTGCAGTCTTTGGAAAATTTGAAATCAAAGAATGTCAAAGAAAGGTTGAAAAAAAAAATCAACCTTTCAAGAGAATTATCTGTATTTTTTTATTTGGGTTTTGTCATAAAAACCTTAAAAGTATCAGCTTGAAGGCATTTCATATCTCAGAAACCACTCGACTGAGCCTAAATGCAGAGTACAATGAGAAGTAGTTTCCTATAATCATAATATATTTAGATCTTGTATACTTCTACTGTTTTGCCCGTATTTTAGCATCCAACAGTAAATGTACATAATTTCTGGGTTTTATCATTCAAATAGGCTTAAAAGCAATACTTCTTACAAGACAGAGTTTTTTATTTTCGTTTTTCTGTTGGGTAAATGATGGTCGTTCTAAAATAAAACATTAATTTTTTATCTTTTCAATGTGACTTTTGATTTAAGTTAGTGACCTTAAAGCTGTCAGTTGGTGTTTGTTGTGAAAATATGCCACTCGGGTTGCTGCACTTTCACATGACACTGTGAAATATGAGTGCAATAGTTCCAATGAATTTAAGGATAACACTTGCACTTTCCTTTACCCTCTCAAAAGCTTCTTATATTAACATATGTTTTAAGATTACAGTGCAGGTCTTTTGTTTTGTCAAAATATTTCTGTTGGTGTGACCTTCAGAGAATCTGAATCAGGCGCTGGTTCATGAGTGAGGCTGTTGCGCCACACTTTTACCGAAGCCTCTGTGTCCTTTAAAAAAGGAACATATGTGACGTGTCTGGGGCAGCTTCTCTGTTGCAGATAAAGAACGACTGAAAATAGGCTTTTATACTGTAATCAGCTGATCCATTCATACAACTATCTACCTTTGAAATGGTGATTGTGTAACTTCGCTCTCAATCAGCAACGAATAAAAAGCATATTTTGGACTTTCTAATTATTTATATTGATAAACTAAAGATCTTATGAGTCATGGCAGGACTACATTAGGCTGCACAGGATTGCATTAAGCCTTAAGTGGCTGCTGAGTGTACGTCCAAGTGTATTTCAGAGGAAACTTATCAACGAAGAGGAAATTTGTAAAGTTCTTGATGAATGATAAGAAATCATTACATATTTGTGTTGAGTAGCAGAGTTACCCAAACGTGTGGTTTCCCATATGGTTTAAAGATGGTGGCAATTGAGTGAAATTTAAGGGGAAATCATGAACACAGAGCACTGAGCCTGTGGTCTGACCTCTGTGGTAAGATATATCAAATGAATAAGGTAAACGCAACAGGAGTCATGTTTTTTTCTTTTCTGTAACAATCTTGTTAATGAAAGAAAATACATGAAACAATAGAATGTCATTTTGTACAAAACAATATTGTTTTATTATAAATTAAGGAAATGCTCACACAGATATAAATAAGTGCAAATTTGTATCAGTCTGCTTGCTTCGTCAAACTTCTCAGATAACTTCAAGCTCACGCAGCCAGGCCTTTGGCTGGCAAGAATCCATCTTTATGAAAGACAGCACAACAGATTCAGAATGTCATCATGTAAACATGGTTTTAAGGAGAGAAAAATATTACTCTCCTTATGTAAAAAAGACATAAACCAAGTGTGATACACGTATTTGTGACTGTGCCACAAATACAGCCACATATCAGGAGTAAGTCTTTTATTTTTGACTTGTTGGCATAACTCTTGTCTCCTTGTGGATTCAGTCATGTTGATCTGTTAACACACTGGTATCTTGTTCTGGCAAATTTGAAATAATCCCCTTCTTCTGTAGCAGCCCGTGAAGCCACATCTTCTCTCCATAAAACTCTCAGCCATTTTTTCATAGTCCCCGTTGGGTGTGAGCCTCCCGGCTTCACAGCCCTTTTATTAGCTGTGTTGTCATCTTGGAGACAGCTGACTGACTGTGAGTCTGGCTTCAGTTTCTGGGGGAGTTGTGGGTGATCACCGAGGCAGAGGATGAAAACCACCACATCTCAGTCAGGGCTGCTTTTGAGCCGTTTCTGTCATAGCAGCTCACGTGTAGCCAGGTCTTGGGACAGAGTTTGCTTCTGTCTACCGATGCCGGTCCTCACGCCTCTTTGCTGGCTTTGTTTGTTTCGGTTTTCCCGCGTCATGGCATCAGTCCGGCAGCTCTAGATGGAAGCATCATACTCCTGCAGAAAATCTCTAATAGTCTGAGGAAGTTCATCTTTTTTAGAAGAAATGTCTGAATGACTGTTGACTGTTCTCCTGCACAGGTGCTGCAAGGTGGACAAGTTACAGCTAAAAGGCCGTCTGAGATCAAGCGGGATCTTCTCCCCTGCATTGTGAATGTAGTAGATCACACATCCCCCAGTGACGCGGGGCATGTAAAACTCAATCAGTTTGAGAATACAGTCAAAGCGAGGAACAGCCAGAGTGTTGTTTGCATCTGTCTGCAGGTAAAAAGCATTTGAGTCACACTTGATGCGCACACTCTTGGGGCCAACCACCGTCTTGACGCTGAGGGTGAACAGATGTCTGTTATCAGAGCTGTCCCGGATGAGGAAGGTCCCGATTCTTTCCTTTTCCAGCAAAGCGTTGGCCTCCTTGCCGGTGATGCTGCTCCAGTAGAACCCACAGTCTAAAAGCTTTTTGTATGTCGTAATGACCATCTGGTACTGCGCTCTGGAGGAGAAGGTCTTGAAGTGGTACACCCGGGATTTGGTGTCCAGGAATTTGTTGCTCATGGTGGAGTTGCACTTGCTTTGAGTTACCATGGCGCTGTCCCCACTTTCTAGGCACCCCAGTTTTCACAGGGGGGTTGCTAGACACGCAAGAGATGAAGGGATGGTGTGGAAACAGGAATGAAGAGGTGATGAAACACCTAGAGAGAAGAAAAGAAGCACCAAAAAGTTAGTTTAAAATCTTAATAAAGCATCACTGAAGAGAATACATAAAAAAACAACACAACTTTGGTTTGGTATGACTGCTTTCTGTAGACAAATAGGGAGGAAAAGCTTTGTTTTTTTAAACCTTAGTTCCAGTAACTCTTATTGCCCAATTTCCATGCTTGACCGGCTTATTTAAACAGTTTAACTCCACTGGTCAAACAGCTGAGACATGATTAATGCAAGTTGGGATTAACTTATATAGCCTTCTCACAATCAAATGCAAAAGAGGGAAAAAAAGTGTTTGGTACATACCTTTAGTGAATCTCCAAAATGTGTGACTTCAACCTGAAATAATCCGACGAATCAAATGGTGAAAAATAAATAGATTTTGCTTTTTTTTTTTTTCCTCCTTCTCTGTCACAGTTGTGAAGAGTTGTGTGCTCTGTGAGACAGTCTGCCTCTTTTATGCAGAGGCGGCTGGAGCGCAGAGGAGGGGCCCCGCCCACCTTTTCTTCCAGTAAGCGCGCAGACTGACAGGAAGGGTTCTTCTTTTAGGATCCCAGCGAGAAGTGCCCTCCCTCCCTCCACCCCGACTCAGTTCCCCTTAAACAAAGCCGTCTGAATTCCAAGCAACACCTATTTCACTTTAACCGTGTCTGCCTTCAAAAAATGTGGCTTGAATATCTAGTTTGGTAGTGTAATCTCATTTTGAAAATGTTCTCTTCGTTTTAGTTGTGTGTTTTGCCCGTTAAAGCACTGCTTTCAGTGTGCCTGGGGACAGCTTGTGTAAGCGCTTTCTGAGAAATTCCTTGTAACTGTGCCTCTCGCTGTGCGTCATGCAGTTACCACATGTGCTCGACAGAGGGCGCACGTTTAAGGGGAAACAGAGTTTGTTTATTTTCTCACTGTTGCCAGGGTTTTATTTCTGTCTCTTTTGGGGTCTTCTGTACCTTTTATAGCAGATTTAAATGTTTTAATTAAACTTCAATTGAAAAAAGAAAAATCCAGATTGATTCTGGGTTAAATGTTGTATAAAAACGCATATTTCTCATGAAAAGAATAATGACATGTATACAAAATACTACAACAAAACACACTGACAGGCTGTTCAATACGACCACATAGCAAAAGCTTTCTTTGAACAAAAATAGCAGCTGCTTAAAGAGTAGAAAAACTTATTGAGTTTTTTGCATAACCAAATGATGAGCACATATCTTTGTAACTGAGTGAAGCTTTTAGCAACATTTTATTTTTATTTATTTATTTTTTGTTGATGACAAAAAAGTTTTATCTTCTGCTTTTTATCCTATGGTCATCTTCTTTTCAGTAACTTTATGTTACAGATTTTCTGAGAGGAAGATGGTTTCACATTGATGCTTATCTCAGTTGGCAAAAGCATGACTGATCAGAATAGAGCATTCATATCTACTTCCCGCCTCCCTGACTCACACATGAGCACTGCCAGCCTCAGGTGATGATTGTACCAAAGAACAGCTCAGGCATCTTTGCTTTTGTTTTCCTCCAAATGGGAAGAAAAATTATACATCTTGAAAAATAAAAACTCTTAAAAATATTTCTAAGCAATTGTTCAGCATCAAACGTAAAGGAGGAGTTGAACAAAAGGACTGACGCAGGTTTGGTAAGAACCAGCTGCAGAGGTGAGTCAGGTGCTACAAATCACCGGCTGGTTTGGGGGAAGGGGGAAACAAGCTTGTTTCCTTGTGACTTGTTTCCAGAAAATCTATTCTGTCATCCCCATGAGGCATCATTTTAGCATCCAGAATGCCCCAGTGGGGCATAATAGCAGTCAATGAAAGGAAAAGAACTAAGTTCACTCAGGCTGGAGACGAGAACCTCCCTCACGCGAGCTATGAGGTCGCTCAGCAAACGGAAACCACTATGATCGTTATTACAGAATGATGACTGTGCTAGAAGTGGATCCTTCCAAGAAAATTCTGCTTTTCACCAAACACCATGAGAAATTGACCCTGACGACTCCTGTTAGAGACAGACAGAGATTACTGAACGTGACCTTACTGATGCCTACACTGTTATCCGTCAGTGCCAAACAGAGCATGCAGTCCAGAAGGACAGTTTTTCATGTTGGCATTTGTTTTCAAGCACAATTAAACCTTCTTGGCCCCTTTTCTTCCAGTAATTACGTAACTGAGTTGCATGCTGTCAATAGTCAGACTAAGGGGGCAATTCCTTGCAAGATGGCTTAGAAATGGAAAAAAGCCTCTTTCGACTTTCACACATTTAGAAATGTACTCCAACTTATAGTTCCTGTAAACCGGCTGGAGATGAGGACAAAAACATAGCTCTTAACACAAGTAATGCTTCACTGATCCAACTGCCACCGTGTGATGGGGAGCCGTTTTTCCATTTGCATCCATGGTGATGTCTGGTTATCGCAGGGCCCTCGGTCCATATCAACAGCCTTCGTCAGACCTTGGAGACCCTCCTACTGCTGCCTTCCTGCCACCCGCCTGCTACCGCCTGTCATCCAAACATGCCCGGGCCGCCACCGGCGGATGTAAAAAGTTGTCCGGTCACCCAAAAATGTGAACCTTTTCTTATTTGAATAATTCACTTCTATTCTGTTATGAGCAAACAGAAAGTAGAAGAACTCATAACCTTCATTAAGTGTGTATGTGAGGAAATGGTAAAACTTTGGTTGAAGGAAGCTTTTGCATTGCTAATTATTATCCCTTTCAGATTCGAGCCAACTTTTGCTGATTGAGATCTGCATTGTAACCTCAGCACTTAAAAATGAACTGAGATGTGGGAAAGTTCCTGCTCCATTAGGTGCTTAAATTCCTGTTAACCTTGTATTTCTACCTCGTGTCATTGTCTTTACCTGCAGTTTTGCTTGTTTTAACAACAGAGTAAGTCTGCTTCAGATGCGAGAGTTTCAATTGCAGTTGATTTACTGGAAAGCTTCTTTGTTGTTCGAGTAAAATCACTTTTGTGGGATTACTAAAACTTCTGAAAGAGCTTCCTTGTAATCGTTTGTCTAGCTTTTTATTTTCTTAACGTCAAACTACTACCCTGATCTTTTTTCATTTGTCTTTTTTTTATTATAATCATATTTATCACGAAATATTCTAGTTGTATTCTCAGTTCTGAAGAATGGCAAGATTTAATTAAGTAGGGATTCTGAGATAATGTTTCTGTGTAAGAGGAAGCCTATTTATTTAACTGTAAAAATAAAAACAACTGTAAAAAAATAAAAGGATCATAAAAGAGATGAAGGGGCATCTAAATCTGGCTTCCCAAGGGAAAATCAGATCTAAGAATTATAACTATTTCAGCTTGATGTTCATAAAAAACAAACATGGATTCATAAAATACAAACGGTAGGCTTATTCATATTGCCATTAAAATACTTTTGCGAGGTCATTATTCGCAAAAAAGATAAATTGTTCCTCATGTCAGCTCTACAGTGAATAGTCACAAAAACGTCAGTATTAAAAAGAAAGAAATACATCCTTTTTTCTGACAAACGCAAAGAAAGTCAGGGCATTAAAGCTTTATTCTAAAAAAAACTTTATATATATATATATATATGTGTATTTTTTCAAAGTTCGTAAACTTAACACTGTAACTCATCTACCAAGCCACTCAGATTGCACAAAATGTCTTAAAAAAGAGTTGCAAGTCAGTACTTTGTGTAAGCATGATAAAACGTGATCTCAGAGAAACGTCAGTGGCAGTGGTCTTCCATTTTTTTAAGGTAATTTAGTTTTCTGTTTGTCTACTGCCTTCGCTATATTCTCCCCACATCACAGTCTCACAACGCCACTCATAGGAGCTCCACTCATCTCTTGAAACCAACACGCAGGATCATCTATAGCTTCTAAAAAATGAATCGAGCTGCTTTTTTTCTCACCTCAGCTCGAGCTCACCTTTTACAGTCACCCTAACCCCCCACTTCACACTCCAAGCCATCCTTCAAACCTTTAAGGTTCCACAGAACACGTGCAGCATTTATAATTCCTCACTGTGTAGCATATGGCGTCCATTTATGGCTACCACAGCTGTCTTCTGGGAAGAGATAAAAGCAGAACCGAGAGCAAATTAACTTTTACTACTCATGCTTAGACAACCATCTGCTTATACATGACAGGCACCCTCATATGAGTCGTGATGCTCAATCTTATACATCGATATATTATTTTATAAGCGTGCGTGAATGCTTTTTGTGTTGTGAGGCCTCACATTGAGGAGGACTGGTTTTAAATCCTCTGATAAAGGAAAATCATTTTTTTATCTGAATCTATTTGTTTTTGATGGAATACGCCATTAAGATGATCATTATTTCTGCTTTATTTCTATTTACGCTTTAATTTGGAGAATATGTGACTTGTGCATAATTTAGGGTATTTTCCAACCTAATCGGAAAGAATAATTAAGTCTGATCCCCAACTCCCCTGTGATAGAAACACAAAGGATATGCACAAAAACAAATTAACTCTCTCATGTGAACCAGCATTCAGGAAGCATGCACCTTAGGTGCATGTCATCCAGCCAGTTTGATGTACTGCATTTGGGAATCAGATACAAAGAAGAAAACGTAACAAGACGCTTTTAGGTCACAAGTGTCATCATTTTTGTCTGCAAGTCACAAGGTGTCTGAAGTTGTTACTCAGCAAACTACACCACGCTCACCAGTTTCATATTAAGAGTACACATTGTTTCTCAGCTGATCTGCAGTTTCATTCTTTGTTTTCAGGAAATGAAGAAGTACACATAATCTGTTTTTTTTTTTTTTTGTGGAAGGACATTTTTTAACAATTGCTTTTTTATTGCTCTTATCCAAATAAGCTATGACAAAAACGTGCTTCGTGAAATTCACTGACAAAAGCTTTATTAGGAAATAGGTTTGGCATAAGTGCCCGATACATGGTTACAGGTTGAAAACTAAAAAGTACAGTCATATTTTTACTTGTGCAAATTAAATGCTCAAATATACATTTCTGAGCTGATTAAAACAAAACAAGCAAAGAATTACAAGAGAAGACAGCTGAATTTAGTATTAAAAAATTAAGTCAGTGAGACACTTACAGCGTAGGCTCAATGCAATGATTTCAGACGCAGCGTTAGAGGGTGCAGTTGCTGAAATTAAAGATTAGTTCTATAGAAGGCTTTTGGATCAGCTGATTTCACAAATACAGTTGAAAACAAGTCAGTTTAACTGTTTGCAATAAGTCCTTATTTATTGAGTCCTTATTTATTTTAAGCTAGATCCCATATTTGTTGCCAAAAGTTGCCTAACTTTGATGATTAAATCTTCTAACTGTTGTAACAGCTGAGTGATGCACTGATGGATGTATTCACATCTGAGTTTGAAGTCTGCGATTTCTTAATAAGAAGGTGAGGTAACACCAGCAGGCCTGCTTGTTCCACAAACATCCGCCATCTCTTATCCTCTCATCCAGAGTCCAGATCCTGAGCTGGAGCTAAAATTTAGATTGCATTAAAGCAGATAACATGGCTGGTGTGTTGCTGCCTGCCCCTCTTTGCTGGTTCAGTTCTGCCGCTACTGGCCGTTTATCAGTATCATATGGAGACAAAGGGAGCCAATGGCATAATTGGGAAATTCAAAAAGGACCATGATTCCCACAAATCCCAGAAATAGCTGACTGGAGTCATCAGATGGTAATATATCTGTTGCTGCTACTTTTAAAGCATCTGTTTACTGAGAACGCCTTCATATAATGCTTTCAAATGAGGAGGAGCAACACCAAAGCATACAGAGGCAGGGAGTGTATGTAATTAGCACAAGTCCATCCACAGAGGATAACACTCAGGTTATCTATTTGCATCGACACATTCAAATGTCTAAACACACTTCCTCTGTAACACACTGATCGTAATTTGAGCCTGTGCAATGCCAGTAAGCCTGACATTTTCAGATAAATTTAGTGAGATGGTCACACATACATCAGTTTTGTTGCTGCTCTTTAGTAAAGGATATGAGTTCTGGTTTGAGTGTGCCACGAGAGGGGGCAGATGATTTACCAGAAGGAAATCCTGCGACTCAAGAATCACGTCAAATCCGTGTTTCCAGTCTTTGCAAAGTTAGCTGTCTGTCATGCCTTGCATTGTCAAACACCTGACTAAGGGGAACCACACAGCCTAATGGGTTTGAGTCCAGGCTTCCACGTCATCCATTTCTTCTTTTTCCTGTGATTTTTGAAAAAAGGATCCATAATGATACATTATTCACTGCGAGGAAACCTTTGATCCTCACTCTCCCCTTCCTAAATGACTTCATTGCGTCTTTATGACTGATCTTACATTTACCTGGCAAAAATGTTCTCTATCAATCAAAACAATAAACGTATGTAATAAAGCTAATTAAGTACCATGAACCAAACAGTTCCTGGTGCGGATGTGTTGAGCATGGTGTTCGTTTTTCATTTCAGCTTCCTCCCTTTAGTGAATCACCCCACAATTCACACGTGTGATTTGGTTTTAGCTTTATGGTGGATGCCCTTGCTTACCAAACCCCTTACATTTACCCAGACTATGGACTAGCACAGGAGTCTGCAACCTATAACACTATGATAGCCATTTGGTCCAGTTTCTAACTGACCACAACCAGTGAGAGCCGAAAAAACATAAACCATTTCTTTTTTTGTGGCCATTAAGTCATTTATTTACAAAATGTAGCATTTGAATATTTACAGTTATTGAATTTTAACAGTGTTATGTTTCTATTATATTACTTTTGACAGCAACACATACAAGTTCCTTTCAAAATAAAATACACCATGTGTCAAATAAGATCCGGCTGCAGTAGATTACTAATTATAGTTTAAGAACTTTGCCTCTGAACAGCAAAAATACATACAATGATAGTATCAGTTTGTGAAATAATAAACTACTCTGACAATAGATCTAACTTTTTGCCATCATTTTGCTTTGTTATCTGACGTGCATTTTGGAGGAATGGTAAGGCCTCTTGATTTAGTTTGAAGTCAGCACAGGTTGAAATAAAAAAAATGTTAATTTCTACTCTTGTAAGGTTACCTCAGTTCAAAATTTTGTTTAAAAATGATCAAATTTTACTAACAGACCTACTATCTATTCAAATTGTTTGCATTTTGTTTCAAAATCAGAGAGTCACAAGGGAGGGATTCATGAGCTGCATGTGACTCCGGAGCCTCAGGTTGCAGACCCCTGGACTAGCACATGGAAACACTGGAAAATGTCCTCTTTTAGTTGTGGTAACTCACAGCGTAGACGGTCTCTCATCCAAGGACTAACCATCATTAACCAAGCTTCGTTTCCAAGCTCAGAAGAGATTGATTTAGTCCAGAGAGGGTCCTATAAGTGTTGAGATTTTGTATTGTGTATATTCTGACATTTTAGTAATTGTTCCCTTGAATGAAAAAACAAACAATTGCACGTTTTATGTTAACTTCCTCCTTCATTTGGACTTTTTTCGTTTGTTGTCAATACATTTCTCAATCTGCCCTGCTTCAAACAACTCCTACACTGAGGTTTGTGCCCTCTGAAAACAGCAACTCGCGTCTTTGTGATGCTGAACAGACATAGGAGTTTGTCTGCAGGGCTTCACATTTGTTAAACTTTTCTCTGCACTGAGCATCAGTTTCAGCACGGAAAAGGATTTCTGGATTCAGGATCACCCTCCCCCACGTCAAGGCATTTCCTTTGGTCCCCTACTTGAGGGGCACTCCCTCCAGACAGGAAACTCTTGGAACAGCTTTTAACCATGCACTCCTTTTCCCTTGTTTTCATGATCTTAACTTAAATATCTTGGAAATAAGGTACACTCTGTCCCCGTCCTCCTTCCTTCACATGAACAATGTTCCTGTTCCACAAACTATTCCTGCTTTTCCAGATTCACTCACTTTTCAACAAACGTGTGTCTGCCTGGAACTATCATGTTGCACAACAATCAGACAAAGAGGACAGTATGTTATTACACTGAACAAAGAAGCAAAAAAAAAAAAAAAAAAATCCCAGCACATAACATGCTTATTTTCACAACCCAAACAAATAAAAAAAAAAAGATATTTTTCCCAGAATAAAAGCTACCCACATTTCAAGAAATATATAAATAAATATATGTAAAATAATATATTTTGTCTTGTTCACAGTAACTATTTTGCCCTGTATCAGCAAAAATTGAAAAAGACTTTTGTTTCCAGAAAATTGAATCTTTGTGAGAGCTGTTAGCACCAGCCGAGTTCTTAAAATTCAATTCCTTGTTTTGGTTTCCAGTCAGGAGCAAACATTTAGAACAAGACTTAAGTGGCCTCATTGTTTCCCAGTCGTTATCTTGTTATTCAAGGAACTGAGGTTGTTTCGTTCCAATGCTTTATAATAGTCATAAAGGTGATTTTATTTGAACTTAAGTAACTGTAGCAAAAGAGATAAGCCCCCTGAACTATGCATTTCCTTATTGCTTTTATGTAACAGAAATGTCAATAGTTTTAGACTTTCGGGGGGGTTCAAGTTAACTTTAAGTTGCATCATTTAAATAAACATTTATTCTTTCATTTGTTTAGCATAAAGCTGTTTTTAATATTTTGCGAATGCACGTTTTTTATAAGGGTGATCACATATTTTCTTGACTCCCAACAGCTGACTGCTTTGCAGAGATAGTGCATCTCTCCGTGATGCAGGACGGGGCATGGTGGTGGTGGGAGGAGGTGGAGGGGGGAGGTGCATGAGCTTTGTTGTTGATTCTTTAAAATCTCCTTTCTCAGAAATCGTGCCCCAAGGAAAAACTCAGTGTTCCTCAGCAGAGGGGGAAATTCCTGACATGATCCGAGCAGGATTTGGGTTTTCAGAGAAGAAGCAATACATAAATGCACAGTACCTGCAAGATGTGCCTGAAACGGGGGTGCATGCAAGACCTAAAAAACATTTGGGATTATGAGCTCTCTGCACAAACCTTTTTTTTTTTTTCATAAACACAAGCACAACAGCTGATAAAACTTTGAAAAGGTTAGGGTGCTTCATCTAACAGCAACAAAATACAAACTTTAAAAGCATGCACATCTGAAAACCACTAGGCGTGATGAAGCAAATATGTGCAGCCATGAAGAGTTTGACATGAAAATGTTCTGTTTTTATGTATTCAGTTATTTATCACTGTGATTGCTTGCTTTACGGTTTTTGCGTGTACGAGCACATGCAAAAAGTAAGGTTCTTTTTAAACCAGCTGAGGTCAGGCCTGGACACCACGGGGTGCACCCTTCTGCCATTGCGGTGGGCTGAGAGGCGGGAGGGAGGGGGAGGAGGGGGGGGGGGGATTCCAGCGCTTCTGGGAAATGGTCTGGGTCTAATTGGAGCTTGACTGGTCTCACATGTCTCCACTTACTGGAGTAGACAGGATCGCCTGGCCTATGAGAGCCATAGCAAACGAAGCCCCCCTCCTACTGAACATCAACCACAGAGAGGGGAACTCAACAAACAGGCCTGATTTGAAGCCACAGTTGACTTTTTTTTGCATCTTTCAGTGCAGAACATTTAAACTAAGCCCCCCAATCCTGCATTTGTAAAATAATATGTGACTTCAATACATCCCCTTTGGGGACATTTTGTTCTGTGGTTCTTTTGTTCTTGTTGAGCTTTGAACTTTTTCCTGGGTCATGATGGATGAAGCTTCCTCTGCACCGTATCACATTCCCATTTGCACCAATAAACCTTTTTTTTTAATTTAAAAATAAAATATGTTTTTACACGTTCTCTTTCAAGTATGAGACAGGCAGATCAGTGCAGGAACTCAAAAACAGAGACTTGCTTCTGCTGCTTCACAGCCGCCACAGTTCACTTTTTTCTTTCAACCCTCCTGTAGCAACATACCTCTCATTTCCCAGCAGTCAGGCTTGCCTTCTTACAGACTCTGAAATTCTTGCATACATCATTTTCATCCACTTTTACTGTGAAATATTGCTCAAATGCACTTATGCAAATGTGATTACAAGCAATTTCCCGTGTCTGCTACTTTTTTCCAGGCCCCTGTGTTCATTTAGAAACCAAGCAATTGAGAATATGTAGTTTGCAAATGCATTTTAAAAATTACTTTTCTCACATTTTGTGCCTTTTTAGTTGCATCAGAATTAAGACCACTATTATTTGATAAACAAATGAGGGCATCTTTGATGCATCAAAAAACTTTGAAAGTCTTTCCTGGTTTTGCCATTCAGCAAAACAGGTTTCAACATGACAAACTCAGACATTTAAGACAGCTGTTGAATATGATATGTTATTAGCACAGGATGTGAAGCTCTCTTTGCTGAAGAACAAGGTGTTCCATGTGCCATGAAGCATGCCAAGCTCAGCATGTAAAAGCAAATGCGTAGTTCAGAAAAGGCTTAGCCGCCCTCTGTCTCCAATGGGTTCTTCCTTGTGCATTTAACGACACATTTTACATTCCAGCAGGATTCGAAGACATTTCTTTGGAAACTGTACTCAATCTTCATGGCAGAATTGTTAAAGTTCCCACGCAGCAGGATTCTCAGTCCTCTCCAGTAATGATTTACTGAGTTCAAAAGCAGACTCTGCAGGGTCACTTCAGGAATTTCACTCTTACAGCTTAGAGCCACTCTTGTGATTTCCTGATGCCTAGCTTAAGGAAGAAATATAAAGCTTTTCCTGCAAGAGCCCAGCACTGGAAAAGTCTTTATCTTGATTGCAGTTTTATTTTCTTTAAAATGTTCAGCAAGGGCTGCACGGTGGCGCAGTGGTTAGCACTCCTGCCTCACAGCAAGAAGGTTCCCGGTTCAAGCCCTGGCTGGTGGACCTTTCTGTGTGGAGTTTGCATGTTCTCCCCGTGCATGCGTGGGTTTTCTCCGGGTACTCCGGCTTCCTCCCACCGTCCAAAAACATGCTTCATTGGTTAATTGGTTACTCTAACTTGTCCCTAGGTGTGCATGTGAGTGTGTATGGGTGTGTGATTGTGGCCCCTGCGACAGACTGGCGACCAGTCCAGGGGTGTACCCTGCCTTCGCCCATGAGTAGCCGGGTTAGGCTCCGGCAACCCCGTGACCCCGAAAGGGATAAAGCGGATTGGAAAATGAATGAATGAATGTTCAGCAATGAAAACATTCCTATGAAAAATGTAGTGATAGATTGCTTTAACTAGAGACTATCTTTATTAATGCCTTTGAAAACTGTTTTTATGCCCGTTCATATTTAGTTTGAGCCTCTTACCTCTGTCAAATACCATTTAAAAACTGGGTACACGTCAGACTGAGAACTTCAAATATGAATAAAATGAAAATGTTGTTGCAATATTGACATAGAACAACAGATATTTTACACTTTATAACAGAGGTGCCTTTATTAATCTTATTGAATGCATAATTAAGCATTAATTAGCTATTAACATGTTGACAATGCATACATAATGCTAAACAATTGCAAAGGGAAATGTTATCATTGCTTTGTAATGCAATAAGGAAAACTGAATATTTAACATTAGCTAATAAATAATGCATTCATTAATACACCTAGTATTGCAAATAAATGAATACAAGTGACTAGTCACACTTAATGTAAATTAATTTATGCTTAATTATGCATTGCCTAAAATTAATACAACTATACAAAATTATTATAAAGTTACCAAAAACTCTCTATAGTCGATTTTCTTCCAAGTGAGATTTTGTGGTCACCATCCATTTATCACAAGAGAAAATGTCATAATTAGAAAACAAAAAAGCAAAGGGTGCACAAACCTTTCAGTTTAATGCCATATAGCATGTCCACAGTGTTGTAGTTATGCTCTGTCATTTCCTGCATGTTTTTTCAATTGAGAAAGTCATTTCTATTGATTGCTTTTCCAGGCACCATTGAATATGATACATATTCACTTGTAAATAATGACCTTTGCATGATGCTTTTGTGCTGTAAATACATCAAAGTGAGCTTGTTCAACAGGAAGGCTCATACAGCTTCATGCAAATTTTGGTTTATTAAAAAATAAAACATAAAAAGTAGGGTTCTTTAAATACAGGTAAACAGAGTTGAAATGATGAACAAAAAATGAAATCCAATCAGAAAGATCAAAGGCAGAATACTGTGATGTTCTCACCAACAAACCAATATGGACCTTATAAAATAAATGAAACTTTTAGGGATTCACCTAATAAAATTGTAACAAGATAGAAGGTAAAAATAAAAACCAACTAATTATGTTAAATGCAAAACACTCCCCTTTTCTTAATTCTTGGTGCGTAAGAAGAATGCAAGCCCCTGTCACATACTGCCACCTACTGGATGACTTTGGAGATTGCTTCAAAAAAGGAGAACCAAAATTCAAACATAAACTCTATGCTTAAGACAATTGGCATTATTTAAAAATATATATGTATGTACATAATGACAAGAAAATCTATATTATGAAATAAAAACAAAACATGACAAATTATTATAGCTAAAAATGTCATTTACATTTAAAACAGAAATATTAGTTCAAATTATAATTAACAATAGCTATACTGAGCAGCATTCAAAAGATCTACACTTTTGAGGTCTTTAAAACTACATTAAGACATTATAATTTACATTACAAACTATATTGTTTTAAATAATAGCTACTTGTCCACCAGCATAAAAATAGTATGTCATGCCCGAACTAAGTTTCAGGGATTGTTACTGTTAGATTCAATTCTAAATTGATTATAAAAATTCTTTAACTGTATTTTTTTTCCTGTCACTTAAGTCAGTCAGCATCTGACAGAAAAAAGCTGGAAAACTATAGAAACATAAAGAGGGATCAGTATAAATATTTGAAACTATTAAATAAAACAAGAAGATTTCCTTTAGGGTCCCTGTTCTCAAATACTGTCCAGAGTTATCTGGTGGTATGAAACACCCTCAGTCTCAACAGTTAGTCTCAGTAATCTTGTATAACTCACTGAAACGTGAAGGAAAACTAACAGCAAGCTGCCTACAGAGTGATGATGCACAGCTCCATTTGCTGCTGATAACCAAGTGCTATGAAACCATTTAGCTCCTGCCTTAGGATACAATACAAAAAATACATTTTATATTATTTTGAGCAATGGAGTATTTGAAATACTCAAGTATTTTATGACTCTGTAACTTTCCTCTTTTTCCTGGAAGTTCACAGATAAATTAAATGTTGTTTCTTATCGCTATGAATACTAAAGAACCTGCTTTTTATCTCACATTCACTCAAAGTACATTCTGTTCAGTGATAGTAATAGTGATAGTGAGCAGAAGAACAAACTGAAGCTGATTGGCTTCAAACACTGTAACAACACAGCTACATGTAGTAAACTGCAGACGTTTGCATAACTGCTTCCTGCAAGCAAATAATTTTATCAGTTATCAATACACATACCTGTTTGTCCCAGTCAGAGACTAGGTGTCTGAGACTATAGAAACATATAGGCGTGCAGGATTTGCGATGTGTATCTGGTAGTATTTGTGAAGGTTGGTGTACATTGGAATTTCAGAGCAGCTGTATGTTCAGAACATTTTTAATGGGGTGGCTAAGGCTACCGAACTATACTGATGTAGCCATTGCTTTGCAAATCACTTCATTTTAAAAAATATAGAAAATTAAAGCTCAAAAAGTGTGCTTTGACACCAATTGATTCAAATATGCCCCTTTGAAAGCAAAACATTTTTTTTCTTGTTGAAAATAAATCCAGATGTCAGGGGTCAATCATTTCTATAATTAACTTTGAATCAAATCAAATAAAAAGTCTTTATGTATCTGTATTATCTATACAGATTATCTATAATCTACAAACAGAGGTATAAATTAATATTTATTTAGGAAACAAAACCTCTTAACAAGTGTCACACAATGATCAGACGCACTAATTGTACAACAAATGCACAAATGAAAATCTTACTGACACTAGAAGTCTATTGCTCAGTGTTGTATTTGTGGGAACACCCTTGTAATGCCTCTAAAATTAAATCAGACTTCTTCTCATCATAGTACAAAATAACGTCGCATTGTGTCTTCCAGTATGTTTTTCACCTGAGGCTAATTTCAAATAAGGCTTTGTCATACTTGTTGTCGAACATTTTTCTGTGATGAGTCTTCATCAAACTTTAACTTTGTGTTCCTCCTAACTGCAAGAGCCACAATGTTTCCACATTCCACCTTTGAAACAAGAATGAGTCATTTTGAAACTGTTTACACTGCGTTCTCCAGAATCCATATGCTGGCCTGTTCAGAGTTTCTTTCACTAGAACTAAGAGGCCCATCTTTCCCATACAACAATCCTCCTTCCACCCAACACAGATTCACCATGTTCCATCATAATCTACCCTCCTCCTTAATCCCAACTCGAAATTCAAAACACTGGGGTGAAAAACTGCAGAATCTTTGTTTTTTTCAGTAAAAGGTTCTGGATGTCAACCACATGAAAGACTTTGAGAAGTGCTTGGTCACGGATTGAAAGCAGAGAAATGCAGAAATAAATAGAAGAGTCAAATTTCATTTCAAGAAAATCATGGCGCCTGGGATCCACCATTATCTCTAAAAGTCACTGTGACCCTTATTTTCAGCAGAGAGTTCTGACCTGCAGACAACTTGACCTCAATTTATTCAGCTGCACTGATAACAGCTGCAAAAGGACCCTGACAAACACTGCAGATATTACAGCGCAGAGAATTTTTAAAATGTTAGAACCAGAAGGATGGCTGTCAATCAAACAGCAGAATACCAACCTTGGGCAATCGACAGAACATAGACCTTCATATTTTTCATCTTTACCACATCTGTAATTTGGTTCATCTGTGACAAGGACATTGACTTTGAGCAAATAAAAATAAAAAATGGTTTTAAAAAGGTAATAAAACTTTAAATAAGAACAAAAAAAATAATAAAACAGATAAATCTGTTATTGAAAATGATTAAAGTAATTAGCTTATGATCATATCACTTCAGTTTGTTTCCCAAAATGGGATTTAAATGAATGAGTCTTGATTATTATCAAATATGTAATTTCTTGTATTTTATTTTAAATATTTTTTCTTATGACAAAAAATAATCTGCACATATTTTTAATTATTGATCTGGATATGTTATGACGATATTTAAAATGTTATATCTTTTTACATAGTCATTATGGTCATTTTTGTTATGTGACTTATTAATACTTATGGATTTTTTTAATGACCTGAATCATGTGTTGGTAAAGTATAATTAACTGATCAGAAGTTAAAATCCTTTTGACAATCTTAATAGTTATAGGTCTCATCTTGTCATGCTCTATGTGAAAAAGAGCTAGTATGTTTATCTAGTTGAAGTATTTACTGGTGTATGTGTATGTATGCATATTTTCCAATAAATTTTATGACTAATTATCCTGTGTTTGATATATCTTTGTATAGATATAAACTGTTGTTGGTCTTGTTTTTTGTTTTTTTTGCATTTTTCTTGCTTTGATTGCTTGATATAAACTATTTCCAATCCAATCCAAACTCTGACTTCATTCAGACTTGTCTCTAAGATCATTACATTGAGAACTGTGGATCTACTTACCAGAGAACATCTAGTAGCACCATGCTTACACCACTGAATCAAACACTTGCATTTCTTTTACTGATACATGGTTTGGATGCAGCATGTTGCCAACAAAAGCATTAAGCTCTCTATAAGCGTCTTTACATATTCGAGAGGAAATAGGAAGGTTGCATGAAGTCTAAATGTGTGTAGTGAGTGACTGCAGAGGGTTGGAGACCTCTATGCAACAAACCATCCACTGAGCCTGCTCTGTCCTGTATTATTGCTGTCACTCCCAGTTGCTTTAAGGTTTAATTTATTTGGATTTAAACAGTACAGTATTTAGTTGCATAGACATTTATGACTGCTGAAAATCACTGAGCTCCTGGGAGGACCCTACTCTTCTTATGAATGCTTGCAGAACCCGTCTGCATGCCTAAATGCAGTTTTACGCACATGGAGATTAAAGCAATTGGTACACCATAATGCAACAATTAAATGGGCAAGAAAATGCGTTTTGAAGTAGCACAGTGTAAGTTTTGAGCAACATTCTCCTTAGTTGTTCTCTTAAGGTAAATTGGTCCAATGGTACAGGAACTGACTGCTTCCAGGTCAATTTACCTGAAGGAGGCACATAATGAGAGGAAAAAATAGCCCAAGTCCAGAACCCTTTGAGACCTGTAAATATTTTCTTATGATATAATAAAGAGCAAACTAAAAATAAGATCTGGCAAGTCCAAACAAATCCAGCACTTAGGTCCAATAAGACCAACATGGAAATGAAAGGCTGCTTAATTAAACCCATGTTGCAGTAAACTCTTGATAACAAAAACTTTTTTAAACAAGCTTGAATTATAGCAGGGCACTTAATACAAAACATGTTTTTTTTCCTCCAAGAATCCCTCTTTTGATGAAAATGTTTGAATGACTTTGTTTGAATCTATTTTCTTTCTTTTTACATTTTAAACCACAATAGTTCAATCACATAAGAGCATGCACTTTTTTTTAAATCAGTCTCCAAGTTGGAACTGTAATTTTTGCTGCAGTATGGGAAAATTATCTTTAATTATTCCAGGTACTACTGAATATCATAAATAGCCTTTGCACTTGTAAACAATGGTTTTCCTGCTGCGCCAACTTTGCAACTGCAAAAACTTGAAATGAGAAGTGTAGCTAAATATGACATAAAAAAGGCAACCAAAAAACATATTGATGGTAATTGCAATGCAATGAAGACAAAAGACACATTCAATGTGCTGCTTGTAGTAACATGTCACCATTGTTCCTGAAGCTAGACCAGACTGTAGATTAGCTCCACACTGCCCCCTGCTGGAGTGGTTCCAACATTGCGTAAACCTCTTTACACACAACCTGAGTCAGTATTGAGACAAATGACATTTTATTTCAAATGGATTAAATGGAATTGATAGAAATCTGATAAAAAGAAAATTAAAGGTTATAATATAAAATGAAAAAAAAATCAGAACAAATACTAACTTTACATTTAAATATGTACAACTTTGATAAATAAACCAATACTGTAAGGATTTTTTTGTTTTGTAATCTTACTTCTCTGGGGGTGTGCTTGTGTTCGGAAAGGACCGGAAAGGAAGAGCAAACAGAAATAGAACAAATCGGAAGTGATTCTTATGGTAAGATCAGATAAGACAGGAATTAAGTGCAGACAAAACAGGAGGGAAACATGTTTGCAGAAAACATTGGTGATCAAATACAAAATATAAATTTTATTATTGCATCTCTGCTGCAGTAATAAGTCGGTCATCCTTTTTCATTTTAATATGTGTGGTACATTCCTGACACAAAAAGAAGCTCTGGTTTGTTTACGATCAAAGATCCTTAATTGGAGAACAGCCCACTTATTTACAGGCTGCAATCTTTAAAGCCTTTAACATTTGTCACCAGTGCTAAACATTTACAGGCTGAAGCATACAGTACAAATATCACTGAGATGGATTGAAAAAAATTTTACTTTAAAACAAAAAACTTAATTATGCTTGCTAACCAGCAGCAATGTTTCCCACTTCTTATGTACACAACACCCACAGTGTGCAGCAACTTTAGTTTTCATCTGATTGACTGACACAAGATGACTCTCACGTTTGAGTCAAATCTCAGTTTTAAGAAAAAAGCCCAAGCCTCATCTTGAATCTTCAGTACTTCTAAGGAAATGAAGTTCTTTGCCTCTGATCCAAATGTTAGAGCCTGTCCTGACAAGCAGACGCTCCTTCTGCGTTTTCTCACTCACAAAGTAGTTCAGTCCTCAAACAAGCTGAGCACATCCTTTCTTGCATGATCATCATGCAGTTAAAAGGGGGTTTAAGAATTTATTGTATTTATTTATTGTTAAAGCAATCTCCTGAGTGCAACCGTTTTGTAACAGATTTTTTTTTCTTTATAAAAGCACTAACAGTTGAAAAAACCTCTCTGTAGTTTCTACTGCAAGACCATCTTGGTTTACAAAAGCTAACTAACAAAAAAGAAAAATCAACAGAATTGAACAATAAAGCTGTAAAAATAGACACATATTCCATTAGAAGTTAAAGCACGCCAGGAAAAACTTTCAGCTTTCCTGTGAGGTGAGGAATTTCTTGGTTGGGGTGCCACACCCAGTCAGACCTGCTGAGTTTAAATGATGTGTGCAACAGGGGACTGCTTGAGTACAGTGTCATACAGATGCTGAGGATTGAGACTTTTTTTTTTTTGCATCTTGAAAGAGGATTTTGCTGCTTTCAAACACCAACATTCCCTTTCTACCGCAGACAGAACATACAAAGCTGAGTGGAAAAGACATTCGAGTCAGGAAGCTTTGACCCCCGACTCATCTACAACCTTCGCATGCTTTTGCATGGAGGCCCAAAACCAGGCTTGGGATGTCTTTGGAAATTTCTGAGGTAAGCCTTAACCCAAGGCCTCTGCATCAGCCCAGACAGAGTGAGCCCAGCCCATTCAGACCTCATGTTCTGTGAAGTGCAACTTTGAAAAAGGGAAGCAGCTCTAGTGCCTCTTCATGGATGAAACCTTCTTCTTCCTGGCGGCTAGCATCTCATAAAATGGGTCCCTGCTGATAGCAGCTCTGAGGACAGAAGAAATACATCCATGAAATATCACAAAATCAAGACAGTGATGTGATCATAAAAACGACGGCTTTCCAAGTGACTAAAAACCGAGACAAAAAACAGGAATTTTATCTTTAAAAACACCAAGCAATAGATTTTTTTCTGGTTTCCTCTGATATCAGTCAAATGCAGCTTATTGTTTTCTTTGCTGACACAAATTTTAAACAGGAAAGTTTAAAATGACCCTTAAAGTTCAAGACTCAAGAAAAAGAAGTGGATCAAAGTACTTTATGCTGTTCATCCATTGTTCTTTTTCTAACGGTGTGGGAGCTGAGATGCGGTAGAAGGTGTGGTTTCCCTCCACAACCCGTCCATCTGCCTCCGTTTTGCACGCTTTGATCACCTGGTCTTTGTTTTCAGGGATGAAAAGCTCAAAGCAGTTCTAGAAAGAAAAAAAAAAAAACAGAAAATGGGTAGGAGTCAGAAAACAGGCACAAATTCAAAACCCCAGCATTGATATGGTTACGTGAGCGCCTGAACGTTAGGGCTGATCGTTTGAGATAAGCTGCTTCTTTTGGGAAACTTCTTAAATTTGGAGGAAAGGAAACTTCTAATCCCCCCTAAAAATCACAAAGAGAATGTAGAAAAACTGTCCTGTGCACTCAAGGGTTTAGCTAAACAGAAAAAGTGTTCGTGTTCATCTACTGAACATTTTGAGGAAAAACAAACCAACCGCAGCACCAGGATAAAATAGGGCAATTCAAAAAAGGACAAATTAGCAGAACAAACAAAAATATAATTATTGTAACAGTGAGGTCGTTCTGGAGACAGTCACATGTCCAAAGACACACCCACACTTGGGCACCATTTTATTCCAAAATAAAAAAAAATGCTTATTTTTCATTTGATTTGGTTCTGGATATACATTTTAATCACCACAGATACAGGCATAAAAATCTGCTTTAAACTGCTCCAAACTTCTTCCATTTTACAATCAAGTTAACTTGATGGTTGATCATGAACTGACCTAATAACAACTACTTTGGTTTTAAAAGTCCCACTCTGATCATCATTTGATCCATTTAAATACAATCCCAATTGTCTTTTAAAAATAGTTATGGTATTTTTATATTATTTTCCAGGATACAGTTAGTGCAGAGCCGCAGTAGTTCATTTTGGGTGGGGACTGCTGGAGCTGCACTGCCTGTTGCAAAGTGCGGATAAAAAAAAAGCACATTTTCTACGTCACAAAAAAACTCCTAGTCAAACATATTTTCATCTGTTCCTGATTTACAATAAATAAAATAAAAAATAATCAATTTTGAGCTTAATTTTCTACATACATGTCCTTTAGCATCAGAAAAATGCCACAAGAACATGTTAAAAGCATCATGGGAGTGTGTCCTTAAATTGCTTTAACCTGGATTCAGTATACAATTTTAAGCTATAGTGCCCCCATCTGAAAGTGCTACAACAATATCAAAGAAACTGTACTAACTGGTTTCTTATCCTCCACCTCCCTGATGCTCAAATTCTCCAGTGGGATGATTCCTCGAGGTTCTTTATCCTGTACGAAAAAAACAAAGAACGTAATTCAGTCCAGCACAGAAATGTGAGATACTGAGGTGGAATTTTCAGGCAAAAGACACTCACTGTTGTGAACTCAAAGTAGTAAAGACAGTTGTCTGTGAGGATAAACCATCTCCTCTTCCATGTTTTAACTCGTCCTCCTGTGGAATAAAGACCCAACATCAGGAAACCCCATTGCGAGACAAAGAAGATCAGGAAAGAAACGAGCACCAAAGCACCAGGCTGCGCAGCAGACAGACAGATGAATGGCCACAGAGACGGATGACGCTTCCACAGAACTCCCACGTTTCACTCATCTTCCTCTTCTCCTCCTGTCAGCCTGACAGATACCAAACAACTGATCTTTTCGTTTCCCTTTAGTTTCAGCTTTAAAAAGAATTAAGTTTGCCTAAATCCGGAGCGAGAACATTGAACAAAGAATCTTCTCATCTCTGGAAACTGTAGCCTCATTGGCCCAAATTTCTTCTGTTGCTGACTCAGAGGGATACATTTGAAAAGCCAGGATCAATATGAGCCTTGCAGATCTATGTGCTTCGCATTCACTAAATGCATTGAAGCACTTACATTAAATTAGTTAGCGGCAATTATGTGTGCTTAAATGAATGAATGAGAACTGAATTTTCAAAATAAGGGGGAACTGAGAATCAAGTCCTGGCCCAAGGGACAGTCACTGGGGACTCTTTGGTTAACTTGCTGATTGGGGGTTGACCTATTGGCCTCTTTGTCACTCCTACTTCCTGTGAGGGGTAACCTGATCACAGATGAAAGGCTAAATGTGGGAGGATGGGAGACAGAAAAACAGGATAAAGAAAAAAGCTTAACCACAGACCGATGCTGGGCTCTTCTTAAGGTGTTTCAATATTAGATTTCCTGTTTGGATTCACTAAAATATTGTACATAATCAGAGTCTACCTGGCTGGAGGCTCTTTTTTTTTTTTTTAATATCACGGCACGCTGTCACATGCCTCGTCTAGACAAAATGATCCCACCACCAGTGTTAGTGAAACAACCTGCCTGGTGAACCCATTTTCCAACACACAAGGTTTACAGGATGCTTCTGGA
The DNA here is from genome assembly GCA_036245035.1 of Adrianichthys oophorus. Classification (NCBI taxonomy): domain Eukaryota; kingdom Metazoa; phylum Chordata; class Actinopteri; order Beloniformes; family Adrianichthyidae; genus Adrianichthys; species Adrianichthys oophorus. The sequence goes on along the minus strand of BSAI01000125.1, from coordinate 12,566,259 downwards.
CATATCACACTCACAACATCATATAACAGCAGTGGCACTGTATATGATATTCTGTCATATCACAGAAAGATCACAAAACTTCTACCTACACCCAGTATCTACACACACCAGAGAACATGGGACAGAGATGAAGATAGCGGCTGCTCGCCACACATCGACTCATTTACATGAAGAAAAAAGAAAAAAAAAAAAAGAAGCAGGCCAACATGTGAAGCTGATTCTCAAAGAGGACAGGGATTGTTTCAGAACTGAAATTAGTTCAATCATTTCCTGTCACAAGGAGATGAAGCTTTCCGGCAATAATGTCTGGAACAGAGTTGTTCCAGACGATTGTTGCAGGGGTTCTGGGCTGGATTGGGTTTTCTTTTATCTTTTGTCCAATTATTAAAAAAGTGAAATAAAAAAATATTGAAAAATTTGTCAACACAGTTTAATCCAGTCCAGCACCACAAGAGGCAACAGCCACACTTTTACCAATAATTAACCAATCCATTTCCAGCATGAACGCAGAACTTTGCTGATGAAAAAGTGCAGTTTTTCCTCTCCATGCAAACACACAGCAAGCTAATCCAATGGATAATTGGTGCATGATCAAAACTACAAATCCTTTGTTATTATTGTTGAATGGAAAGGAGGTGTAATGCAGCTTCCAAAAAACTGAAGATCACAGAGAGAACATCTGAGCGCACAGGGCAAAAAAAGGTAAAGCTGCTCTGTAGAGTGGTCACAAAGTTGTGACTTCCTGTGAGAAAAATGCACCAAGCAACCACCCGACAGAGATATAAATAGGAGCGAAGATAAACCACCCAGTCCATGACACAAGTTTCGATGAATCAATGAGACAAAATGTAAAAAGAAAAAACACCAAAAAGCGTTGTTTAAAATGTAAAGAAGAGGGAAAAAAGCATGGCAGACCACCAAAAGCACCTGAGAGCTGAGTTGAACTAGCATTGGGTAAGAGCAGGTGTACATACCTCCTGAGGAAAGACAACAGCCAAAATCATGGAAACAAACAAACGAAGAGGAAAAGAAAACATAACAAATCAAATTAAATGATAAGGAAATAGGGCACCACAGTTCTTTTGCAATCCAGTTGGACTCTGATGCAGTGCTTCACAGCTTTCATTATCAATGCATTTTGTCCACAAGAGGGAGCTCTACTCTAAAAAGAAATATGAAAGCTAATGCAAAGTCCTGCATGAAATGTGGCCATTTCGTCATACAAATGACCTCCCACCGTGATTGTTTCTCTCAAATCTTAAGACAAGAGGTTGTTATTTTTTTTTCAAAGGGCTCCTTAAGAGTTTATTGTAGAAATTCACAGCGACAGGAAGTTTTAATTTCTCTTTGAAAACTCATTCACTGTGAATCTGTACAGTACGAAGAAATATTAGAAGAAACAGGAAATTGTTCAAAATTAACCTTTAATGAGAGTATTTGCATTTCTTTGTGTCCAGGAACGGTCAGAAAAATGATGCAGGTGGGCGTTTCTACAACAGAATCCTCCACAAATAACATTTTTAAATGACAATTTGTGCAGCTTAACTCTGCAAATATGTCAAACGAATGAGAAAAAATATGTCTTTAACTATTCAATGTCTCCAAATGTGGTCGTCTGACTTTAAGATCAAATTTAGAATACATTAAACATCAAAGCATAGAGGGTTTCTGATGTTGTTCACCTATTCCCACCAGCTCATAAGCTTTTTTACACACAAACTCTTGACCTTAAGGAAACCTGTTGTAAATATTTCTAAATAAAATAAACCAAAACAAAGTATTAAAAAAAACAAAAAGATTATGCTAGTATGTGTTTAAAAATTTATTAACTTGGTCAGTTCTATCACTCACCCAGTTTGAGCAGCCACCCTTCCCTGTCTGGGTTGAAGAAAGTGTGTGTGAGGTCATTGCCGTCGTCTTCTGGGATCTTGAACGGTTCGTTTTTGATGCTGTCATACAAATTCTGCAAAAGGGAGATGTTACTGAAGCAAAAATACGCTTTGAGGTCGGACAGCCGGGTTTCTGAGTGCAACTCACCGTGAGGAGCTCTTCGGGCAAGTCTCCTCCATCATTTATACCCCTGTTCATGGAGATGAACCGCTCCACTGATGGCTTGTCCTTCACGTTTGGATTGTGCAGACTGGTGTTTAGCATGATGATGGCAAATGACAGGATGTAACAGGTGTCTACAACACATGGTCAGAGAGATAAGGTCAACGGGGTGCTAAGGGCTGCAGTAGAACAGCAAAACTGTGCTGCTTTTAAATATAGATGGAAATTAGCTGAGCTAAAAGCTCTGCACTTTTTAGACCACACCAAAGCAGGGATGAGCAAATCGATTTTTTTTAATGAGGAGAGTGGGCGAAGTGAAATATGCATGCATGTTTGTGCTCGTGCGCTGCTGCTCGCGTGCATACACAGATGCATTAGGACGGCTGACACAGCAGCACTTTATAAACACCGTTAGGCTTTGAGATGCAATATTCATATCCATCTGGATCCATGCGAGACCATCTGTGAGGAGCATTACTTCTCAAAAGCCAGACATTCCGACGGTTTTGTGTCTGCTAAATAAAGCAGTTGACATGACTTTCATTGACCTCCTAATAGATCTTTGAGCTTCCATTGCACTTTAGTTTATCTAGCAGTGAAATCAGAGACTCAAATATTTTGTATTAAAAAAATGCAAGTTAGGCACATCTAAATGAACTGTTTTGTCTGGAGCAGGCAATATTGACATCTTAATTAATTTTTGGTGTAATGAAAACTTGAAAGCAACAAACAAAGGAAAACAAACAAAAAAAGTGATGGATTTAAAACACAAACAAGCCAAAAGATGACATCAGCAGTAGCGTAATGTCAGAGGTCTTGGACATTTTAATAGCGGCACTTTATCTCCAGCAGAAACAGCTTTTATATGTATTTGTTTATAAGTGTGGTTCATTTTTCATGCTTCCAGTCAGTTCAGAGTCCCACTCCAATCCTCTTTTGATCTATTGTAAAAGCGTTCCCAGTGGTCTTTTAATTATGATTATGCCAATTTTAGCCTAAATCAAAAAAACCTTTTTTTAGGACGTAGTTTCTGCAGAGTGGCAGGAGTTTATTAGAAATTTGTCTGCAAGTTGTAGATGGGACAACCTCATCTCCCCTTCCCTCCACCGTTGCTGAGAGTTAAAAATTGAGCAGGGATCTGGTGGCCTACCCAGCATATATTTTTTACATCATAAATGCACTATTTTTTAAATGGTACATTTTTGTCTGCTCCTTATTTACAACAATTTCAATAAAGAAAAAGAAGCACAATTTTTATCTTAATTTTGTATACACGTTCTCCTTCATTAGAAAAATGCCAAAAGTACATGTTTAAAAAACACCAAAAACACAATTTTCATTAGCGTGGGTCATTATAAACTATTTCAGTTCAATATTTTTACATAGTTTTGGTATTCCCATCATTTGTTTTTTGATTAAAGGATCTCCACATTGATAGCCAGTTTGGACACAGGTATGGACTCTTTTTGAAAAAGTAAACATGAGTTATACTTTTCATCCACTTGCATAGTTCTGTTATTGTGGTTGCTTTTCAGTGTACAGGTTAAAACTGTTGCGCATTCCCTCTGCAGACACTATCAGTAAATAAATCCTACTTTAAACCTCCGTGTCACACAGTTCTATCAGCATTGCATTACATGACTGCTGTACCTGTGGACTGGAAAACTTTGGAGTTGCATTGGAAATAGCGTTGAGCGAAGGCTTCCATCATCCGGTCGATTTTCTGCGCTTCTCCCGGCAGCCGAAAACTCCACAGGAACTGCCTGTCGTGGGACACAGTTTTACTGTCAGTGCAAGTCTCACTTCCACTGAACTGAATCTTGGTCACAAGACTGAAACTCACAGCTGCATCTTTATAAAATGCAAATGTGACAACTTCTGAAAACTGACTTAAATCATGCATATGAATCCAAATAGAGATTAGAACATCCATAATGTTTTACCTCAGTGCCTGCACCAGGTTGAGGTCTGTGAACTCATGAAGTTCCACAAAGGCATGAAGAACCTGGATATTGAAATCATCTCTGAGAAGGAGAAAATAAAAATAAAAAAAACATTTTTTTAAATTAGTAAACAAACCAAAATCATTTCATCATCAAAGAATGTAGGCAAATTATTATTTTTAAATGTAATCATAAATAAATAAAAGCATAAAAATAATACAATATATATATTTTTATTAGATTTTTGTGCAAAAAAGAAAAAGCCATCAAAAAATAAAAAATGCCCGCCTCCCTTTATCATCTAATCTAGATGATGAGATCATCCCTGACCTTTTTGTCCTCCAGAGCAAATAATCTGCCCTGAGGGATCATGGGACAGCTCTGAGGAGTTTAGAGGCATATCCAGTCACCAGCGTTTTCAGTGGACAAATGACCACCCTCAAGATTCCCCTGCTGCTTAAACCCCTCCTTACACAATCACAAACACTTGAAAGCTTGATAAGAATCCAACAGAGAGCGCCCATCAGTTCCATTTCCCGGTCTAAGCTAACAGAAGACCACACCCTGTGGTCCCTGAGCAGAATGGTGAGCACCACACTTAGTATTTCCTGAACTACAGCTGCAGAAATGATCCATCTTCTCCACAATGCTGTCTTTTTGTTATTCATATGCATTCCTGAGATTTGAGAAAGCATAAAATGACAAAGCACAGCCTGTTGAGTAACACATGTCGACTTTAGAGGCTGATCTAAACATGCAACCAATTACCAGTGTAGGACAATGCAATAAAAAAGCAAGTTTTATTAATTTGCGGATTTTCTACTTTATCATCCTTTTTTTATCATTTATGAGTGTGGGAAACAAAAAAAAAGGAAGACAGGCAAAAGTGGCCAGATAAATGAGAAAAAGCACATACCTCTCTCCAAGGTAATCTCCAATGGCTGTTTTGTTGAGACCCTCTCCTTTGTAGAGGAATCGAGCAATGTCCTCACTGGTATTTTTCAACAAGTCATTCTCAATAAGAAATTGGATACCCTGAAGAAAAATCCGAATGTCAACAGCCTGTTATGAAAACACACTGAAAACTTTTTTAAAGAACAGTTACCTTTTTGGGGTCCATGTTGAATTTTTTTCGGCCCATAGCTACCTGTTTGTTCCTCTGCATATTCTTCCTGCGAGATTAAAATTTCCATCAATTTTTTTTTGTGAAATATGACTATGCTTTGTGCGGGGAAAAATATGGTAAAATGTTGGGTATGATATTTTTTTTCAAAAATCAAAGAATAACAATAATTTTGATAAAAAAGAAACCAAATGAGGCCACAAGTATACCTAAAGATGAGTTTTTAGGGCTGTAAATATTTTAAAAGGTGTTTAATTGTTAGTAAATTGGTATCAGAAAATGCAGATCATTTGAACGTTTAGATCTCAACTAGATAAACTGCTTAATGCACTGTTTTTGTATGATCATTTCTATTAAATTTAATTGTAATGCAGTTAAAAAAATATTGGTTCAAATGAATCAGTCCACTAAATTGAACATATTCACCTTGAATCTTTATGCTTGACATTTCCTTTGAAACCTTGGCTCATGATGACAAGGCATTGTTGATTAGGTGATGGTTGAAGGCGAAGAGTGATATGGGAATGTTTCACTTCTCAGTATTTCAGGGGTGAAAGTGCTCCCCTATAGTCTGCCATTGCTATGGTTACATCTTCACTTCATATTGATTAGATGTCCCCATTTCAACCCAATTCTCACTCAAAAACAGTTTTGATTTGTGCTTGATTCTTTATTTCAAGAGTGGTGGTGGAGACAAGCAGTTATTGTGTTTTATACATGGATGGAAAACTTAAAAAATGTGATTCAGCAATCAAATCCATAAGTGAGAGATTGTTGAAAATTTTGCAGAATATTAGAGGATCCCTATTCACTTGAGTGAAGCTTTCCCTCTCTGGAGACATCTATTGTCTGCCTCTGTCTGTACGCCCACTGCATTATTCAATGAGGCCTCCAATCAGTGGGGGTGTGACTGATGAAACATTTAAAATGCCTTAAAAGCAAAGTCAGTTTGGGGAGGGGATCTGGTGTGATGGAAGGCTCGGCATGGCCATCCAACACGAATAACTGACAGCTTCATTTTGCTAAGTTAATATATGGAAAAGCAACAAGCCATATTAGGCAAAAACAGGAAAACCTAGATACGGGGTGGGAACTTTTTGGGTTTTCTCACCGTTCCTCTGTGGAATCCAGATTCTCGATCTCACTGTTCACTTCTGCTATCTCATCCTTCAACCGCTGTAAGGCAAATAAACACAAAGGCGCTATTAGCATCCCAAGAAAAGGCCTGGATCTTGTGTGCAGTCACATCAAAGTGAGGAGTGGAAGGGTGTGACCAACACAGCAGATATTTGTATAAAAAAGGGAAAGGTCCATTTGACTACAAAAGCAGAGGCTGAATCACCTATTTAATATCTATCTGCTCTTGATTTGCATCAAAACTAGTAATTTGTCAAAGAAGCTAAACTAAAGTTCAGATTTTTTTCCTCTAAACAATGATTTTTTTCTACCAGGGTTTGACTTTGCATCAACAGAGCACATCAGTGGATAACCTCGACACAAATGAGGTAAGAAAGCATGTAAGTGAATTATATTTTGGGTGGCATTTCAGTGATTAATGGCCTTGGAGAAAAATTGAATGAACCGGGCTTTCTGGTGCCAGACTGGCATCAAAGATGGAAGAGGGGAAGACTGTGTGGTGAAAATGAACAACTAAGTAAACAGCACAAGAAAATATGTGTATGTAGACTTGGGATGGCTGTGGTCATGTGGGAAAAGTTCATTCACACCCTGCTACAATGTCAGTCTATGACTTTTTGAGCACAAAGCTATCTCAGTAAAGAGCGAACCACAAAGGGAACATCTGTGTTTTCAAGGCCTGCTCAATCACAACACATTCCTCAGATGCTTGCGCCAACAAACAAAGGCTTTGCTCATACAGAATAGAAAGGGGGTATGGAGGGGGGGGCTTGACATGCTGGACCTGAGGAGGACAATGTGGGAGTTGCCGAGGAGGCGAGAGGTCACTGTGCAGAGCACAGAGAAGGTGAGAAAGGAAAGACGGGGGGCAGCAGTGGGCTGGGGGTGGTGTGAATAAGTACAGGTGACGGGCTGGATCCTGCGTCTGAGATCACAATGCCACTGCGATGGATGTCCATGTTGGAGCATTTACCAAATATTGACGGTTACAGGACGACAATTGCACAGCATTTTAGTACTGTCATCAAGTCAAAAAAATGTTTTAATTAAATTGCTGTCATGTATGAAAATTATAAACCACTTTAGGGAAATTCTGCTGAACTGATTTGAATCTCCGGATGTGGTTGGAAATCAACTCAGCCAGCAGTCATAGAGGCAATGGTTTGACGAATCACTACGTCGCTTCAGTTTTACATCTTCAGAAGACAAAAAAGCAACAGTAAAGGTCTCTGAGAAAAAAAAAAAAAACATAGGAAAACACCTGAGGATGACAGCGTTTTTGGAACTAGATGTTTGACTGGAAATGACTTTTATCATCAACTGGAAAAAAACTGTATTTAAAGTTGGGCATTCCATTGTTTACACGATCAAAAATTAGACATAGCCTTTGTTTTTGAGAAGTAAAACGTATGTTTTTAATCTCTTCTTCGTTTCTATGTATTTACAGTCTCACATGGAATTATACATCATTTTCTGTCCTTACCCGAATGTCCAGCAGAAGCTCCTGCTTACGTCTGCGGATGTTCTCCAGCTCCTGCTGCTCCTCTGGAGTGAGGTCATCTGGCACTTGAAAGAAGATAGGAGAAAATATGAAACACTAACAGTTTTAAACTGTAAGCACATCTATCCCTGAGGTCTAACTATATAAGGGTGAGCTGGAATTGATGACAATAATACTATTCCTGTTGGGCCGCAATTTTATATAAAATAAAACATAAAAAACGTCAGTTTAGTTCAACCAAAATGCTTTCAGAATCAGCTCCATAAGCAAAAACGTGATGAGTCCAAAAGACCTGACAGAGCTCCTGACACAATGGATGGTTATAATTAGCTTGATCTGTGCCAACTACTAAGGGGCGAGCAGTGTGTCCTAGTTGAAACTGCTTATGCATGTGCAACCCTTCCCAGCACTGAAAGAAATGGAGGACCAGAAGGATCAGCGATTCACATAAACGCAAACATTTTCATTTTTTCTTAGAAAAGCTTTGGACTTCCCTATTTTATGTTGAAATTGCCACTTCAAGAAACAAAACACAACGCTTTTGCATCAGCAGTACTGAAACAATATTATGGGCCACTTCTGATGAAGAGGTCAAACCCCTTAAAAGTGATTAGCTTGGAAAACCTGCATTACGGAGTCAGTGGACTAAAGCTTAGCAATCACCTGGCACAGCGATCAATAAACCAAGCACACCAGCTGCCAGCCATTGGAAAAAAAGATGGCCTTTACTGTGCTGAGTGCGCATTCGACCGCACACACACAAAAACACAAGAGACAATATAAGAAAGAGTTTCTCAAGATATAAAAACAAGCAAAAAAGAGCATGTTATTCTGAAAAAAAACAGGTTTTAATAAACATAATTTACCTGGTTCTTAGCAGATCATCCCATTAGAACTTGAACACCCTGCTCTATGTTTTAGCACAATAGATAAAAGCAGAGAAAAACAAGTCCTGAAAGGCGCAGAGGATCAATATGAAGCCGTGCTGTCCTCATGGTGTTTTTACAGACAGCATGAAAAGGATGACAACTAATCTGAAGCAAACTTTTACACCATATACTTCACAGCTTACAGCAACCTTGGTGAACCAAGTGTCCATTGAAACCTGATAGACAAAAGCACTAATATGACAGGAGCTGCTAGAATTTCCTTAAACATCAACCTACTGGATAAACAATAGGCTGGAGGAGAAGCATAAAGTAGAGATGATCTCCCTTTTCTGGAAACATAATGTCAGGTTGGATGTCGTTGAGGGAAACAACACCACAAATCTCAAAACAAGAGGCCAAAATGGCAACCACAGCATTCTTGATGCAGAAATGCCACAAAAAAAAGAAATAGAATTAAAGACATGGTGTAAAAAGAGCTATAATTTGGCACAAAAGAAGTGGGAAAGTTCATGCCTTAACTTTGACGTTCCCTCCCATCACTGAAGAGTACAAACCAAGAGCTTGTATTCCAAAAAATCTAGCTTATATTTCTAACAATAATTGATAACAATGGTTGAGATGTTTTGGGCGTAGATGCCAGTCAAGATCACATAAGGGAAAGGAGCAACCTCACCCCGATTGTATCAGAGGGTGTCATTGAGGATGTGTCATTTTTCAGAGTTGCATAAGCCAAAGATTTGTTCCCACTTTTTGAGGACTATTGCACCTTCATAAGCTTTGCAAAGTGGATAAAAAGGAGCAAAAGAAGATGAAATGTGACAAAATGTGACAAGATTTGGTTAAGATAACTTAACTTGAATGCTGTTCATTAACTCAAAAATGCAAGTTTCTGCTCAGCATCCTCAGAGACCCAAGGTCACAAACTCCAGACAAATTGTTTAAAAGATTATCTGAGGAATTTCTTTATGGTTTCAATTAGAGCTTTTAACCCCATCTAGACTATACGCAATGTGTTTCAGTTCCTGATATTGAAGGACCACTGAAGAAGTTCAAACAAAATAATAATAAAAAAAGCAGTACTTCAACCCCTTTGTGGAAAAAAAACATCACCTTTTTTAAAATGCTAAGAAAGTAACACATACCATCTTTCTACACCAAACTTTCAGGTCAATTTTTGCTTCCGTTCAGCCACAAATCCCACCTTTTGTTAATATTTGCCTTTATAAATGTCAGGGGAGGTACTAATTAAGGCTTCCCCTCCCACAGCGGCACAGTCTACTAATGTGTATCCTGATTGCAGGGAAAAAAAAGGGACGTCTAATTTCCACTTAGATCACCAAAGGATTCTCCTTGGAAAAATGAAGCAATTAGAATTTTGTGTACTCAAAAGATCACTCTGCCCCCTCCACATAAATGACCCAAATTAAGAACCTCATCACAGGACTCAAGAATCAAAAGAAAAAGATTACAGCTTCCAAACCAATGCACAAATAAAGCCGCACCTTTAAAGCACATGATTTGTAAAAGCTAAAATAATTAATGAATCTTTTATCGCCATCACAAGTCTTTTGATTTCAACTTTTCGCTTTTACTATACCCAAAGCCTTGCTAGTTTAAAGTCAAGCCCATCTATGTAAAAAAGTCAATCAAGACATCTTGATCATTGTGCAGAAGATAGAAAAGGTTTTTTTTTCCTTCTGTGAAACAGTTAATTCATCTAAAAATTTGCTAAAAGCAGTCCCCCACCCCACTCCCTTGTGGTCTCAGAGGGCTTAAATCAAATCGACCTCTTGCCAGAACCAATAACTGTCCCAACGTCAACAAAAAGCAGCATACTTCACGATAGTGTGCGCAAAACAAATGTTCAATAGTCCTTTCCAGGACAAATCTATTTAATACTTGGAGAAATGACTCCTTTGAAAAATGTGGCTCCATTAGCAATAAAAATGTGGATTAAAATATGACCACATCATCATCTAAGACTAAATCTCATTATGAAGTCAAATCCCAGGAGAGCTGTATACATCAACTACCCCCCTTCATTTTCATGTCTGAAGCAGAAACCTTGATACAACGCGAAGACTACCCCCCCCCCCCCCCCCCCCCACCCCCCACCCACACACACACACACACACACACACACTCCCCATCCCAACAAACAGAAAAGAAAACTCGCCACCAGCTTGAAATTGAACACCAGTTCAGCAGCCAACTGGACCTGACAAGTGGGTGGAAGAAGGTGAAGTTGGGAATGGAGGAGAAGGACCCCAGTGTGTGGCTAGGGAGAGGGGGGGGGGCGCAATGGCAGGAGAACACAGGGACAGTGGGAGAGGTGGTGGGACGATCACAGTCCCCACTTTGTGTCAGATTCTACGAGGCCCAAATGTCAGGCAAGTTTGCAGACAATTCCTGCTTCCTGAAACTGACCCTAGATGTAAATACCAAAGAATAGATATACAACTTCTGTATTGGAAAATGAAAAGTAAAATGTGCAGTTGTCATCATATTAAATCGTACAACAAATCTCAGCATCCCACTGGTTGGCATCGGTTCTCTGGCTATTCTGGTGTCACTCAGTCCAGCTTTATTTATCACATAAAGCCAAAAGCTATTAGGTTAGTGTCATTGTCATTGTACAGCATGGGGCAAGTCAGAGTTAATTAAAATCAACATTCTTGTGAAAAGCGACTCGCACAATTGAGATACAAATTGTGAACTTCAGATTTAGAATCAATTAAGAAGGAAAATTCATTATCAAGGTGCAGACCTGAACAAGAGATTCCTTGAAGTTTCTGTCTTCACGTTGAAATAAAATAAAATTGAAATAAAAACTAGAGCCAGACGTCCCCTCTGCTGTTAGATCCTGCCGCTCAGCACAAGCATGCCAAATATCCACATGTCAGGAGGAGGGTAGGAGCCTGATCTTCCAGGAAGGACCAAAGAAGATACCAGCTGAGTTTTCCCAGCTGCAGCAGAGTTATCAGACCAAGCCTGCTCACAGCACGCCGACAGTGACACAGACCATTCGCGAAGGACCGTTACTCCCTGCCTCTCTCCCTCCGCTTCCCCTCCACATGCTTTTTTGCAGCAAGTACAATAAACATGAGAGCGCCACCCGGTGGTGACTCACCTTGCTTATGGCAGACACAAAAATGTTTGAGCAAAAAAAAATAAATGCATACCTTCCCATCACTTGCAACTCTTAGTCCAAAAAAAAAAATTTGTTTTAGCCACCCGTGTGACATTTCTGTGTTTATATTTCTCTTTTAGTCATTCTTTGTCACAAATTACCAAAAAATTAGTGAGAAACAATAGGGTTTATTGGCCTATTTTAAAAATGCTAAACATTAATCAACTTAAGGCTAAAGTTAAGTCTGAATGCCAAGTTTCTATCACCTTATGTCTGCATTCTTATTTATATAATTCTGAGTACTTTTAGCAAACTTTCACTTTTTTTCATTGCTTGCCAACAAAGAGACAAAGCTCTGTAACTTTTAAACCTTTGGAAATAAATGTAAAGCCATTTATGGAGCAAATGTTTAGTTAAAATAAATATAACATTCTTATCTGACTTGTTTAAATACGAAAATAGAAAATCTGACCTTTAAAATCAGATTAAATAAGCCAAATATATATATATAAATGCTCTTCAAAACTGCTCCCTGACAAGAAAAGAGGAAAACTACTTTTAATATTTAACCAGTACTCTAAGTTCAATGTAAATCTGTTATATTGAGTAGTTATTTCAAGATGTTAGTAAAAATAGTAATTCTTTTTTTGAAAAAGATTTCACTGATATCCCCAATTTTTGTGACTACGCTCCAAGATGACTAACTACTGACTCATTTATGCAAACCAGATTTTCTCTCTATCCTCTTAGTCACCCTGATATGTCATGAGGCCAGTCTAACTGCCATGATCACCCTAAATCTAATTTTATGTTGGAGTCTGTGCTGAAGACAACAGCGTGTTTTTCTTCAGCCAAAGCCTGAGTATCTCTCTTAATGTTGTCAGAATTCCCCCTCGAGGGTCTGGAGAATTCATGTTTACACAGAGTTTGCGCAGCAAGAGTCTGCGCAAACCCTGGGTGTGTCTACAGCAGACATAAGCGCTTCCCCACATCTGCCTGGACGGGACTGAGTCAGGCGGGAGTCCTGTGCCGCTCGCTGTGACACACAGCTCAGACCGGCAACTGTCACTGTGTTGGATTTGCAGGTTATATCATACAACAAGTCCTGGCTGGAAGATAGATTTTATCCCACACGGTTTTACATAGAAAGTGGCTCGGCTACACAAAAACTGGAGCAAAAACAATAAAGATGTCCTTTTGTCAGACGCATTAAAACAAAAAAAGAGAACCACATCACATCAGTAAGAGTGTGTCTAGTTTTTAACGGCTGCTTTTGTATTTTGTTTTAAATACTGACAACAAAAATCTGATATGGTATATCATGTGATCTTCAAGCTGGAGAGTGCAATATCTGGTCATCTGAAACCAAGTACCTAAAAAATGTGCTTTGTTTGTCACTTGACTGAATAAAGAAGCAGAACTTGTGGCTTCTGATCCTTACAAAATAAAGAAAATGTCATGAGTTCTTATTAATGAATAAAATATAGCATGTATTGTTTTGTAGGAGTAAAAATTGCAAAAATGTATTCATAATTTATTTGCTGCTACACAAAAATCACTTCTACACAATGTTGACTGCATTAGAAGTGTGACACAAGAAGGGTAAATACACAAAAATACAATTGTTTCAGTTAGAGTGAATTTGTTGTTGAAGTTTTGATGCAGGAATGCTTGGAGCAAAGGATGTGAAGGAGCTAAAACTGAGGCTTTGCCTCTTTGTGTTTCTTTCCACAGAAAACACACACAAGGTTCAACAACATAAACTTCCTGTACATCCATGCAGACCACATCCAGTTCATAATTCCGAACAGAGAAAAGCAGTTTGCTTTAGTAAACCCTTTTCTGTTTCACTAGTGTTAATCAAACATGGGGTTTAACTCCAGCGTGGGTTTCTCCTAAAAAGCAGAGGAGCTTTTACTTCTCACAACACACGTCTTTGTCTTCTAGGACAGTAATCTATCAGGACTAACAACATCCGCCATGAGAGTAAACCAAATATATCCCAAAACAAAAGAGGGGAAAGTTTGGAGGTCCACAAATGGTTTACATCTTCAGTTTTTATTTAATGCAACTTCAACTTCAAGCAAACTTTTAGATGTCACTTCCTGTGGTGCACAAAGCCACCAGCTTGGTTTCCTGCTGAGTTATTTTTTGTGTGCGGAAAAAAAAAAAAATAAGTAAATAAAATCGCGCGAAAGAAATTTGTACATAAAAATTTACCTTAAAGAGAATACATATAAGTTACCGTCAAATTATTCTGCAATAATTATTTCACACATTTAGAGTTAAAAACAGTTTAATTTTATTTCAGAAGGTAATTCTAAAGTCCTCAAATGGCCCATTTCCAAATTAAAAGCTCATATTGACGTAAATGAAGATTTAAAAACCAAACAAACAATTAAAGTCTGTTGTGAGACATCTGGAATGTTTATGCAAATTTAAAAGGGGATAAAAAATAATTACAGATGTCTTCCCTGTTTTGTGTTCATTTAAATAAACAAAGTATAATTTTGATCTTGATTCTTGCTTACCTCAACAAAATATCATATTGCAACAGGTCAGGTCATTTTTTGCTCCATCTTACACTTGATATGATGCATTTAAGCAAGTACTGCTGTAACCCCACCTCATAGATTCATTTTCCATCACCAAAAACAGCCACACAAAAATGGCCTATGTGAAAAGAACAAGTGTTACATGTGGAGGGTAAAAAAAAAAAAAAAAAAAAGGATAAAATATGATTATGGGAAGATGATGAAGATTATCAAACTACCAGGGCATTAGTGCTGGGCAGGGTGTACTGTATTGCTTGATCCATTAGAGCTTTCAGCACTACTCATTAGGAATCCATTAGTGACAACTACTTTAACTTCCCAGACCTCCCACCTCTGAGAGGCAAAGAGCGATAGACTCCACAGAATCGACTGCTCTGGATGGTAAAAGCAGAGCAGCCCCACAAACACACGAGGAGCACAACTGTGGGTTCTGCAGAACACAAAAGGCGCTGCAGCTTCCTACAACATCAGCCAGCCAGACGGTCAAGGTTTTCCAAAGTGATTAACAGTGACTCGAGTCGATGGTGCCAACTAATGCTGGCAGGCCAACCAAGCTGGGGAGATGAAAGCATCAAGCTGGAGAACAAAGACCCTCTGTTTCCCCCTAAAAGCTGCAGCCTCCAGCCTAACTGCCACATAAAACCACCATCCTGCAGATAAAACACTGAAAAATCAAGACACTAATAGCTGTTAGAACTAGTATTTTGGGGGCAAAAATCAAAATAAGAATAGTAGCAGCTGTCAAAATGAACCACCAGATGCATATTTACGCGTTTGTGTGGAGGCGGGTCTTCCTGCTTTCACACCTGTTGCTTAGTATTCAGTGAGAAAATGAAACTTTAATATTGCATTCTTAAGTATTTATTTGTGCATCAAGTGTCTGTAGTAAGTTTTATAAATACAGTTTAATGTTATCAAAAGTGCAAATTAAAAGCACTTTAATTTAAAGATAAATAGCAACAACAGATGCAATGGTGATCTTATTTTTCTTTTTTTTTTTAGCTGGGGTTTGGACAGATTTAAGCTGTGTAAAAGCTTAAGGAGAAAACTACAAGTCATGCCTCAATAAATAAAAAAATAAGAGTCCTGAAAAAAAAAACACCGGATTACCGAGCGACGTCATAGTTCACGCGCTCGTTTTGTGGCGTTTTCAATCAACAAATTCGACAGCTATTGGGTCTCATTTTGATTTTAAGCGGCCACCCAACCTTTTTTGACATGTTGTGCGAATAAAAACGTATTTCCTAGACTATTTCACTCACCCATTCCGTCTTCCGATTTCAACACCATGCTGCTTCTCGCAGTTTCGCAGCCACCGGAGAACCAAGTTTCCGCTTCTCAGGACCCGAACTCTGAATAAGTAATAACGTTAGGACAGGTATTCGCCTCTGAAACTTTGAACACTCTATCGGTTAAATAAAACACCAGATAAGTCCCCGAGTGTAAGAACTGCTTTACTATCGACAGGGAGTGGTTTAAAGAAATCGAGCTGACTTAAACAGCCTTTCCCTCCTGAGTTCCGACTTTCTGTCAAGTCAAGTTTGACACAAATTTGTTTCCTGTTTTGGCTTTCACAATAAATGTGCAAACAAGTTAATTGTCTTTTTTTAAATACATTATCCGGATTTTTTAAAATCACATATACTAAGAAATACACTAGTTTAAATGGGATACTTCAAACCATTTTTAATTGTTAATAAGTAAATGATTGAACAAATTGATTTTTTTAAAAGACCCACTCCAATCATGTTGTTGGTGTTTTAACATGTTCTTGTGGCATTTTTCTCATGATGAAAGAGCACTTTTAAAATTGATTTAAAAGATGATTTGGGTGACAATTTAATCCCTGTCGTATTTATTATAATTTCTTGATTGTTTCCTACTGCTGTACATATTTTTATCTTTTTCTTTATAAAAGTGGTTTAATGGTGACAGACATAAAGCACCAAAAACATTTTTCAGTTTGCAAACAGTTTTAACATGGTTCAAAATCCCTGCCACAGATGCTTCACATACCATTTATAAAAGCGTCACATCTTCTGTTGCATCTTATTTTGAATGTTGATTTCCTGAGTTTCCGGTGTCTGTCTTGTTTTTGTAACAGGCCATTCTTTCGAACACTCACGTAAACACATGCCTGTGCACGCTGATGCATCAGTCGTTGGGACAGGGTGCAGTGGGGGCAGGGAGAAAGTGTCAGAACAGTTGCTGCCAAAGTTTGCTGAAGGGGCTCAGAGTTCACCACATCCGTTGAGAGCAGACAGTGTGTCACAAAGTAAATTAAAAAGGATTTTTGGACAATTAAACAGTTTTTACTTCCCCTATAAAGCTGATGTCACATGACAGTCTAGTAAACCTGACTGTGACCATAAACCTTGACTGAACTTTAATTAATCACAAGCACAAACTGTCACAGACAATCAGAGAAGAAAACCAAACTTGGAGACTAAAGAACAATGAAGCAGAAGTTGGGATATTAAAACAAAAGGGGAAAAAAAAAACTAACAAAATGCATATTTGCAAATGCACACTAATAAATGAAAATTATAAAAGTTATATCCTCTGAGAAAATTTACATCTGTAGCTGCATGACTGCACTCTCTGTTGCAAAAAAAGTCAGCAAACAAACTTAAAACCTCATTTTTTTAACAATAACATTATTAGGTACTGCTTCAAGTTTAAATTTTCACTGCACCTCCGTCACACTGATTATTTTTATATCACAGTCACATTTTTTATCACTTTTTTTCTTTATTCACCATCACTCAGGTGAGCTGAACAGCATCTTCGGAGTGCAAAAAATGCATTGCACACACGAGGATGGAGGCTCCTCTGTTGCAACCCCAAAACCTGTGCAACAGGCCTTTGCATTTCAAACAGGTGCCATTGTAAGCTGTAAATAAACCACCTTAAAACTCATCATTAAAAATTGTATCACTGTTTTTATGTTTAATGCATTGGTTGTGTATATTTGTTGATTTTATACCAGTTCTGTTTTGGGTTTTACCACTTGAAAGCACTTAATTATTGCTGTTGTGCCAAAAGTGCTCTCTAAACAAAGCTGCATCTGCAGAAGATATGCTGGCATGCTTTGAATAGCTATCTGTTTGTGAGATTCAAGTATGACCTGCTAAAGAGATGACCCAACTACGTTGGAATTCAAAACAAACAAAAGTCAGATAAATCAATCCCAAATCATGATTCCACCACTACTGTGCTTGCCATTTGTTTTAAGTAAGTTTTGGTATTGCTACACTGTAAGAAAAGACTGTAGAATTTACAGAACAATAATGTAAATCATGACTGAAAAATAATGTTAACAGGAAAACAATAAACCTGTGTTAAAATCACAGTAGAAATGTGTAATCTGTAAAACAGCATTTTTTTGTTAAAATTATTATTTAAAAATGTGAAAATAGACTAAGTTTTTTGTTAAATTTACAAATTTCAGTAATTATGACAGGAAAATAATGTAATATCCATATCAGTATCTTTCTGTTTTATATACATTGTCATGTTATAAACGTTACAGTTTTTGTCAGTAATTTTAAAAATACAAAATAAAACTGTAAACAGTTTTACAGGTTTTAGCCTTCAAATATTAATAGAATATATTTTTAAAAGATAAGCATAAATTAATATGTTTCTATGTCGGGTTAAAAATGCTAGGTTTACATAGACCTACAGGCGAAGCCACACGTGTGTATACAAAACTTAACAGATTGATGTCTCAAATAAATAAAGGACATTTGGGGTTAAATGTGGATCAGCTTAAAGTGAATGGAAATCCAGTTTGTTAATTAGAAAAAATATATATTATTAATAAAATGTGAAAACAAGACATTTTCAAATTGGAAAAAAAAAATACCCTCCTTGAACCACCACCTTGGCGTGGTGGAGGGGTTTGAGTGCTCAAGTGATCTCAAGAGCTATGCTGTCTGGGGCTTCTGCCCCTGGTAGAGTCTTCCATGGCAGACACATCATGGGTGATGAGCCAGACAAAGGGCAGCTCAGAACACCTTCATGAGAAGTCCAATCCAAGATTCCGCTATGTCGCCTGGATTGGCGTGACTGGGGCACCACCCTGGAGCCAGGCCTGTGATTGGGGCTCGCAGGTGATTGCCTGGTGGTCAGGTCCCATGGGCCCTGGTCAGGTCGAGCCCAAAGGAGCGACGTTGGATCACTCTCCAGTGGGCCCACCACCTGCAGGAGGGCTCAGAAGAGGTAGGTGCATTGTGGTTTGGGTGCAGTTGAAGGCAAGTGCCTTGGCGGCTCAAACCCTGGTCATGGAACTGGATTTTTGAAACATGGAACATCACCTCTCTGGAAGGGAAGGAACCTGAGCTTGTGCAAGAGGTCAAAAGGTACTGGCTAGATATAGCTGGGCTCAACTCCATTTTCAGCCTGAGCTCTGAAACTCAGTCCCTCGAGAGGGGTTAAACTCTCTTCCATTCTAGAGTTGCCAATATTGAGAGGCAGCTGGCTGGGGTGGGCTTACTTGTGAACCACCAGCTCAGCCGCCAAGTGTTGGAGTTCACACCGGTGGACGAGAGGGTCGTGTCCCTTTGCCATCGGGTGGGGGATAGCTCTCTACTGTGTTTCCAACCTACTGGCCAAACAGTAGTTGGAGGGATACTGGAAAGTGCCCCAACAGGGGACTCCATCGTCCTCCTGGGGGATTTCAATGCCTACCTGGGCAATGACCTCAAAGAGGTTCTGGCAAACGGTCTGACGCCTCAGAAGGGGAAAGCAATTTTCTGTAGGCTCTGTTTACAGTGCAGGTGGGAAGCTGTTGACTTCGATTGAGGACATTGTCGGGCAATGGAAGGAATACTTTGAGGATCTCCTCAATCCTACTGACACGCCTTCTCTTGAGGAAGCTGAGGCTGTGGATTTTGGGGTGGGGCTGTATATCACCAAAGCTGACGTCAATGAGGTAGTCATATGTGTTCTGTGTTCGTTGGCAAGGCTCCATCGAAAGTGGATGAAGCCTGCTCTGAGTACCTCAAGTCTTTGCATGCTGTGGGAGTGTCTTGGCTGACACGTCTTTGCAGCATTGCGTGACAGACGGGAACTGTACCACTGGATTGGCAGACAGGGGTGGTGGGGGAACCTGAGGGTGTGTTCCAACTACCGAGGAATCACACTCCTCGCCCTCCCTGGGAAAGTCTATGCCAGGGTACTGGAGAGGAGAGTCCGTCCGATAGTCAAGTCTCAGATCCAGGAACAACAGTGTGGTGTCCATCCTGGTCGTGGAACTGTGAACCAGCTCTACACCCTCTTTAGGTTGCTGGAGGGTTTGTGGGAGTTGACTCATCCAGTCCATATGTGTTTTGTGAATTTGGTGTTCAACCGCGTCCCTTGTGGTGTCCTGTGGAGGATGCTCTAGTAGTATGGGGTCCGGGGAACCTTACTCAGAGCTGTCCAGTCTCTGTATGACCAGAGCAGGAGCTTGGTCCAAATAGCCGGCAGTAAGTCAGACCTGTTCCCGGCGCATGTTGGACTCAGGCAGGGCTGCCCTTTATCACCAGTTTTGTTCATAGTCTTTATGGACAGAATTTCTAGGCACTGTCAGGGACCAGAGGGCGTCTGGTTTAGGAACCACAGGTTCTGCTCTTTGCAGTTGACGTTGTCATGTTGGCTTTATCGAGCCAAGACCTCCAGCATGCATTAGAGCAGTTTTAAGCCGAGTTTGAAGCGGCTGTGATAAGGGTCAGCACCGCTAAGTCTGAGGCCACCGTTCTTGACCGGAAAAAGGTAGTTTGTCCTCTCTTGGTGTGTGGAGGGCTCCTACTCCAGGTGGAGGAGTTTAAGTATCTTGAGGTCTTGTTTAAGAGTGAAAGAAGATAGTAGCATTAGACTGATAGGCGGATTAGATCGGTGTCCGTTATGCGGTCGCTGTTCCGATGCATTGTGGTAAAGAGAGAACTGAGCCAGAAAGCAAAGCTCTAAATTGACAGGTTGATCTTTGTTTCAATGCCCACCCTATGGTCACAAGCTCTGGGTCATGACTGAAAGAACAAAGTCCCAGACACAAGCAGCCAAAATGAGCTGCCTCTAGAGGGTAGCTACATATTGATTCAAACACACAAAGTTAAACTTTTCAAAAGCTTTTACATCTTCAAGTATAAGTTGTACACATTCTGTTGTGGCTGAAAAAACGTGTGTTTTGCAAAAGCCTCCATCCCATTGTCAGTTAAAGTTGTGTCATCCTCTCTCTTTGTGTGGGGTGGGGGGTGTGGGGCCTGGGGGGTTGGCTTTCGGGCGGTGGGGCCTCTGCCCTGGGGAGACTTGGGCCCAATGCTGGGGGGGGCGGGGGGACGGTTGTTTCATCATCGGGGGTCAGTTTGGTAGCTGTCCCCGACCTTCCCTCCTTCCTCATACGACCACTTATTAGGTTGGAAGGAGGGGCGTGCTTGCGGAATACCTCGAGGGGCCGAGCCACTTGGCAGTGGTCCACCCCTCCCATGGTCTCCGCACAGTTTCGCCCCCTTCTCCTGGTTTTAAATGCACCTTAGACACGTAGGATCCTTGGTGGGGGGTGCTAGGACATCACTGCCAGCAAGCAGGAGATGTCCTCTCAGTGCTCTACCCTCCAATTTTAACTGCACCGTAGACATTTAGGGCTCCTTGGTGAGAGGGCGATTGGACATCCCTGTAAGCAATCAGGAGATGTCCTCAGTGCCGTGCTCGCCAATTTTAACTGCACCCTTTATTACACACACCCATCAATCACAAGAAACACACCTCAACACACACACAAATACATTACACAAGGAAGGTGGGACTACTGATCTTCTGTCCCTTACCCCATCCCTGGTGGAGGGAACAGGGCCTTCAGCGGCGGTGGCCTTGTCTCCTGGGGGTCGGCCTCCTGGGCCCGGCGGCCCCCTCCCCGCACAGGGAGAGGGATCCCTTTGTCCTCTGGCAAGTCCATGAGCAGGGGATCATATTCCATCTGAGCCTGGAGGGTGTCTGTGTCCTTGTGGTGCGGGTTCTGGCCCTTACCCTCGGGTGCCGAGCCCCTTCTGGGTCACAACATTAGGAGAGCCTGGTCAGGCAATGTACACCTTCGGGGACCCCCACTGCTCTTGGTCATCCCTTTTCTAGATGGGGGTAGCTGACCCCCATCGTGCTCTCTTCTGGATCTCCGCAGCTGCCTGGAGCTTTGGAGCGGGTCTCCCGTGGGGGGCCCGGGCTCGTACCCGGGGCTGGGGTGGGGGAATGCCCAGAACTCCTGGGTGGTGGTGGGCGGCTTGTCTGGGGTGGTGGGGCTCTCGGGGGTGGGGCCCCGCGCTGGGCCACCTGGCGCAGTGGGAGGGCTGCTCTCCTGACTGGGCTGGGCCTTGCGCTCTGCGCTTCCGTACCTCACTGCACTCGGGTGTTGGGGGCCCGTGTGGCTGTCCTGCGGGCCCTGGTCTGGGTGCTTGGCTGGGCTGCCTGGCGGGTGGATCTCCTCCATTGACCCCACAGTATGGGTGCGGGGGCGGGCCCTGGTCGGCGCGGGTGTCTTGGTGTGGGGATGGCTGGGGGTTCTCCCTCCTTTTTTGTGCATTCCATCATCCACTTCAGCTTAACATAACATTCACCTGAGTACAGGCGTCGGCTCACCTTTGCACCTTCAAATAGTGTGCATGACAGAATGTAATGCTTTACATGTGTTGGTTGGTATGCACAAGTGTGCGTGTGAACTGGATGTGGACAAGTTTGTGAACACTCTCGGAGCCGGCAGGTATGTAACAGCTGAGTGTGTGGACAGGCCGTGCCCATTTTAGACCAACATTCACTATTGCAATGGGTATAAGCTCCAGCATTTTGTTGCCTGTAGATTAACAACTCTACCTTCCCTTCCCTGTAGCCATTCTCTAACTGCTATAATGCACCATCTCTCTTTCCCCCCCCTCCACCCCCCAACTCTCTCCTTTTTCCCCTTTCCTTTTCCGTCCGGTCCAACAAAAAAGACACAAATAAAAAATATATATATATTAATAAAGTTTGGTTTAAATTACAAAAGGGGCTTATACCAACATACATTTTGTGTTCGCTATGATTTATAACCCCTGATTGTAAGAGTAAAATCTGTCTAATACAAGAGGTTCTCAGCTCATATCTGTTTGCTCAGCTGTTGGACAGGACAAGTAAAAAAAAAAAAAAAAAAGTTGTGTCATAAGGCTGCATACTTTTTAAAAAGCTTTCTTCAAAGTCAAGTTATCAGTTTGTATAATACATGCACAGCTGGGCTGATCTCAAACTGTTAGGGTTTAAACTTGTTCCTGCTTGTAGATGACCAGAGAACGATCAAGAGGAATGTTTCACCAAGACCAAGAACAGGTTAAAGAAAAAATGTTTTTGTTGCCTGTTTCAGTCAGCTGATTTATAGAAGAGATTTATTCATGTCAAGGGTTTAAAGCGCCACATTGCATCTCTGTGCCGTTAGCCATGAATGCTTCAGTTGTGTAGCTCAAACGCAACAACTAAACAATGTAGGCTGTGTGAAAAGGACTTTCAGCACATTGTTTCTGGTTCATCCATTCCCATGAGCAGCCCTGCAAATCTGAACCCAGAACAAATGAGACTACACAACTGTTTGACCTTTTAGCGAGAAGATCGGGAGTTGTTGTCAGCACACCAGATCTATTGTTGTATGCAGCTTCCTCTTCAACTTTCAGGCCAACTCTCAAATAATGCTGACGTATGACAGAATATTTATGCAACATCAAATAACGTCATCTGGGCAAATTATAGTTGTTTTCAAGGATGTAACTGAAAGGACATAAAAAAAAATCTAACTTTCTATATATTAAATTCAAATGTTTTTCAAAATATATGCACTTACTTTTACATTTAAACAACAGGAACACATCTAAACTTTTAATAATACAATTGCATGGCTGTGAATCTAAGTGTTTTGAGTCAAAATCTTGGCACATCTCCCAGGCGGCAATCAACATACTGTGCTCAACATGATCAAAATCAAGACAGAGCTTTTTTTTTTTACTTTACCACAACAGGGGAGCCCCCTTTAACTTATGAAATCTGCATACATTTAATATAAAGCAATCAGTGCTTGCCATATCTGCTGACTGACATTTCAATCAAATTAAAAACAACAAAAGCCATAATGAGGTTTGTTTTCATTATCATCACAATGCAGGTCAACAGTAAAATGATGACAACTCCACGGTGTCAAGGAAATCTTACTTATTTCACTTGAGATTTTACAAATCAATGTAAACATTTTGCAAAGCTACACCAAGAATGACAGTTTTACCTTCGCTTTCACCCCTGCATGTTTTCAAAACAGCAGGAAGTGGAACTAAATAATAGTGGTTGGATAGCTCGGTAGGCTGCATGCAGGACTGGTGCATGGAAGGTTTGTTTTCTAGGAGCCGCAGTAAGCTTGGTCCAATGTGGGTTCCCAGGCAAGACCATTCACACTACTGCCTAACTATGTAATCACAGCGGGGCCAGAGTCTGGGTCTCCCTGTGCTGGTCCACAGCGCGGATAAAATAGAGGGTTGTATCAGGAAGGGCATCCAGACTAAAACTATCGAAAAATGTGGTTGTAAATGAAAGTTAATTCACTGTACCATCCCCGGACAGGATACGCTGAAAGGTGAACAACAACAAGAGTACAACAAAATAATATTTAAAGTTAGAAATCGTGTTAGTTTCAACTTTTTTGGGGTTTTGTTTACTCCCAAACTTACTTACTTACTTGTTGACAACCCGATGACACAAATCATGCCTTCTGCTCTACATGAAAAGAGATGTCCACAGGGCCCTCTGATGGGACTTTGTAGTAACTACAGCAGAACCTTCATCCCAGAGACAGATGGAATCGATTTTTCATTCATTCATTCATTCATTTTCCAATCCGCTTTATCCCTTTCGGGGTCACGGGGTTGCCGGAGCCTAACCCGGCTACTCATGGGCGAAGGCAGGGTACACCCCTGGACTGGTCGCCAGTCTGTCGCAGGGGCCTAGATTTTTTTTTTACTGTAAAGAAAAATATATAAATAAATTGAAATACTTTTCTCTGTGTTTAAACCACTTTTACACTATAAATCATCAAGAGACACAAAAATGTCCTTATACATTTTTAGATAGTAAAGTACTTTAATGAAATACTACATTACTATTAATTAAATTACATCTGGCTTTACTTTAATTTAAAGTTGTGTTTTATGTAAATTAATCAAAGAAAAAAAGGGAACCCAAGGTTTCTTTTTATTTTGGTATTTATTTCTGCCAAAGTTTTGTGAAAAAATAAGGTGGTTGAAAAATATTTGGTTAACACTCAAACAACCAGACAAGAGAAATCCTCCAAGCGACCACAAATTTCATCACACATGGAGCAGACATTCTTTGGCATTAGCTGTGCCTGGAGCTCTGCCTCATGAATCATTGCACAAGATGGTTTCAAAACCCATGCACTCTATTTGTAGGTGCAGGCAGTGGTAATTAGACTTTTGGATTACTCTGGACTATAATTTTAAGGATCAGAGGGAGGGGAGACCTGAAATAGGGGATAACATTTAGCTCTGATGTTGCTTCGCTGATTTTTGTGGGAACAAGGAAAGCATTAAAGAATTCCAAACAACGTACTACAAGTCTTAACTTTGAAATCATTTGTGCCCTAATGTGTATAATACCAATATAGGCAGTTGTGTGTAATGCATTGACATTTTTTTTAAAAAGCAGTGGCATGTTTATGCTGAAAAAGTTACATTAGCTCAGTAATTTACATTGTTTTTCCCACCAGAAAGCTCTGATTCCTGGTGGGTAGGGCGGCCGGCTCCTGATCTGAAGATTGCAGGTTCAATTCATGCCAATGTGTCAAAGTGTCCTTGGGCAAGACACTGACCCCACATTGCCTCTGGTGGAAGGTTGGAGCCACCATCAGTGTGTGAATGGGTGAATGAGACTGCGACTGTAAAGGAGGGTAGAAAAGTGCTATACAAATATCCACCATCTACCATTGAAACTAAACATTAAAACAATTTCTTTAAATATAGTTTGTGGCTTTGGCATAACAAACTGCAGGAAAAATAGACACTTAAAACACATGTATTTCTTTAACAAATAAACATCTAAATGATAGATATTATCCAGCTCAATGCACTTCTACATTATTTTAATTCTCTATAAATAATTTTATGAGGGTTTGTTTTTAAAGAATTAAGCAAACCTCCATTAAAAATGTTTCAATACTGTAAATGTACATTTATAGTGCAAACCTTTCAACATTCAGTAAAATATTTTAGAGACAATAAAAATAAAACCAAGTTTTTTTTTCTTTTCCTTGAGGAGTGATGCTGGAAATTACTGAGAAAAGCTTTTTACAGATCAACAACCACAGCCCTCACCAAAACATAGATCTGATGTCATGGTTTGCCACACCCTCGTCTTGCTGATGCAGCAAATATTTATAAAACCCTCACTACTAGTGCTGTTTTGCTTCTGTTTTTACACTAAATAATATTCCTAACTGACCCTGAAACTCTGGATTAGATTACTTGGATCAACCTGGACTGCACCTGCACTACAGAGCAGTTCGTAACAGCTAGAGGGGCATAAAATCAGCTGCAAATGATAGAGTTCTCCTTTACTCACATTGTGCGTACAAAACTGTGGCCAAAAGTAATTTACAGCTAAAAATGGAGCAAAAAAAACTATGTACTGGTTATTTGTCAAATTGTGAAAAGGAGAAGTGAAAGAGAAGACTGCAAATGTTCTAAATGCGTCATTGTTATATAGTCTATTTTAGCTTTCCCTTCATGTCTACTGTTGCCTCCTATAAAAGCACTGTTAAGGTTTAGTTTAAGTTATTTGAGATCATTTGAAACATTCGGACAGCAACTAAAAGAGTCAAAAATGAGCAAAACGTCTGTAATTTCTGATTGGAAACACATTTCAGCGCTTACAGCGCAATATCACAACAAACTCTATTGACTGATGGTCAGGTGGTGGGCTCACAGCAACACAGGCAAAGTTAAAGAATATACGGTAATTCTCCAAACAATTGAGAAAGACTTCTCCAAAACGTTGAACTTGCAAAATGTAAGAAAAAAAACTGTAATAATAAGCAGTTTGAAAAGCTAGATGGAAAGGAATGCAACACTGGCATTTCCGAGCATTGCACAGTTTCTGAATTAACTGGATGTTGCAGCATTGCTAGGCACAAGAAAACCTAGTCTGTTTAAAATTGAGTGTGGCAATACAACAACACCTTAAAAAAAAAGGAACAGTCTCAGGCTTCAGCAGGCATGTCTTGAAATATGTTTTTTTTTCATTTATTGCTTCTTCTGGAATAAATATTTCCAATTGGAGTGTTACATATTCTCCAAAGGGGCTGCACAGTGGTGCAGTGGTCAGTCTTCTTGCCTCACAGCAAAAACACCCCATCTCATATCCAAGCTGGGACCCAGTCCATGTGTGTGTTTTTTTTTTCAATTAACTCAGACTGCCTTCAACAGTTAAAAAACGTTGTTATTTGATTCTAAATTGTTCCAATGTGTAAATGTGTGGCCCAGAGTATAGTCTCCAGCATCCCAGCGACTCCAAAAGGGATTTAGCAGGTTCTGAAGATGGAGGGACAGAGCACTGATCCCACAGTGAGACACGGAGATGGGAGAGTAATGCTATTCTGCCGCAGCATATGGGAATCCTACTCAGATAGACGAGAATGCAAAAAATTAATTCTACTGACAATATGTCTTGCCAATAGTGCATTTCAGCAGATTATGTTAGAGCGATTGAGAGGTTGAGAGCTCAATTTTACAGTTGAAGCAGACTCTTTAAGTCATTTTAGAGAAGACCTAATTTTCTCTTATTTTGGTAAAATTAGAGATTTACGTTTTTTCTCATACTTCTTTTTAAATAACATGGAATGATACATTTTAGTTTAAGGACAACCTGTTATGTGTTTAGGGATACAAATACGTGACAAAAGGCCACAAACTCAATAAACAAATCATGGAGACATTCTAAAAAGTCTTAAAGCCCAGGATATTTCACAAAAGTCCCTAAAAACTTTTCATGAGAATTTTTTGTTTTCTCAGAATAATCCAAACAGCTTCTTGTGAAATATCTAAATCTCAGAGAGAAAAATCCTGTTTTTGCACACTTTGATGCTGAGCAAGGCATTTAGAAATGACTGAACCAGCAGAGCTTCCTTTAGGTATGCACTCAGTCAGCTGATTCACAACAGCCCTGCAAATCTGTTTAGGTCATGACAACATAGAACATAAAGACTCCCCGTGGCACTCCACCCGGTGGTGAAATGCCAATTATTGCATCAGATTAGAAAATATTTGAAATGACGCACACTTGAGCTCCATGTTAGTCAAACTACATTATGACAGAATTGGGGAAGAACAAAAACGAAATTCTTAAGGCAGGTTGCATTCGATGCTTCCTCTCCTTCTGTGATCAAATTAAAAAAGGAGTTTAAGGTTGTTGCTTTGTTGTTTTGTTTTTTTTTTCCAATAAATGCATAGTTTGAATTGTGTATATAAGTGTTATTAGAGTCTGAGATGTTAATGTGACAGTGTAAGTGTCATGAGGATATTAAATCTGCTAATAGTATTAGCTTCCACTCCCTTGGCATGCGTGCCCAGGGCGAGATTTAAACTATGCTAAACATGAGCCAGGTTAAGCTGTGAGAAGCTCCTGCTATTTCTGTTCAGCTGTTTGTTTGATTCATGTGTGAGTCCTAGCTGTAACACAAGTGTGCTGTGAATCAACAGGTCCCACCAGAAGCCAAACAAAGCAAATGATTTCATTTTCTAGAATTCAAATGCTGAAACACATAAACTGAAGGCAGCACGCACTTCAAAGCTGACAAATCTGACTTCACTTTACCCCGAGGATCCTGCTGCAGAGTCTTCACAGCCGGACACAAGAATGTCTGAAGGCTGGACACACAGAGTTCATTCACTGTCCCCATAGCTGAAGCGTGGAATCTGCCTTTCTGTTCACAAGCGTAACTCCCTCTTTTAACGTTGAACAATGAAACGGTCAAAAAGGGAAGCCCCAGGTTCCCCGCTGCGGCTGATGATAGTCCCCTTTTGTCAAAGGAAAGGCTCCTGCTGTGAGGTCCTGGTTCTGGAGTCACTTTCTATCCCCTAATTCCACACCCGGATGGCTTCTCCGCTCCCTCTGCACATCTCTGACACACTCCTTACTTTCTCTTCCCCTTCATTTGTAATCTGCAACTTGCTGGGGTGCTAAAAACACTTCTGCTATCTCCACTTTCCCCTTTTTGCAGCATCGTCTGAGCCTCCCGCTGTCCTCTTCTGTTTTCTGCTTCCTTTTGATCTGAACTCTAGGTTTGACCTTCATTTTCCATTTTCCAATCCGCTTTATCCCTTTCGGGGTCACGGGGTTGCCGGAGCCTAACCCGGCTACTCATGGGCGAAGGCAGGCTACACCCCTGGACTGGTCGCCAGTCTGTCGCAGGGGCCACAAACACACACCCATGCACACTCACATGCACACCTAGGGACAATTTACAGTGACCAATTAACCTATGAATCATGTTTTTGGACGGTGGGAGGAAGCCGGAGTACCCGGAGAAAACCCACGCATGCACGGGGAGAACATGCAAACTCCACACAGAAAGGTCCCCCAGCCAGGACTTGAACCAGGAACCTTCTTGCTGTGAGGCAGGAGCGCTAACCACTGCGACACCGTGCAGCCCTAGGTTTGACCTAAAACATCAATTAATCATCTATGTAGAAGACGAGATGGATGAAAAGGATGCAAACATTCATGGCTTTCACTGAATTCTGGGTTTTCTGTCAGTAGCAAAAATTTCAAATCCTCCAACTGCGGCTTTCAACTTCTAGCTACTTCAAAAGCTGTGTAATAAAAAAAAGAGGAAAAATATGAAAAAAAGACAAAATTTAAGATTGCATTGTTGCTTGGCAACAGCTAAGAAAAAAAATGATGTGCTGCCGGCTAAAAGACTGAACTGTTGGCTTTCATTTGATTATGACTCAGTGTTTTTGTTGCAACACAAGCACATGCTGGGGTTGTCTGCAAAGAACACAGACAGATGCACACTAAAATAAAGTAAAATAAAGCCGTTTTTAAAAAGTCAAAGATAAAACTTTTTATCTAACATTTTTTACCATCTCTTGGCATTTCCACTCCAAATTACCCCACATCTCAGACACACAGCTTCTCCCACATCTTAACAGCTGACTTTCACTGTCAGTGTCAGTTATCACTCACTCAATCGTCTGTGTCAATCACGCTCCTGCACAGCCTCTGCCTGAGTTAGATGGCTTTTAAAATACCTCATTTCCATTAGATTGGACAACTGCAGAATCTCTCCAGATCTAACAAGAATAACCCAGTTTAGTTCCAGGGCTGGCTGCAAACTGACCCTCGTGTGAACTGCAATGTCAGTCACTGCTCCCATAAATGCTGCAGCTGCACATCATGCAGAACAGCTCTGTCACAGGAGGGAGAATGGGACATAGCAGAGTCAGCTGGGATGCTTATACTCCGTTTTTTTTTCTTGCATAGTGCATTTTCTTTATTAACTTCTGGAGGATGAATGCAAACTCAGTCAGCAAACTTTTCTTAACACATGTAGGTGATGAAGTCAGATACATGACGTCAGTCACCTTGTGAGGGCTTGTATGTCAATAGCAGTTGTCAACTACAATTTAGTGTTTATTTTATTCCAATAAAGCTCACTTTTTGCTGATTGCGCACCTGGAAGTATGACTTAGTTTGACTCCTAATGAAAACCAATAAGCATTAATGCAATGGACAATTTAAAAGGTATGCCAAAACTTGAAGAGAAACAAGAACCTTTGTTTAGTTTGAACATCAGTCTAAAGCAGGGGTGGGCATTAGTTATGTGATCTGGCCTGCCAAACTGGAATAATAACACTGATAATCCTTAATAATAATTCCCTATAATTCCAGTGTCTCCCTATAGATAGTGCACTACAAATAAAATGAACCTTTCTCTAGGTGCAGAAAATTATTCTGCATTCATGTGGGGTTGAAGGATTTGTTGTTTTCCTGACGTTTCTGTGTGTTTTCCGAGTCGGACAGTCATTTTTCCGATCATTCCAACGCGCATCATTTCTCTAACATTGAATTTTCCACTGATGAACATCAACCCACAGGTGCAATTGATCCTAAAAAGAAAAAAAGCATCACAGTTTTGAAATTAAAACTCGAAAATGTTCCATTTAAAACTATGGATAAATGTTTTTGTCAGTGAAAATTAAAGCAGGATTTTGTCCAGATTCCATGTTGTTTCTGTCTCTAATATGATGGATAACCAAAACAATCCATGTGTCTGCTCCAGCTTCAGCCCTTCTGTGTGGCCCACGAGTCAAAAAGTTTGCCCACCCTTAGTCTAAAGTGTGATTTTCTGCCTTAAATGCTGAGCAGCACTCTACATGTTCTGAGATCAGCCTGCCACTGTGTGGACAAACCATACACCAACACTTTATCGTCTGGAAAGCTTCTGGTGTTCTGCAGACTTAACTTTAATTCATTTAAAATATCTTAAATGTCACATTTAACATTTGACATTTGAATGCAAAATCCTTCCGGGCTATTTCTCCCAGAGTTTTAAGCTCAAATCAGACCAATATGTGTTACAGAGTTGAGTTATACTCTAAGAGTATAACTCTGCTGAAATATCACATGTCTGTACTGGAGAACTCCCACACAGCAGCATCACCTCTGATGACTCACAACAGTTTAGGGAGGGGAGGAGCCAATACTTCTAACACTGCTGAACTCGCTCGCCACAACATAAACTGGATGCATTTATGAGACTCCTCCTTGCAAGTTTCCTGAAAATTTGATGCACTCTTTCCTTGCTTCTTGATATGAGCAGAGAAGATTTATTAATAATAATAATAATAAAAAAGTTGGCCAGCGTTTATTTTTAACCGTTTTATCTGACATCACTGGTGAAAATTTGCTTCAGTGCTTAAGGCAAGGTTTGTCAAGCTGCTTTTGAAGTGATCTTGAACTAAATGAGGCACGTTGAGATTTGCTGCTGAGCATTCTTTGAACTCAGATCTTCATCATCACAGAGAGACAGACACAGCAGGAGGACGTCAACCTGCAGGCCAACGTGAGCGCTCGTGCCTCTCACATCAATCACTTTATCAAAAGGGAGGCGGGATCTAGCCAAGAGAGAGGAACGCTACGCAGAACCACAAAAGCCACATGCACCTGCGGATGTAGAGCACCACGCCTATAAGGCAGATCCACTGTTTCCTTTGTATGTGTGCACATTTTGTCATGCAAAGAGAAACTGAGCTGCAGGGACAGGTGCAGGTATAAACACACACAAACATACACAAAAAAAGACATTTAGACACCGTGTAACTAAAAGCCTTTGATTCTTCAAACATAGCCGCACCCTGTTAATCCCAGGATAGCAGCTTTTGGACTGCAGCTCCTAGCAACATCCCAGGAGCAAAGTGCAAAGAACAGCATGATACTCCTCATAAATGTTATAAACTAAACAAATAGATACCAGGTTATGAATGCTGGTTAACCAAACATGTGTGATTTCAGCTGCACATGGAAATCTGCAAGGATTTAGATGCATTACAGTACTTTCATCCTCTCCTCTGGCTGTGGATTTGCTAAAGGAGGTGTCAGTGACAGTGAGTGTGACTTTAATGTCCTGACAGCTTCATCACATCTCGCCTTTCACTGCCAATCTCTGATAATTACATAATCATCGACTGATGCCTCAGATGCTTCGTGAAAGAGAGCACCCCAGCTAAAGAAAAAAGGTTTGTACTGTCCAGAGCTATAGGAAAGCTTTCTTTCTCTGCCATCAACAAAATCTGCTGTAACTTTGCTTTGTTGCTCAATAAGTTTTTCACTGGAGTGATCTCTTTCAACATACCAGCAGCTGATTCTCTGCAATGAGGCCAAAGCTGGAGGATCTATTTTGGGAAGCATTAAGCAAATAGAAAGTCCAAAAATTGCTGAATAACTGAGAACAGGATGACAGTCTCAGCTGGCTCATCACCGTCTGACATCATGCATGATGTCAAGATTTGAAATGATGGTCACTGCAGATCCACCCTGACGTGACAGCACGCCTAAAGATGGCTCTGCCTTTGTGTCAGAGGAGTTTACAGGGCTGTCAGGGCTGCAGATGCGCTCAATAATTCAGCGTGCGGGTCTTTTTTTAGCCACCTGTTTCTAAAGCAGCTAAACTGGCATTGCACCTCCTCGGACTTCAATAAGCAGAAAGCGAGTCTGAAAACAAGCCGTTCCTGCTTGGAGTTCATCCAGAGAAGTCTCTGGAACAAACCATGCTAAAAAAAAAAAAAAAACGTGCACTCGTGTTAAGGTTGGAGCAGAGCTTAGTCTGGAGGATTACTGGTTAAAAACAAAAAAAGGCGAACCTTGGTTCTCCTCGTCCATCCTGGTGGTTCTGCCGATGCAGGCGTCACTGAGCGGGGATGTCTCTATGCGGGCGCCCGGGGCGATCCGGATACCTGCTCTCCTCCTCCTCCTCTTCCTCCCTCCTCTTCCTCTGCTCTGACTCTCCTCCTCCAACATGTGACTTTCTGTTTCAGATGAGGACTTTTCACGTACAGCTTTTGCCTTAAAAACCCACAACTAAAAGAAAAGCCCATAAATGAACCCACTCACTGTCACAAACACACACACTGGATCTTGTCTTAATTCATGGTATAGAGATCAGCCAGCTGAGTATCCTCCCTCATAACTCCATACTTTCATATCACTTTCTAATTACCTTTCAGTTTGTTTAAGAAAATACTACTGCTCCAATAAATAAATAAAAAAACCAGCTAATATAAACAAGATTTCATAACATTTTTTGATAGTAAAATCTTAAAAATCAGACATGAGTTATCATCAGAGCAGGCTGAAGCAGTAGAAATCAAGGCATCCAAAGAAACCCCTGTAACATTAGACTGCTTCACCCCTGTAGATCAAGTGGAAATAACATCGGTTATTACGTCCTCCAAAACCTCCACTTGTCTTTTAGACCCAATCCCCACTAAGCTCTTTAAAGAAACCTTCCCCCTAATTAATGAATCAATTTTAATTATAGTAAATACTGCTCTGAAACAGCTGTGTGCCACAGTCTTTTAAATATACAGTTGTTAAGCCTCTTCTGAAACAGTCCAGTTTGGAGCCTGGCATTCTGGCCAACTGTAGATCAATATGGCAATATCAAAACTCGCCTTTATGTCAAAGATCCTAGAAAGAGCTGTAAACTCTAAGGTTTAGCTCAGTCTGTTGAGTTTAGCAACCAGCTATTGTTTATGTTTTTATGACTATGTTCTTTGCATAAATACCGGTGTGAAGCCCATTGTGACGGCTATGCTATGGTGTTTGAGTCTCCCTGTGCCGGTCCCCAGCCTCTCTTGAGATTTAACTTGGGACATGCACTGATGTGAAATCCTCATATTCATACAAAGGAGCGTCTTTTGTAATAACACTGATACCTTCTATTAACCAAGTTTTTCGAAATTCATTTAGATAAAAGCTGTTCAGCCACTTTTAGTGGAAATCAGCTGTTTTTGCTCTAACTTGGCAGGAAATCCTTTGTTTTTGAGGTCAGTGTTTGATGTGCATGGTCTCTATTACAATACAGCTACAATGCATTTGCACCAGCCACTCCCATCCCACAGGATGTCTGTCTCAGACTCACCTTTAGAAGTTCTCTCTTGAGATTCAATAACCTGTATTTCAAAAAGCGTATCTAGTGCCACAAAATGCCTGATGACAAACCTGTGAGGTTGGTAACAGATCTGCTTTTTTGCCATCGTTTGAAATGTCAGAGACATGAAACCAGCATTTCCTAAAGCTCATAATTTCACCTTTTTTTTCCCTTTACATTTACTAATATTTAAAACCATGCACCTTCAAACAGGACAAAACACAGAAACTCACACAAAAAAAAGAAATCACAATTTTATTGCACCTTTTCAGGTAACTATATTGAGGCAAGAGGAGCTTTCACTGTGAAAGTTCTCTTTGCTGATCAGAAAAGTTGGTGCGAAATACAAGACTCCATGAGAACACTTTGAGCGTTCATTTGCTCCTGGATGAAGCTCTGCGCCACAGATCACAGGCTCCTTTTCCTAACAAACTCGACACCTGAACAACCAGACAGCTTCAGCCCAGGGAGAGGCTTACATGAAAACAAATACATTTTCAAGAACATTCTCAAGTGAACATCCATCTACTATTCTGAGTATTATTAGCACATGTAAGGTCTGTATTTTCTTTAAAATTAGATATTTATAGCCTTAAATTCTACACTTTATATGGCCAATTCAAGGCAACATCTCTAGGATGAAAAGAAATGCATCTTTACAGCAATACAGGTAAAGCAGAAGATGGGCTGTACAGTCGTCTACAAAGCTTTTGTGGATCGTTATTCTACAAATATGTGCCCAAAGTGATGGAGGATGATCCTGTGGTTCCTGAAATAGTTTGTATAAAATAGTTTATACACAAATGTACACAATGCAACATGGATGCCCAAATAGAAAGAGCTGAAGGTGAGGTACAGGGAATCTGGGTACCTGAGTTTTGGCCCAGTTTCTGGGAGGGTCAGAACATTGCATAAAGATAAAAGATGGGAATCAATACTGTTTTCTAAGAAAAACTGGAATTTAAGTTTCTTGATAGGAGATTAATGACGTCAAAAACTCATTTGATCCCTTACTGCATTTAAAACAAATCTCACTACCTGAGATTTGCTGTAAAACCTTTACTTTTAATGCACAGTGTAGTAAGGCTGGTAAGGAGCAACACAAACATGGATAACTAAACTTAAAATAATAGATTTTGCGAACAGTGTAATAAAAAAATAAAAGCAAAAAATAATAAATTAACCAAAAAGGATCAACTTTAAATCCATTTATCATTTGCGTTATATGAATAAATGTGAAGGAAGGATTCACTTTGAGCCCTTTATGATTGCTGCTTTTGCAGCAGCTTGCTCAGACTGACAATTTAAAAAAAAAAAAATTAAAAAAAATTATAGCTAACTCCTTACAACTGGTTTGAATTCTTTTTTTCCATTTCAACATTTTGGGGGCCAAAAACTGAGCCTTAAAAAAAGCAAACATACAGTTTTTATGCAAGATGATCACGGGTTCCCTTTTAAATATTTGATGTAATGGGCCGTGTGATGTTCAGAGTTCAAAGGGTTTCTGAGTTTTCTACTGACATTTTCTGATGTTTCTGTTCATCCTCAGAGATGAAGGTGCTGTTCATCAGACTGTCAGCGTCCTGGATTTTGGCACACATACATTTGCAAAGATTTTGAAAAGAGACGTGGTTGGTATGCAGCTTGGTTTTGATTTCCAGATTTCCGGTCAGCAGCGTTCTGCGCTCTCTCACCGTCGGACACCAAACCCCCTCTTCCCTCCGAGCGTTACAGACCACTTGTTCCGCCTGTCCTGGATCTTCTGGAAGAAGTTGCTGCTGCTCCTCCATTTCTCCCTTTTATAGCTTTTGACTTTTTTCACCTGAAAAACAACAACAACAAAAAAAACATTAAAAATTGTGATCAAGATTCTTGTGACTGCTTTTATTGTCATTTTTCTTTGTCTCACCTTTCCTCTATCAAAATCTTCATCCCACTCATCAATCACAGTGTCAAACTTGGCATTATGGACATCTTCAATGGCATCTCTGCTGACAGCAGAGACCTCACCAGCCCAAGTGAGGACTAGATAAGGAGAAGAAAAAGGAATATTCATCTAAAACTATATTTTCCAACCAAAATAAACAGATTCTGTATTCTAAAATCTAATGAAACATCCAAGTTTTTCTCACCATTTGCTCCATAAGCTTTATCTGAGGAGTTTTTGAGAAGTTCTTCAACTACATTGCTGGTCTTTTTCCCATCCCAGGCCACATGGATGGGAGCGTCTGCTGCTGTCCTCCCATCAGCTTGACTGCGTTTGGAACCGTCCTTTATCTGACTGTCCCACATCACCACAGAGGCTGGACCCCCTTTTGTCAAAGGAAAGAGAACAGAAAATAATTTAAAAGCAGAAATCAACTGAAATGTCATTGCTTTAAATTATTCAAAGCTTGAGTTTAACTTGAAACAATACCACGTATTTTTAATGACATCTTGATCACATACTTGTGTGTTCTTTGCCCGTTCTGCTGTTCTCTGAGGCGTCTGGTTCACAGGTGGCCAGAGGCACAGCAGATTTCTCGCCTTCTTTTCTTAGGCGCTCCTTTTCTTTTAGCCTCTTTTTTACTTTTGATTTCTTTTTCAACAGTACTGAATCTTGTGCGTCATTACAAAAGTGTGTGGTGTTCATCTCAAGATTTCTGTGAGGGAAAAAACATTGCAGAAATGATGAAAAAACAACAAAGTTAACGTGATAACTACATTTTTTAGGAGAAAAAAACGGACTTTGCGTGCCTTTAATGAGTCAATGAATGATGCATTATTTTTGTATTTAGTATGCAACTTAAATAAATGGTTGCAATAGAAACAAAAAACTTTATTTATATTAGATAAATGAAAAAAAGCAAACCTTTTTGAGCTGTCAGATGTTTCCTGCAGAACCTCTTCCAGATCCTGAACGATCTTTTTCTTCTTCTTTTTCTTCTTCTTAACCAAGTCCCTGTGCTGCTCAAACTCAGTTGACTCATATAGTATTGGGCTTACAGCAGATATTTGGTGCTTTTTCTTGGAGGGTTCTGCTGCTGATTTAGACGTTAGGCTCCATAAGCCACCTTGACACCAATCCTCCTCCGGACTCGAGGAGGTGCTTTCCTTCTCCTTGATTTTGTCTTCATCCTCGCTCTCCCTCTTTCGCTTTTTCTTTTTCTTCCTGCGTTTCCTTTCACTCGCCGTCTCCAGAGGGCTGGACGGTGTGACGGGAGCAGAGGATGTCACCGACTCAGTTTTATCCTCTGCCTCAGAATGCCGACGCTTTTTTTTCTTCTGCTTCTGGCTCACTTCTGGAGCTTGGGGCGAAACATTTGGCTGTTGAGTAATTAATTTTGGGTTGTTGGAAGACTTGGGACTCTTTGGGCTTGGATGGTGAAAACCATTGGTTTTGTGAGACGGGCTGGCGTCGGAAACAAGAAGGCTCGGCTGTTGTATGGATCCACAGAAATGGGCAGAGGATATTGACTGAGCTTTAGGCGAATGGAATGGACTGATCCTGGGAAGAGATACAATAAATATATTAAAAAGTGTCTATTTTTTGCCTCTAAAAAAAAATCTGAGGAAAAGAACCAGCAGATACCCGTGTGTATGATTGGGCGCAGCATTGGTGAAGGAATTGAACTGATTTCGATGCAGGGGGTCAAGGGACAGCTGGTGTGGCAAATAGGACAGAACATCAGTGCTGCTCCGACTCTGGCTGGGAGCCTGCAGTTATCGACAAAAATAAAAACTTGGTGGTCTAAAGAAAATAACCATGATTGTGACAAAAACAAGGAAGAAAATCATTAGGAGGGAAGGGGGTGGGATTAAAAGGATGACAGGGAATTATGTTGGGAGTGACAAAAGAAAAAAAACAGGAGAAAAGTATGAAATAGAAGAATTAGAAATAAAGAGAAAATAAAGAGAAGAAGCACTTACATGGTAGATTAGACAGGCACATTGGAGAAACAGCATTACATGAAACTCAAACATTTCCTTGGTAGTACAGACTGTTGGAACTGAAAGATACTTTTTTTATAAGGTTAAACTAAAAAAATAAAATGACCTTCTTGGCTGACAGCGCCAGTTTCTTGGCAGGTGGAGGCGACATGGTGTTGGTGGCTTCAGATGTGATGCTATTGAGCGCTGGGGGTTTTACTTTAGTCATCTTCTGCTCTTTTGTGCTCTGTGAGCGATCCAAGCTTCTTGCAGGAGAAACCGGGCTGCTGGAACCCTTCCGAGGAGTGGAGGGAGTCTCTCCTGCTGGTGCACTTTTGGTACCGATGGAGTCCTGGCCACAAGAGGAAAAAAAATCTGATAAGGCTTTTGCTCTCCCCCTTCCATAGGATAAAACTAAAAGGCCTTCATAAAGAACTGGACTGTACCTTTGACTCAGTGGTGTCAGCAGAGGATGAGTCAGACAAAGACTTGAATGAGGTAGATGCTGCCATTCCTCTGCTCTCACCAGCTAGTTTTTTATCCCCCTCCATCCTGCTGACCCCGTTGTTGGGAGGGGTGGGAGTGGTGCTGCGTGACTGCACCTGGCTCTGAGGTGTGGGCTTCTTCACCTTCTTGAAAGGCTCCTCAATAACCGTGGGTGCGCCCCCCAACTTTGGTGGCCTGTTGGTGGAATTCGTCCAGTTGGGGAGTTTTGGCTGCGGCTGAGCACTGCCACCATTTCTGGAAATGGGGAAACCCAAGCCGCCGTCCATGGACTGAATCTTCCTCAGCTGTGCAGGCTCAAGTTTCTGTCAAGAAGAGACAACTTTAACTGAAATGGATTCCCTCATAAGCGTCAATCGATTGATTCTTTTTTCTTGTTTACCTTTGTGACCTGTGGGGAGGACAGAGGCCCATTCAGGTTAGCTCTCTTTATCTGCTCTGATGATGCAATATTCTTCCCAGAATGCATCATCCCTGGCTTGGTTGTCTGTCCATCCACACTCTTCTTAGTTTCAGGGATCCTTCATTACATAGACACTCTGGTCACTTTAACAGTACAGGAAGTGCACAGATCTTTTTTTGATCTCACCAACTGACCTCAGGTAGAAAAGCACATATGCCTGCTGGTTCAAAACGACTTTGATGTTACTTGACTGCACCACTGAATCATTCATTTGGTACCACTGTCCGTTGCTTGCCTAGAATGAATAAAAATTTGAGAATATCTTAATAAAGATGCTTTGTTTTAATAAGAGCTAAATTGTTTATTCCTGTAAATAAATCTACATTTTAAAAGATTTTTAAAATAAAATTTGCAGCCAAAATAAAAAAATTAGACAGCTGACAAGCCTTTAAGGTGGAAATTGTTAAATTATTTCATCAGACTGAGGTGGTCAACATACCTTGACGTAGCAGTAGTAGTGGCCAGCATGGCAACTGTACCCAGAATGCACCAGGACAGCATAGAGGCCATACATAACAGGATCACCAGAGCTCTGAGACATGTAGGGGCGGATGTTGAGAAACTCTGGATATCCAACATCCTTTATTTAAAAAAAAGGACAAATATTAATAGCAGGAAGTAAAATTTATTTAAAAAAAAAATCCTGTTTATAAAAAATGATCAAAAATGATTTAAATTATTAAATACATTTTAAAAATGATATTTTCAAATTAGCAATTGATATACAATTAATAAAAAAGTGCTGGTCAATACAAGAGTCAATGTTCTTTTTTATTTTGGACAACCTACATACATAAATAATTACATTGCTTTTGAACTACATTCCTAGCAAAAGCTCCACCTATCTGTTCTTCATAAAAATGGTACTTGGTAATGGTCTTGGAATTAGCTTCGCTAATGTGGAAGCTAAAATGTAGGCAAAATAACACTTTGCTGCCATTTGTTAGTACTTCATGAAGGAGAAAAGTTGGTCACCTGGATACGCAACACTCTGGGGTGTCATGTGACTCATCTCCTTCATTTTAACACATTTGCAGGTATAAAAGTACAAAATATATATCCACCTTTAATTACAAGATAAAACTAAAGGTGGTTAAATAACATGAAGTATCAGTCTTACTGGGAAAAATCTACATCCTCATCTGATATCTCATTATCAGATAACTGCTGCTGTCGCATTAAAGGCACCAGATTATCCCATCTATCTAATGCTTCAAAAAAAAAAACAAACAGATAATGATATAATATTTGGTGGGCATGTAAATCCATTTGTTGCCTTTGGAGTGAGATTGAACAGCTAACCTTTGTTATTTTTCCTCCACTAAAGTTGGCAAACCTCTTCAGCGACAGGGTCAGAACATTAGATGTTCGATGGACGGTGAAGCGCTTGGTGGCCGGCACTTTCTTCTTGCACCTTTAAAAAAACAAAGCAAACATTTGAATTAATTAGTGTTTTTAAAAAAAACTGCATTCTTCCAGATTGCACAGTGTCAGGTCATGAAAAAGGAACTCACTTGGCGCACATATAAGCATTCTCTCCACTTAAAACATCTGGTTTAACAAACAGTTCCAAAGCTCGAACGATGTTTGCAGTTTGCTGAAAAACAACAGAAAGTTTATCTTGATGTTTTTTTTATTTTAAATAATCCTTTTTACTCAGAATTTCAAGAATAAATTAAGTGAATGTAAAATGTGCTACACACCCGTATCTCCACAGCAATGTCCAGGTAAGGGTCATAAGTATCTGACACACTTTTGCAAATAGAGCACTTTACTGAGGGAAGGAAAAAGCCTTTGTTAGACACTAAGAAACGTTTTGATAATCATCAGAAAATTTGGAGTTTATGATGCATCACCAGTAGTAAGAAAGGCGTCTGACCCTTCAGAGTGAGGGTGAAACATATGAACCCATACCTCTTGACCTGAGGTAACCTCCAAAGATCTGATGGACCAGCGTTGTGGCCTGTGTTTGCCTATCCAGCCTTAAAAC
Source organism: Adrianichthys oophorus (assembly GCA_036245035.1). Lineage (NCBI taxonomy): Eukaryota > Metazoa > Chordata > Actinopteri > Beloniformes > Adrianichthyidae > Adrianichthys > Adrianichthys oophorus. The sequence continues at coordinate 12,525,357 of BSAI01000125.1, read as the reverse complement.
AGGAAGAAATCTTTCTGTTTAAGTCAGAGCAGCTTTTAAATTTCTCATCTGAAATCATGGCAGGGCCTTACTTGGGATAACCATTGAGACAGGCTTTCTGCATGGCATCGATGGTGTACCGCAAAAACTCGTGAGCGTCCTCCTGGCTCCCAAAGCGAAAGTGTCTGGCAATTTCTGTTTAAAACAAATGCATTACTCATTTTTGGATCAGTCCTCATGGCCCCATTATACAAAATAATAGCTTCCCATCCATAAACAGATTATAGAGACATAAATAAATAGTGCAATTGTTCAAGTAACTGCAAGATTTTATACTGATATTTTTAAAACCAAAATCTCTACACGGCAATATGCTCATGATTAGCAATATTTTTATATTTTCTCTAGACAAGATCAGATTACAAGAAAAGTTCAGTTTTGTGTTTCAGATATGATTGCCAAGCAGTCAAATAGTGACTCATAAAAAGCTTACGGTTTGTAACTCCAGCAGCCTTGTGTCCCATTTACAGTAAACGCCTCACATTAGGGCTAATGTAGCTATAAACATTTGCCCCTATGCGATTTCCTAATGGGGAGGGATTTTTCTAATGCGATCATCACATTTCCAGCACTGCGTCCTTACTCACTGAGGATAATGGAGTCACCTCATAGCAGGAAAACAGAATGATGCACTTATGACAAACTACAGGCAATTAGTGAGGACGAGGGGGATGACTTAATGAAGAAGAAAAAAAAAAACAAAAACAAATCTGTGGGGATTTTTATTTGCATTTTTCCATTGCTTCTAGCTGCAACCATCAGTTGCATTAATGTGAAAGGAGACTAAGCAGCAGAGGATGGCTTTATTAGTTTTGTGCTAAAGCTGCTCTTCTAAACCTGCAGTCAGAGGGAGTCAGAGAGGATGGAGGGGGTGCATACAATTGCAGCAGGACACAGGGAGAAAGTACGCAGTACAGTACAGAGCGTGAAGGTGAAATTCACAATTAATCCCAGCTGTCCACGGGGTTAAAAAAAATGGCTACCAGCTCCTGACACAGACTACTTTTAAAACGAATAGGTCAAGCTCTTAGGACAAAAGCCAAACCGTCTTAAAGTGCTCTTACTTTTCAGGTCCCTGATGAAGGAAACGGGCTTGATGGCGTTGCCTGTGTTGGCAAAGGTTTGGATTATGTGGTTCTGCATCACACAAATCATGCAAAAGCCTGACTGATGACCTGGAACACAAACGACAAAATAAAAGTCACTTATAAAGCAACAACACACAAACTTCTGCTTTAATCAAGTCTTTAGAAAAACGAAACAAATTATTTTCCTTTTTTTCCCATTTTCCATCAGATAAGTTCTTCTGTAGAGGATCGGGGTGCAGAAATCAACACCCAACCCAACAAAAACAATTTGATTTATTAAATATAATAATAAGTAGGCTTATATGATGAGTTAGGGCTACAGATAAAGTAATCCATGCAAGGCATAAAAACTGAAGTCCTAATGCATCATTATTGCTTAATATTGTAGGGGGTTAATATTAAAGACAATTCTTATCACAGACACTAGTCATACTTGCCAAAAAAGCTTCTAAACCAAAAATGCCTCAAGCTTGAGTTTTGGTCAGCAGTTAAGAACAAAAAATATCATTCCAAAAAACAAACTTTGCTTTCATTTGTTTGTTTTTCAAGGCTGTTCCTGTTTTAAAGACAAACAAAACTATGCTTTTTTTCAAGTAACCACTTCCAATAAAAACTCTATGTAAGTGAATGCTTTGTGCTTCAAACATGTCACTACACAAGTTTTTACGACAGTTTTTGAGCCCTACACACAAAATGTGCGGCCACTAAACGCGCCTTTGAAAGTTAAAGCAGTTGAACTTTCACCAATCAGGGACTTGGATTTGGTAGTGACGTATGGATGTTGCCCCTTTTCATTCATGGCAGTGCCAACTGTTTGAAAATAGATCATGGAGGAGAAATTAATAACATAATACATTATTAATTAATAATAATTCCTTTATGGTGAAATAGAAAGCTATGAAATAGGCTGGGATTAAAAATGTACCACATTAAGAAATGTATTAAGATTTTCAACCCCCTCTTATTTTCATTTATGTCTACCTAAAGTCACTTGGCAGACCATAAGCTACACCAGTTTACAAAAAGGCCACAAATGCTTTTAGATCTGTCACTCTAATGTGAGTAAATGACATGTAGTGCAAGTACTCACAAGAACGACTGTGCTCCTTTGAGAGCAAGTAGTTGGCAAGTGGTGGTGTGTAGGTCAAACACTGAACAGTGGAATTGAGGAAGCAAGTGTTTCCAAGGTTGTGAAGGCCAGCTCCCACCCTGTACACGCGCTCCCATTTCAGAGTCAGCTTGTTCGCTGGAAAGAGCATCTTCTGCGGTGAGGGGATCCCGTCACTCTGATTCCCGACCACATTCTCAGAGACTGAAAAAGCAGAGAAACAGCCAGCACTCATAGCTGCTACAAGTCAGAAAACTTGTAAAAAATGAAATCATTGTTACCAGATTTACCTTGCCTCTTTATCTGAGCAGGCTCAGAAACCTTCTGCCCCGTGGCGCCCTCTGTTCTGGGATTCAGGATGACATACTTGTTCTTGAGGCTGTCCAGCTGATAGGAGAAACCCTTGCTGGCGGGCTCAAACTCAATTTTCTGCAGGAGGACCTTCTTGGCAGAAGATGCCAACAGTTTGTTGAGATCCCCATCCTCACCAGAGTCCTTTCGACCAGGTTTTAGTGCCTCTTTAAGTTTATCCACTATCGGCATCGTTGGAACATCACTGAAGAGAAAGTGAGCCAGTGAGTATTATGGGATGGTAAGACTACACCATTGCAATTGATCTATAATGTAAAAACAGCAGGATTAACACCTTACTCCACCCAGAACAGACCACATCGCATCATTTTTTTCCTCACATTTTTCAATACACATCTCGACCTCATCAAGAATCAATAAATAAAAGATTCAACTAATTTTGAGACGTTACAGTCTAATTCTTTTACCTTAATGGTTAAAATACAGATATTAATTCACTTGCCATTTTAAATGATAACTGAAAATGCCTTTTATCAGAGAAACTTTTTTTGTTTTACTGGTCCTTTTAGACAGTTTTGTTCTTTATGGTTAAAAAAGTGTGTCATTAATTTATTCAGGTATTGTTTGAGGTGCTTGGAAAAAAATGGCTAATATGTTCAGTGCACATTCCTCACCTTTAACCAATTGTAATTGACCTGACTTGGTAGAAGCAACGTGTGTTTGCATCCCACGTACAGTAGAGTTCACAACAGTAAGAGAACCTGACAAAGTTTACCAGGAATGGACGATTTACTTCACCATCAATTTTTTTTTTTTACAATCTTCTTTGTATCTGTAGTATTGAACCGTTACTGCTGCTACTCTCAGAATGTGATGCATTTTTTGATACACATTTGTTCTCCTTTACATCAGTGTTCTCCAATCCCTGGGCTGCAGACTTGTAACAGTTCTCGGAACTGTTGATAAATCACAGTGAGAAAAAAAAAAGGATATTATATTATATATTTTTTTATTGTTTTTTTATTTATAATCTGATTCTGCAGGAAGAATGGTCCATTCCGTGAAAGTTTTGTTAGACATTAAACTGGTTTGTAGCCTGAAAAATGTTGTGGACCACTGCTTTACACCCCTCGTTTACAATCATAATAGGAAGTATTGTCAAAAACGATACGACCATTCAGCACTAGGGGAGCTGTACAATGTGTAGAATCTTATAAATGGAAACAAAATTAAAAAGCTTTGAATAATTTAAAATTTACAATAATTAGAATTCTTCAAACATACGTTTATGTTTTATAATCTATCACTAAGGTAACAAGAGGATTAAATAACTAAAATTAAAACTATTCTAAAAGTCATGAAGCCCAAAACTGATATAATCATCAATGCACTTTCTGCTTTGACTGTTTAAACAAAAAATGTGAAACATTTTCACATATTTGTCAGTCTCACAGTTAAGTTTAGCTAAATTTCATTGACATTCAAAGCTAGAATGGTCTTCCGCACAAGCCTCATCTGATGCTGCAGCACAAACAATAAGGAGCGTTTCTGAGAGGCCAGCTGGGCTTCGGCAGTCGTTGCCACATATCACAGTAAAAGTCAGAAAAGGATGGGCACTGAAGTGTAGCAGTTCATATTTTTTTATTTAGATGCTAATAAATTACCAGATCAGCCCGATTACACTGTATGCTGGGAAAACGGTGTCTGTTTTTCCTGCAAACTGAATGCAGTGGTGATTACTTTCCATTCAATGTTCCTTTCTTGAAAATAAGATTTATCAACGACGCAAACTTTCTGGGGAGTAGAAACACTGCATTGTGCTGATTTTTAGAGGTAAAATGATGCAGGTCCCCAAGAAATTTGTTCGTCAGAGAAGGCAGTGACATCACACAAAGGGACGAAGCATGTATTGTATGCACAAGGGCACGCTGACCTTCTCATGCTGCTGACACTGATACAACTAAGAACAAAGCCCACAGGGACACACAGCCATCTGGAGGGATGCAACTGCTGAACGGGGAAGCAATGCAAACATGCAGCTTTACATGCTGTTTAATCAGGATACGTTTTAATTGAACCTCATGAACAAACTGAAATAAAGACAAGGCTCTAAAGCTTTTTACCCCAAAATTTTGCAAAAATATCGAACATTCAGTATGCTATGGCTTAGATTTATGGATCACTGTTTGTTTGAAGGTTAAACGCTTTTTTCAACGCTTAATTCTTGAATGTTTCAACTACCTCTAACTCGATCCTTTTTCCTTAAAACAATTACACATAAAGCTCTGATTGCAGACTTGAGGAACAAATGACATAGTGCAAAAAATCTTTTTCTGTACACAAAAACTAATGTCTTCACAAAGCAGTGTTTATACACACATATATATATATATATATACACACACACACACACATATACACATACATACATATATACACACACACACACACACACATATACACATACATACATATATACACACACACACACACACACATATATATAAGCCTTTAACATTTGACCATAAACAAAAAAACAAAAAATATTTGATGCCCTTCGAGTCAAAAGTAAACACTTTCTCTCCAATGTATGAATGCTCTATGCAAATCAAAGACTTTCTAAAGAAAGGTTACACTATATTATACTCAAAAAGAGCAATACAGTTAATTTGTTTAGCTTTATTTAACAAAAAAAATTAATAATAAATGCAATTGCTATTTTTTTATGATAAAAAACTGAGTCAGTGTCTCAAATTTTTGTGGTCACATTGTTTTTTAAAAGTAAAATTTCTGTTTTACTGTTATTTCAATGCAAACTATTGTCCCCAAAGATTCCTATTTAGAGAACAGGAGATTAGCACCCCAAACCTTGCCTTTATTTAACAGTAATACCTGCTTGGAGCTGGTTAAAGAAAATACGGAAAACATTCTAAATGAAATGTAAAGATGTGCAAAAAAAACCCCTGTCTTTTAAAAATGATGCATACATCAAAACTAATAAAAGGTAAAAACAATAAAATATTGTTTTGCTCTGTGGTGAATGCAAACGTATGATAATTTAAATGCTTCAAAAAATGTTACAAACAAATGGGGATTCTTTAAAGCTACTTAAGGACATCTTGTATGAGTTATATTAATTTTGATAGAATTTAGGAATAATAATTCATTTTTGAGTAATTAAAACAGTAAAAAGCAAAACTTAAATAAAGTAGCTGTAATAGTAGCAATAATCATGACTGAGATTTCAAAAGATTAGTTTTAATGGAAGCAAAACACCGTTTTCATTCGCATGACTTGAAAACTGCTGCTACTATTACAGCAACTTATAGTCCTCTGTTTAGTGTAGTCATTTATATTGTTTTTTTCTCATATAAAACCTCTTTATACGCTCAATATTGATGAGGTGAGTTCAGTACAGTCATCTACATCCTAAAATGCTAACGCAAGTGCTGGCAGTTGTCAACATCTGGGGTTTAAAAGTTAAGCAAGAAAGATGTAAAGTAATAAATACACCAGAAATCTAAATTATTTGGTTTTAATCAGTTGAGATGTCTCGATGTTAGCTAGTGTCTGAGAACCCAATGCAGTAGAAGTGACAAACTAGCCAGCGAGCTAGCTTAGCGTGGCGAGTCTGTCAGCCACAGCTTGCAATGTGGGTTAGCATCAGAACCCAGGTGGCTAACGAATTCTCCGACTACCATTTTCCTCATTCAACGTCAACGACACTGGTCTAAACCCGCAAAACCCGCACGCCTTACGTGAACGGATGCGTTTGTTTACTCACCTGTAATTCAATCAGCTAAAAAAATACCAATTAAGCGCTCCGATTTTTCAGCTGGTTCTACTGAATCTGGTATTTTCGCCCATGCTGCATTATGAGAGGGCGGGGCCAACTTTGACAGACAGGAAGTGTGGAAGAATCAAGGCCCCGGTCATGTTGAAATGGAAGCGTGTAACCAATAGACGCTGATGGTGACGTCGAACTGTTGGCAGAGGACCACACGTGATATCAAGTCTTCGCTGTTTATTATTTGATAAATTCGGCATGACAAATTTCTTCCTGTTGTCAAAGATTTTAAGAGCGTCAATTTCAACCAAAGGGTGCACTCTTTTAAAATTCCTTAATATTTCTGTCTTTTTTCTCTAATTTTTACTGGCAAATCTCAAAACAGAGCACAATTTGACATTTAATTAAGTTTAAATATTAATGTACGGTAATTTTCTCTATAATTAAGTTCCACACTCAATAACAGAATAATTATAACTGGATAAAAGCCAATCTATGTAGTTACCCCTCCAGAGACTTGTTTTATAAACCGTTTTCTGTGCACATGGACTGCCTCGTGGACATATGAGTGTTATAAGGCATTGTTTCCACTAGATGGCAGCAGTTAACCAAAAGTGTCATTAAGTGGTTTTCTTGTTCTTCTTGGTTCTTGTTCCTAATCATTTTTCATTATCTACCCCTTGTGGTTTTTGACCAAACTCCTAACTAGGGAGAATCTGTTTGTTTGTTTTGCTTTTGCACCAAAAAAAGCAAATTATAGCCCTTTACAGCAATGTAAAAAGCTAAGGCAGCATTATAACAAGAAAACAAAGTAAAGAAATACATTTTTATTTTTAAGAAAATAACTATTTTTAACTTGTTTAAAGTTATTAAAAAATCCAATGCAAAAGCTTTCATTATTAGTATGTTTAGCGTGAAAGATCCACTAAGACACAAATCTCCACCTGAGCTCCAAATCCTGTTATTGTCCAATTTTATATTAGTTTTCTCACCCTTTTGTATTGAAGGTGACGGGCAGTAGACAGATCAAAACAGAGTTTGGAATTTAATAGTAAAATGTACAAGTCTTTCAGATGCATGCAAACAAATAGACAATGTATAATTTTACAAGTTCCACATGAAAACAACACGTCATGCTTTTTTCAGTCCCATTTAACTCAGAATATTTGCATAACAATAATTTCAGTGTCTCTGCAAGATCGATTATTGCTTACAGCTTGTGTTACTACATTGACCATCAATAAACAGTTGTATATTTGCCAATACTGTTAAAATTAAAATAAAATGGTGCCACTTAAAGGAAGTGGAAAATCCCTATTTTGAATACTTAAGGCAGGTGAAGGGATTTGTTTTTAACATTTTTTATTAACAATGACATTGGCTGTCAAAGTGCATTTTTATGTAATAAAGATTACCAAAATGAATACATTTTTTAATGGAACCATTTGTATACAACAAAATCTGAGCAAGTGATAGTAGCTTGCATTTTACAATAACCTTTTTAGAAACTAATTTTAACTGAAGATGATAAAATACACTTGAATTTAAGAGGAATGGGAAATGTTTCAATAATAATTTATTTTAGCTGGGTAGGTGCTTCATATGGTACAAAGTGGTGGCAAGTGCTTAATAATACATGGATTATTAGAAATGCAATCATTACATTTTCTTTCCATTGCAGCATTTCTCCCAGAACTTTCTGAAAATAGAAACACACACACAAAAAACAAAACAAAACAAAACACCAATACCCATCTTTTTTATATTTGTTTGAAACGTTTTAACTGAACTGCATACATCCCCAGATTTTGACAAGAATAGAGTTAAGGATCTTCAATGTCCAGGAATTCTTTTCTGGGCGGTGTGCTGCCTCTGTACCAGGCACAGGAGTCATCGTTCCTTTTGATACAAGCATAGTGTTGAGCTTGTTCTCCCTTGACTGTCCTCTCAATAACCCAGTCAGTCCAAAGACATTCTGTTGGGCTGCTGAGCACACAGGGAATGGAAGTGCAGCAGGTGATCTTTAAAGAAAAAAAAAAAAAATTAATATGAAGACACTTTTCTCTGAGTTGTAGGTTAAAGCTCAACATGAATGGTTAAGAGTTGAATTCTTTACCTTGCAGTCACAGCTTGACTCGTAGCGCTGGACCAAGTTCTTCTTTTGGGTGGCAGTCATAGCCTCCCACTGATCAATAAAGTCACACAGGGTGACATGCATCGTCCCATCAGTCTCCAGTTTCCCTAAAAAGAGGGAAAAGCACAAAATTAAACATGAAATTACATTTATTAAAAAAAAAAAAAAAAAAATCTAAAAAGGAACATCAAGACACTCTCATAAGAAATTCATACCTGTGATTAGATACTCCTTCCCATTAGTGTCCAAAGACACCCCACACAATGCAGATGAGGGAGCAGTGTAGATGGCATCAATGTCATGACTGGGGCCTTTAAACATCTGATTATTCAAACATGAAAGCAAGTTTACATTGCATTCAGTTAAAATTTTAAATCTATTTGATGCCGTACCTTAATCTGTTTAATGTCATACTTGATCCGTTTGATGGTGTTTCCGTAGATGTCATTGCCAGCATCAACCTCCTGCCGCCCTACCAATTTTGCTCTGATAACTGCAAAATAAATAAAATAAAAATTATATATATATATAAAAAAAAGAAAAAAGATGGGGAGATGCATGTCAGGTCTATTTATCTATCTATCTATCTCTCTCATCATCTTTATGACACAGGATTCTGTTCTTTTTCTTTTTCTATGTTATAGGATCTTGGCCCCATCGAGCATGGTTCAGTAAGCCACAGCACGTTTGAGCTGAAGAACCAGCATGTGCCAGGAAGACAGGCACACGAGACTTTCACCAGCTGTAATCAGAGTGAGGAATGTGTGCTGCCTATTCCTCGGTCGGCACAGGAATAAGCCAGTCAGTAATCTTTGAAAAGCTGAAATAGAACTTTCTCCTCTGCCTCCAGGCATCTTTCTGCAGCCCTAACTTTGTCTGGATAGACTTGCTGACATTAAAACTTCTGTGACCACACACCCCCCACCCCACCCCCACTTTCTCTCTTTTTTTCTGTTGAATTCTGAAGAGTCAGCTTTAAGATTCGGGAGGGGAAACAAAACTGCAAGTAGGAAAAAGCCATCCAAGATGAGAACATGAAGCCTGAGCAGAGAGGAAAAATGTGTTTAACAAACATCTCTCAAGAGTCCAAAAGTTGAAGTACAGTTCGGGACGAACCAAATACTATTGCAACATGCATAAAAGGGTGCAAATTAACAAAAATACATCGGGAAAGAAGCTTACAAGTTTTTAAGAGGAGACTAGTAAGAGAGTTAATGTCATCCAGATGTTTATGCAACTCTCTCAAGCTCTGGCCATTGCATCTAAAGTTGCATCTGCAGATCATCTCTGGCTATAAATTGAAAAAAATAAATGTGCTTAAACTTCAAAGTAACAATTTATGGACAGTAACAAACCCAAAAATGGTATATGTCCTGCTTTGAGGACTTTGTAAAAAGTGAGGGCTGCATTGAGCTGGCAGAACAGAGGAAGCAAAGATCTGCAAATAATATTCTGTGAAGGATGACTCAGCCCTTGACAGAAGAATTACATTACTGTGACGGACATGCCAAGTCCATATGGAGTAGCAGAGGAGGGATAATCTACACCAGCCAAGAATGTTTGGCTAAGGAAGCCTTCACTTATTCTGATACGCACTGAGGTGCTGTGAAAATCTTATAGTTGTTTGGCAGAGGATTAGGGATAATCTCTATTTGCTTGAGAGTGCAGAACAGAACGCTAAAGTAGGGCATGTGAAAGTAACGGCACAAACAAATACCAAACCAAGAGGATATACTGCAATATACACAAATCAAGGAAGGTGGGAAATTTTGATTAAAATAATGCAATTCTTGTTTGAGAAAACTATAATTTAGGAGGAAAAAATTAAAAGTAAAAACTTAGAAGCGTTCCCTAATTCTGAACAACTTTTAGTTTACATCCAGCCTGTCAGGAGGTTTTACTGGAACAGGCTGACAAAGCCCCTTCTACACACTGCAAGTTTCACCAAAACTGGTAACTAAAGAAGCCTTTTGATTTTCCAGACACTCGAGCAATAAAACAAAAGCATGTTTTCATTTGAATGAAAGATTTGTCTAGTCTGGTTTTAAATTGAATGCTGATTGAAAAAACACATCCAGAACATCTTTTCAGTACTGACAAAACTTTTTTTTTAAAAACACATTTCAAAACAATCTTGAACATATATTTTCTTTGCAAATTTTGAAAGTTGCAGGAAATGGGAAGTGCAACTGGTAGCCAGGAGTCAGTAGAAAGTGTGAAACTGTAAATATTGTTAAAGCTAAACAATTTAGTTTACTTGTCCTGCATAAAACACATTGCTTAAACTAAAGGGTAGTGACATGCACACAACAAACCTTGTTTTTCTTAATTCTTACATTGCAAAACAAACCTTGTGACAGTAAGTAAGACATTTGAGTAAGAGAAATGAGTCATGCTTGCTGTCTGCCTGTAAAATGAAAATAATCTAGGTTTTGTGACATTTTTGTGCAGCAGTCCACATTTTTAAAAATGATTTTTCTTTTATCAAATGAGTAATAAATAAATAAAATAATGTTCGGGAAAGCAACTGCCGTTTTCATTCCGGTGTCTATCCATGGTGCTGAAGTAGGAGCAGAGGTAGTAAGGTCATGCAAGAGGTTGACCTTAGGGTCACTCAATAAATGAATCAGTCAGGAAGTTCAGAGGACTGCAGGTGCTTTAGTCAGAGCTCTGCAGTCTGCACCACCTGACTCACTGAGTGACGATACATCCAGAGCTAATTTTTACAGATATACTTTGCATCTGGTATGCCTCACAAAGACAATAATAGTGATTGATTAATGTTTTCACAACAAAAGCAAACCTACGGTAACAATGATGGAAGGATTTAATGTTTGATTTTATGTTTATGCTTCCTGTGGAAGAAGATCTAGAGCAGGGATAGGCAACTCCAGGCCTTGAGGGCTGCAATCCTGCATGTTTTCCAACATACCATGCTCTGGCATGTCCTAATTGGCTGGACACACCTGAACCAGGTAATCAGTCATGAGTAGGGCTTGGATATCCAGAAATCATGCAGACACTGTGGCCGTCGAGGCCTGAAGTTGCTTATTCCTGTTCTAGAATTTGTGTAATCTCTTGATTACTTAAAAAAACCTGCATTTTCCTTAAACAAAACTGCCTATCAAAACACAAAAGCTGTTAATTAAAAGGAGAGCGAGACAGAGATCTTCCTTCTCATGCATGCAGACAAGTAAAAACTTTAAGAAAAATGTAATTAAAAAAAAAAAAAAAAAAAAAAGTAATTGGCTTCAGTACTGGCTCCAAAGCCAAACAGTGGAGTTAACTTGGGAAAGAAAAAAAAAACAAAAAAACAAAAAACAAACACCTTTGTGATTACATTCAGAGAGTTTAGCAAAAAAAAAAAAACTTTAAAACAGTTAAATAAAAACAAAATTAAATAATGTTGGCACAAAAAGGCATTTGCAGTCACCATCTTATTTGGAAAAACAGCGCTTCAATAAGTTGTATGTCAGCCCCTTTTATATGGTGACCCTTTAGAAAGGAACATGCTTTGAAAATGAGAAGGAGGATGCAAAAAGACCAATTTAACAAAGTAGGCATTGGTTTTCTTTACTACAAAGTATGCAGCATTTTTATACAAATATAAAAGCACCAGAAAAAAAAAGAAGGTGGGGGGTGGGGTCTAGTGGAAAAAGGGTGACATGAGATTTCCACATACCAACATCCGAGTTGCAGAAAGCCTGCTGAGGATGCGCAGGGGAGCAGCTGCACGCTTCTGCAATCTCCTCCACCCGCCAGAGAAGCAGAATGGCCAGAGTGACCAAACAGCTGTTAGTCGTCCAGGTCATCTTTGGAGTTCAGCAGACGGTGGGATGAGGACTAAGGTGGAGCGGTCTTCTCTTTGTCTCTAAACTGATGCAACTAAAGCAGAAGTGACTCCAGCTTCAAATGCAGACAGGACCCTCCAGACGTCAGTAAATGAGACGCAGAAGATTATTCCTGACAGGAACTGCAGACCTCAAAACTCAACCGCTACTGAGACGGTGCGGGCTCGCTTTTAACAGGGCAGAGAACCACAAACCACGCCCCTTGGGATGACGTCGCTGTCCGTGAGCCCGGAGGTCAGGGGCTTCCAAGCTTTCACATGCAGCAGCAAACTCCGTCAGCCTGTCTGACACACACGTGTTGTTAGGAGGAGGTAATTGTTTTTACCGGAACAAGCAGAGGGAGGGGGGGCTGTTTCAGCCTCTTGAGACACACTCCAACATTTGGTCTGTTTTGCTTTCTTCTTTTTTTTACCATTTAGAAAGTTGTTCTCCTAAATTCTGCATCTCTCAAAAGAGATGCATATATTTTTAAAAGAGCTTTGTAGCCTGTTATCTCTACAATGTCAAAAGATTAAAACCATTTTGATCTGATTCCTTTTCTTTTTTGCTTAAGGCATGACTTCAGTAACATTAAATAACTTTTTCTCCTTTTGGGTCACCTTTATTAGTGTTTTCCCAGCATTTTCAAAACAAAGCTTTCTTGAAGCTATGCGTTCACACCATCCTCGACAACGTGCGTTCAAGTGGCTTCATGAGCTGCATTCACACCAGATCTGTGTGGTGTGTTTAAGACTGTTTATTAGCACTCGTACACCACCAAGTGGGATGAAGCTTGATGTGAAATGTCAAAGAAGTGTAAATCCTGCAAATTTTGCTTAAGCCTTTTGGTTTTCACAGCTCTGTTCCTATAAATGTACGTTTTGGTATCATATAAGTCTGGCCGGGCACAAACCACAATTATTACTTTCTCCTTTGTGATCATGATTATTACGGTTGGTACTTTCATGTTTGGAAAAGAATGCTACCCACACGTCACTACCAAATCCACACATTGCCGCGATTAAGATTGAGAAAGTTCAACCAGTTGAACTTCCAGCTCACGATTAATGAATGCCCAATTTGTACGCAGAACCTGCAACCGTACCTAAAAACTTGAGCAACTATCTATCCAGCATTCAGAATGCTTTTTATTTTATGTAAACTATGAACATCAATGTTTTTTATATATTTTATGTTTAAAATTCAGGCAGTTAAAAAAAATAAAATAAAATTCTTATTTTTAGTCATAATCTGCTTTACCAACTGAGCCTAAACGGTGGTATGGCGATCAAAGTATTTTGAATAACCACGATGAAGAAGAAAATGTAATCACAAAAAAATAGAAATTTGCCTTTAAGTGGAAAAGAACAACAATCAAAGCAAAAATCAGACAAAATCATAAGTATACATTTTAAAGAATTACAAATTCATTAGTCATGTATGCATTTAGCAATAGTTGCAAGCTTATCTCTCTTAACATACCTTTATATACTTTGTAACCATTTTATTTTTTCCCAAATCGCTGTGCTTTTTTACTTTTAAAAGCAGGTGGTATAAGTTTCCTGTCAGACCTTTTGGGAAAAAAAAGGATGTAAAGATCATTTGAAAAAGTTAGGGTGTCAAACTCCAAAAATTTGTTATCTTCCCATTCATTTATGTACAATTGTAAATTAAACAACTAAATTTATGAAATGATGAAATTGCCTTCCTTTCAACATTAGTTTCTCTAAAACAAACCATCTTTTGCAACAAAGACTCAAGCAATTATCTTGCTTTTTAACATTTCTTGTAGATATGAGGCAATACAATTTTTTGTTGTTGTTGCAGCTCTGATTTGGGGCTCTTAAGGGAAAAAGTTCATCTTATTCCTGTGGCACCTTGTCTGTTGTGCCCAGAAATTATATTTATAGAGTAAACCAACGATTCTGGGCATCTAAACACTGAGCTAAAACTGGAGCAATGAGGTTGTAGGTTCATCAGCCTTTTCCAAACATTATAACTATAGCAGCTTAAGTGTTTATGTGAAATCACAACATAGTTCATGCTGAGTAACACTCATTATACGCCATCAAATTATCAGTATTTATGAGTGTACTGTCACTTTCAGTAAGTAGTGAAACAATGAATGAACTTTAAGGAAGAATGTGTGAAAAAAAAGGACTTCAGTGACGTCATTTGGTCTAACTTGATGGATTTAGCGGAGTGGAAATCCCTGCAGCATAAACTACCTCCTTGGAAAAACACTATGATACAATCAGTTTTTGTCCGACAATTACGCATATGTAGAAAAATCTAGTATGTCGAAGAGTCAGCTCACAATCTGGAAATCCTAAACTGCAGTGTTAAATCGTGCTTAAAGGAGATGAAGCGCAGGCCAGGCATGGGACTTTGTGATAAGTGTGGGTGGCTGATAATGAGGGAAACAGAAAATAAGTACCACATAGCTGCCTTGCTCCCTGACATCATATTTGGCCACATACTGCCAGTCGTTTGGCTACTACAAATATTTCCATTGGTTTAACAGTTTCCCCTGATATCTTTTCCACTGGCCTTGCTCCAAACGTCTGGGTTAAAACAGGCTTAGGGGAGAGTCAGAGAAAGTCTTTATCAGTTTCAGCTTACGAGTAAGAAGTGGTGCCAGTCAGTTGAAGGAAAATTCCCAAATTGTTTGGCATTATGTAAGCTGGTATGGCTAGCAGTCAAAGTGGAAGTTACCAGAAAGAAGAGGAGACGATAACACAGATGTTGATTTCGTGCCAGAGATCCAGACGCATGAAAGGAAGTGACACATTCCAGATAAAATGGGGAAAATGCTTTCATCCTATTCAAATGTTCACCAGAGGCTGAGCAGAAACAGCAGATACCTTCTTTTTGGCAAAGTCTGACGCCCCTTGTCCAAACATTTGGCTTCCTTTGCACTGAATTGCTGCCGTATCCCCAGCTGCTGGGTATATTTCAAATTACCTCACAGCATGATCATTCTAAACTATTTCCCACATTATTGCTCTGCCCTGGAGCAAATTATTATATTAACATTTGGTTTGAATTTGTTGTAAGATGGTGGGATTGTTAGTGAAATGCACAGTAAGCAGCCCCCCAGGTTATATTACCCTCTAAAATGCCACGAGGGGCTTAAAAATGGCCTCCAGCCTCTAAATTACAGACTTGCAAAGCCAGGAATACTCCAAAGAAAGTGCCCGGTAAGACTTACAAAAGAGGACCTCTTTGTGGGAACTGGTGGGTGCTGTGGCAGTGACCCACATCCTCTGACTTCCACCCCTGTGCTCAGTTAGCTACACACATTGCTCATGGCCTGACCACTCTGAAAGTCAACCAAAGGGTATTTCCTCTCATTTTACTGGCAACAATGCAGCTATTCTTGAACAATTTGGTTAAACATTTAAAGCTGTGATAACAATACACTCCTGCAGAAAAACCGAAGAAACAAACAGGCAAGAAAAAAAAAAAATCAAAATTATAATGAAGTCCTCAGGGTCAATACTAGGATCTTGATAATACCCAGTGAACTTTCTGATTAAGTCCCACTCCAATCTTTTGATCTTTTTTTAACGCGCTCCCAGTGGTTTTTAAATTATGAATATGTCGTTTTAGGCCAAAATAATAGAAAAAAACAATAATAATAATAATTTGTTTCTGCAGAGCAGCAGTAATTCCTTAGAAATGCACCTTTGAGTTGTGTGGGAAGGAGTAAGCCTGCCCTCACTACCCATCACCCCTTTGTTCACACTCACTCCCGCTAGCTTACAGCCCTTTACAACCCCAACCTAACATTATCAGTGCAACAAAAATGTCAAGCAGTATTGCAGCTATTCAGCCATAGAGTTTGGAACCAGGTGGCAGCTCAATATGGATAATATGGAAAATATGGATCTATTTGTCTGCAAGTTGGTTCATCGGAATGGAGAGTAGACGGTAGCTTGTGGCCCGCCGATGGTAACGCCTACTTATCTGCTCCTGATTCACAACAATTTGAACAAAGAAATTTTCCGAAATGCAATTTTAATCTTGATTTTTTTATTTATGTCCTCCATTATGAGAAAAACGCCACAAAAACATGTTAAAAACACCAAAAACTAAATTTAGTTAGAGTGGGCTTTCAAGGTTGTTGTTTAAAAACGTGTGCATTTACTTTCACTCCACTTGAACCTTATTGATTTCTGAGTGAAATTCAAATAGAGAAATAACCTATAACAGCAGTTTAAACTATATAAAGTTCATTAAGTGCTTGATCTTCCTGTAATAGAGTATAGAATAGGACATAAACCGTAACAGCAACCCACTTCTTTTTTCATAGTGGGGGAAATATCACATTAGTGGAATTAATGTGAACACACCAACTTAGAAACAAGTAGTTTATACACATATATAAGGTTTTTTTTTAGAATTTAGAAGCACTTGCATTGTTTCAGCAACAAAAGTGGATTGGGAAATTTTGGAATCGTAGTGATTACGTTTTTCTAAATGGAGTCAGAGAGGCCAACCAATGGAATTTCAAAATTGTTTCATGCCTTGTGGTGCAAAATTATTTGTCAAATAAAAAGAATGACACATGGACACAGCAGAACTCCACATTACCACACTGATGCTGTGATGAAATAAGTAAATTTTCCTACTGATGAACTTGGCATAGCTCTGATTGACTCATAGCAAACTCTCTCTCCTCTCTTTGACTTCTGACCTCTGCAGTTTGTCCAAAACTGAAGAGAAATGATGAGAGTGTGGTCTTTAAATACTGGTTGCGTTATCTGCACTAACCAACGGGCTTGCTGCAGCGACAGAGGGATAATTCTTCTACAAAAGCACGTGAGTCATTGTGTGCTGCGTGGTACCTTTGCCCAGGCACGTTGGTCTATGTGTCAAAGAGTGACTCCTTGTTGTTTGAAGCAAAAAATGCATGAAAATATACAGACAGTCTGGTGTCTGGTGAAAACATAATTTCTTGGTAGTTTTATGATTCATGCGGAGGAAACAGACTTGTCACCCATTACTCTTTTATCTTGTTATTCACTGATTTGGCGGCCGTGCTTTCAGGTTGTGGGAAACAGTTTAGACTAATAAAAGTGGTTTCTTTTTACAATTCCTTGATATGGTTTACAGCGCCATGCTTACATCTCCCTTGTCCCCTGCTCAAATATCAGATCTTTTTTTCAGATGAGCATTTAGTCCTGACATGGAAAAGTAAACTTCTGAAACTATTTAGGAGTTGGATGTTGACTGTTAATATAATCACATATATGTGGACTTTATTACAAGTGATTCAAAACAACAGAATCACTAAAGTTCAACCTGAGAGCATTTTGCTGTGTGTCTCTGGTAAAACGCGTTAGTTTGATTCAAAGATGCCCTGTTTTAAGAAGGAGTTCCTGACATACACATTGACTGTAGATTTATTGAGAGCTGGACCGAGTGAGTGTGACGTCACCTATAAAAATGTCTTTCTTCCAAAATGAAATCAATGCAGTTCCCTTTTTTTTTTTTTGGCTATGTGGTGCCATCAAGTTGGACCCAGAAATCCCGCTCAGCCCTAGGCATGGGCGACCTAGGCGGCTGCCTAGGACGCAATCTGCTGGAGGGGGCGCCAAATGACAATGATTAGAATAAGGTTATTTTTTTTAAAGTTAATATTATTTACAAGTTTATAACAGTTTGAAAAACCACTCATTTACCAGTAGTTTAAAATTAAAAAAATACATAAATAAAATGACTCAACAGTTTGACGTAATCAATAACTTTGTCTGGTGCAGCGCCCCTCCTTACCTGAAGTTGCCGCTGTTTGAGTTGGGGGGGCGGGGAGCTGCGGTGTTGCCACTTTTAGTGCTGCTTTAAGACTTTAAAGATGAAAAAGCAGCAAAACAAGCCCTCAAGGGCAGCTTTAAGGCCAAAAAGGGGAAGGAGGAGGGAAAAACAGGCTCAAAGCAGATGTCTGTTTCATTTACATTTATCTGCTCGAAGATGCCTCTTTTAAAACCTACCATGCTGTCTTTTGCCAATCTTATGGTGGAAACCTGCCAGATTGAGCCATTTGGGAAATGATTTTTTTTCTTAAACAATGATCACAACTGGTTATTAAGTTTTGAGAGTTCAAATAAATACATTCTCATTTCAGTATATTCCAGGCATATACGTTGTTCTTGTTCCGGACAGAGGTGGGGGTGTTGTGGGGATGTGGGGGTGCGTGGTGGGGGTGTGGCGGCCGCGGGTTGGGTAGGGGGAATATCTTTTCTCCTAGGGCACAATGCAGCCCAGGACCATGCCTGCCAGAAATGGTCAGTAATCTGTGATTGCTTTGTGCTGGTCTAAGTTTAAATTTCCATGGCAACCACTCTCACTAATCAGGAGTGAGCTCGTTGGAAGTCCACATCCCTAAAATGTGCTCCAATGTGTCACAGAAGTGGTGGTGGAGGACCCAGAATGCAGGAGACTGGGCTTGGTGGTAGAAACTTAAACATGACAAAAAAACATGGGAGAACCAATAGGGTGAGTGACCAGAACAGAATTTACAACCTGAAAAGGATTTAATAAATAAAGACAGCTGTGGATCATGAACCTGAAACTGGTGACTGAGGGACAATTCAAAAAACAAAGTTTACAATCCTGACCCAATGCAAGTTCTTTTACTCACTGCTCCAAACAAGAAATGACAGTATCAAATGCAGCTGACAAGTCTAAAAGCACTAGAACCACACAATAACCAAAGTCTGTAGCACAAAAGAATCATTAGAAACTTTAAACCGACCTGACTTGGTACTGTGCAAAGCCTTGAACCTAAACTGGAAGACCTCAAAGATTTATTTTAAAAAGGCCATCAGTTAGATGTTTACTATCTTTTCAAAGACTTTAGAGATAAACGTTTCTTTTTTAGAAATAGGACCACATTTTTGAAACACTGTAGGATCCAATGTACACTATTTTAACTAAAGAAGATTATCTACCATGTTTGAAACATGATGGAGCAACACCTGAGCTCAGACTGCCGTTATTTGATAGAATAATGGCAATAATGATAGGAGAACCTCTATCAAAAGTGTAGGTGGAATAAGATCACGTTTCAAACTCGCTAACTTTAAATAATAAACAATCTCCAGTGAGAAGTCCAAAGTAATTGGCTCAAACCTGTCAAGGCAGAACAAATCATAACCAGGAGACAGGATTTGAGTTCTAGCGCTGGTGACCTAGTTATTGTAAAACTTTTTTAAAGTTCACATAAAGCAGATGACACCTAGCTCAAAGGTTTTATCAGACATTTTAGAGAAATTAGCTGAAAGTATTTATGCTTGTACACCATACCCTGAAGACTGTCACTACAGTGATGTTGCTGAGGCCCCCTGCTTGAGAGAACCTGGATCTTTCAATCAGAGCTATGGGTGGAAACAAAGGCTCAAGATAAAAATAGGAAATTATCGAACACAGCTGGTACATGGTACATCAGCTGAGCTCACAGGGAATTCTTTGAAATCCAAGACTCCGGAAGACTCCTTCCCGACAAAAAATGTGAAGAGACCTAGGCGAGTCGAGGTCAACCATTTTCCATCTTTGCCAAGTGGTGAAACTACAGAAAGCTTGGAGCAGGAGAGGATTTCCCTTTTGGCAGAAATGCAGAAAAGAAACAACCGACAAATAATAAAAGAAAAGATGGTAAAGACATTTGGATACTGTTGGCAAGAAATTGTGCACAAGCAGCCAACCACTGAAGACATCTTGGCAAAATGGCCGGCACTTTTCCAAACAGATGAAGTACATTTTATTTATTCAACGACTGTTCAGTTGTAAGTATGAAGATAACAATTAGAGAAATTCATTAATTTGCGAAAGCTAACATGTTATTAGACTTCTAGAGGTCATTAGGAGCAAAGAAGGACGTGTGAAAGAACAGACCACCAACATCTTAGAAGTTTTTGATGAGGTATCTGTATGAGATGAGTGGTCTCCATGGCAGAATAGTTATGTGATTAAGAGAAGCTTCAACTAATAACAAGTGTTCTTTCTCAGACTGTTGACATCACCATCAGAAGAGAAGCCATCCTCAAATGTCTGATGATTTACTTGGGTGAATCCATTGAGCACCTCATTAAAGAATACCAGGTAAAGAGATCCATCTCTCACAAATATGACAGACCCTATTATGATGTATGAGATTTAACACTGCACTGGAGTTTGTTTATTTTTAAAACTTTTTGGCAATATTCTCATGTGTATGCACCTACACTCTCTCTGGGCCAACTCTCAAATACATGCCCGAATGAAAGGTAAAGGGGACATTGTTTGATGGCCTTTTAACTTTCATTTGTTGCAGCATCCTCATTCTAAGAAAATACATTTTGGATTCCAGTAACTTGCTCAGTATTATAGAAAGTAAATAGACTGTTATTGAAAATAAATGAATAAGAAAAGAAATCATATATATTTGGAAACAGATATGTCATGATTATTTCCACACTTTCTTTTTTCCAAAAGATTTACTTATTTATTTTTTACTTCACAGTATTTTGCCCTAAAGTATAATCTAGTGAAACATTTATTTTCTAACTATGGCTTAAAGTGTGATTGGTTAGCCTCATTGACTGTACAAGAGAGAACTGGACAGAGTTGGTCTGACATCACCCATAAAAAATGCCTTACTTCTGGTTCCAACAAAGTGAAGTCAATTTAGTTGCTATTTTTTTCACAATATGGACGTTGCCATGTTGGAACCAGAATATGTTTGTAAATGGTGATTGGTCCAAGTTGGTCTGAGTCACCATTTCTTTGGCAACCACTCTCACTAATCAGGAGTGAACTTGTTGGAACGCCACTGAAAGCGGCTCGGGAGAATGTGTCAAATGTTTAAGGTGTGGACCAACAGGCACGAAGTGCTTTTTATTAAGGCATCTGATTGGAAAGTTGATGACTTAAATAACTTGCAATAAAGAAAAAAATGTCGGAAAAAAATTGGGATTCGTGGTTTTTTTTTTTTTTTTGTGACACAATGTGTTTTTAGAGCACCAGCTGATATGAGAAACCTGACCTATCAGACTTTTGCATTGTGTGAGAAATTCCTCCCTTGTTTAATACACTTGTGGGGGGGGAATGGTTAGGAAAAATGAAAATGTATGTAGATTTAAATAAGTAACTGTGGTAATAATTGACATTTAACTATTTTAGTTCCCAAATATGTTTTTTGTGTCCTTATTTGTTTTTCAATTTATTTTAAGTTTTACTTATAGGTTTATTAATGTATATATTGTCATTTGTCCCAAGGAAATTCCTCTGAAGAGGTCTAAATGTTTTAGTTATCCTAGTTTGTTTAATATATATATGTTTTAATTTCTGCAGGACAGTGATGTTCTGCTTGAAACCATGGCGATCTTTGTCATTGGGAGAGAAGAGGATCCTTTTTGTCCACCCACAGACATCAAGATAGTCATCGATGGAATACAGGTCCTGAATGCAGTGCCCTCTGCTAGCACAGCTATTGCCATGTTTTTTGGACTCACATATGCACTAAAATATCCCAAAAATCTGCAGTACACGCTTGAATTCATTCAAAAAGTTCTCATGGAGCTTGGTAGAAAAAAAAATGTCACCAAAAGTTTACAGACTGAACTCCCAGCTTTAATTCATTGGTTGAATTCAGTTTTCTCATCTGATTTTGTATTTCAGTTAGTGCTTCTAAAAAAAAGACTATTGCTTTGTTTTATGTTCAGAGTTTTAACTTGTGCCCATGCTTGGGGACTATCAGCAATACTGTGTTGAAAAACAAAGTTTGTATTTGGTAAGTGTTTTTGTGATTGTGTTTATTAAGTGAAAAGTGCATTGTTGCATAAGTTTGTTTATGCATCTAAAAGATGTGTTTGTATGTTTGAATCACAATGTGTTCATGCAACAATAAATATTGCATACTTGAAGTAATGTATTCTGACTCTGTGTAAATCAAAATATAACTCTAAATTTTGTTTAAGTTTTCTTAGATTGTGAACCTAAACTATTTAAGACAACTTTAAAAGTTAATTTGCTCAAAGATTAAAAAAATGCATTAAATCAACCTGATATTTTAAAGGCTAGATGTAGTAGAACATTTAAATTGAGAAAAAAATAAAACATAATCATTTTGATTTAGAAAAATTCTAATTAATTGGTTCACTTTACCTCAAAAAATCTATTTAACTGAAATAAAACAAATTGATTGTGCAAAATTATTTATTTACATTGAATCAATGCAAAAATATTAGGTGTGACAGATTACTTCAATTTTTTAAGTCAAGTCAGTGTTATATTTTTTTTAGTGTACTCATCTGGAACCACCAAATCTGAGCGAGTTAGGAGGGTTTGAAGGAGCTCTACTGGAAGGTCATTCCATGCTGGAGAGCCAGTCAGGTTTTGATAGTTCAAGGCCAGATACTGAACGAGGTTTTTTTCAAGGATGGGGTCGTTGGTTTCTACTGCATACTGGAAGATAGGAAAAAACGTTTCCTGGTCTGATGAGCAGTGCTTTAAGTGGACAACAAGAAGTGATCAAACTCTTTCACATGTAAGATCAAACTCTTGAGGACAACAGAAAGACAACTTTAAAGGTAACTGCATCTCCTGCTAAGAAAAGAAACTTTCTAACGATGTTAGGATAAACAAACAACCAAACATAAACTTTTAATGGGTAACAATACATACAATAATTAATAAAATTTCTTTTTTTTATTCATTCATTCATCTTCTTTACCGTTCTGTCCCTTTCTGGGGCAGCCGGAGCCTAACCCGGCCATTTATGGGCCAAAGCAAGGGACACCCCTGGACAGGTCGCCAGTCTGTCACCAGGGCCACAATCACACACTCATACAAACATGCAAACTTGCAAACTCCCCATAAAGGTCCCCCATTGGTGGCATTGTTTCAAGTCCTCCAGCTGGGACTTGAACTGTGTGCCTTCTTGCTGTGAGGCAAGAGTGCTAACCACTGCTCCCACCGTGCATCCATTTCTTAAATTTTATTTTTAGCATAAAAAAAAAATGCATTTAATTGATTTTTACTCAAAGCTGCTGGTGCTTTCAGTTGTTTAGAATCTTAACCAACTTAATCTTTAATGTAAAAATTAATAATCGAACTTTAGATATTTAATTTTTACATGAAAGATTAGGTTTCAATCTGAGTCATGTATTTGTTGCTCATCTGACACAGAAATATTTAAACATCTCTTCTATAGCTGCAAATACATAGGTCTTCTGGTCCGACATTTATAATTAGGGATCTCAAACTATTTTTTTTTTTAAAGCTTTTACATAGTTTTACATGTCGACATGATTTCTTAAGATTTTAATGTTTTTATTAATAATTAATTAGATTAATTTTGATTTTATTTGTGGGATGTATGTGTGTGTTGGGTTTTTGTGTTTTTTAAATGTGTGTTTTCATAATGATTGCCATTTTAACCACTAATTTTGATCTTACTGTTATTCATTTTATAATGTAAGCACTTTAGGAGGGTTTGTAAAACAGGAAAAGTGTTATATCAATAAATTTGAATGTGAATTTTTGTGTATGTTAAATATAACAAGGCAGAGAATTCTGTTAAAACAGATTTCTTTTCATTTATTTTCCAATATGATGCCAAATATGATGGTGTTTAGGAAAAAAACGTTGGCAGTTGTGAGAATTTTTTTTTTTTTAGCTAATTATGTAGTTCTTTCCCAAATATTTTTTTTGGGGGAACAAAAGAAAAGCAAAAGGTGCATAGCTTCAATTTCACATAATAAGGGCTGGTTATCACCAAAAATTTCCATAATCAATTCGATTCAATTCACCAGAGCCTGGATCATTCCGATTTATGATTTTTTTGTGTTGTGCATTCAGAGATGCTCACCTGCAGACCTCGGTTGTAACCAGTGGTAATTTGAGATACTCTTGCCTTTTTATCAGCTGGAACAAGTCTGGCCATTCTCCTCTGACCTCTGGCCTCAACAAGGCATTTCTGCCGACAGAACTGCCTCTCACTGGATATTTTCTCTTTTTTGGACCATTCATAATGAAGATCTTCCATGAAGATGCAGCAAGATTAGATTCTGAACGCACTGGAGGAGGGGAGACAGCTCCGAGCTCAGCATGAACAGACTGTCAACCGAATGGATAACATCGAAAAACGAATGCATGACCAGGAGCAGAATTCCAGGATTAATGATGTGATAATCACCGGATTGAAGATCAAACCCCGGTCATATGCGCATGCAGTGACCACAGGAAACTGTGAAACGGCACGGGAAGATTCAAAGCACTTGGGTAAAGGGATTGCAGAATCAATGTTAAATTGAATGGTTCTCCTGAGCAAGCCAAGGTCATCATTATCAGGAGCCTGGAGGAGCTGGAGAAGTTTCTACCCACTGCAGTATAAACGAGAGATAAGTGAAGATGATGGACTCATGAGGTGAGGAGTCAAACTCTGCAAACAATGGCTTTTAAAAAACAACACATTTTCTTCATCAGTCAACTGTGACCGCAACCTTCAGAGAGGTGTGAATTGTGAGCAACCTGACCTTAACATATTCAGTGATAATGATAACAACCTGCAAGAAGACATCGACCCTGATCAATTCTTTTCCACTGCAAATATTACAGCATAGATGACTTTAAAAACTCTGTTAACCCATAAGGAAGACTGTCAATCATTCACTTTAATAGCAGAAGCATGTACACTAACTTTGGAGACATAAAGGACTTGCTACAGAATCTGGGAATTTCCTTTAACATCGTAACCATATCAGAAACTTGGTTCCGCTGCAACAAAGATACTGATTTTGAATTGGAAAACTATTAACTTAATTATGTGAACAGAGTAATCAAAAAAGGAGGAGGAGTCGCAATCTATGTGCAAATAAATGTGAAGTTTACAGTAATTGATAAAATGTCAATTGCATAGGATCTGAAATCTGTAATGAACCAGGGAAAAATGTCATTTAAAGCTGTATATACAGGTCACCAGGGTCAAGCTTAGAAGTGTTCAGTGACTGGATGGAAAAAATGTTTCACTCTCTAAATAACAAAATATTGTTTATCTGTGGAGATCTGAATATTGATCTGATAAACCCCAGCAAACATAAAGCAACAGATGACCTCATCAGCAGAATGTACAGTATCAGTTTGTATCCAACCATAATCAGACCCAGCAGAATCACTGCTCACAGTGCTACTCTTATCATATTTACAAATAATATAGAAAACAATCATATGAGTGGACTTGTGATATTCAACATAAATGATCCTTTACCAGTTTTTTAAAATATTTGATGTCAACGTGACAACAAAGAAAATAATAAAAGAACCAGTCTACAAAAGGTCAAGAAATGAAAAAACAATGACCTCCTTTAATAAGGATGTATCCAGACAGAACTGGTGCTCTGTGTACAGAGAGAAACATGTGGACACCACTTATGAATGTTTTTTAGAAATATTTACCTCACTCTATTACAAAAAACTGTCCAATCCATCAATACAAGAACAAATTTGGCAAATATCCTTGGTTAACTACTGGTCTATAAAATGCTTGTAAAAAGAAAAAAAAACCTCTACAAAAAATTGTTAAAACAAAGGTCAAGAGAAAGTGAACAGAGAAGAGAGAAGTTTTATTAAAATAAATAAATAAATAACTGGAATAACACGGCACTGTAAAAAAGCGTATTATAATAATCTACTGAGTGGAAATAAAAATGTTAAGAGAGTTTGGGAATATTAAACAGTATCATTAAAAAAGGGACAAAAAAAGCAAATATACCCAGATTACTTTACAGATGAGAAGGGCCAAAGCTATACTATTAATGAAGCAGCAAACAGCCTTAACAACTAATTTTGTAAACATGGGTCCAGAGTTGGCAGCAGAAATTCCAAAGTGCAAAACCAGCAAAGAAAATATTCCACCCATCACAAGAATCCTACACTCAATCTTTCTCTCTGAAGTGAATGAAACGTAAATGTAACTTGTCACTACAAACTGGGAAATTCACAAACAAAAGGAAAATTGCAAAGGTGACTCCTTTTTATAAGCACGGAGGCAAACACCTGTTTACAAACTGTAGACCAATTTCTCTCCTTCCACCATTCTCAAAAATTTTAGAAAATATATTCAATGATAAATTGGCTAAATTTATATATAAACCTAATACTATAAATGAAAACCAATATGGTTTAGAGAAAACAGATCAACCTCACTGGTGATCATTGATGCTGTGGAGGAAATCACAATCGCTCTGGACAAAAAGAAATATGCAGCATTGACTTAAGCATTTGACACCCTCAATCATGACGTCCTACTTGATAAACTGGAAGGGTATGGGATAAAAGGACCAGCACTAAGTTGGGTCAAAAGCTATTTAACGGGAAGAAAACAATTTGTCCAGATTAATGTATTTACATCAGAGGTCAAGGAAATAAGTTGTGGTGTCCCACAAGGAGAAATTCTAGGCCGCTGCAATTCAATTAATATTTCAAAACTTTTAAAACTCATTTTATTTGCTGACGACACAAATATATTTTATTCTACAGACAATAAAAGGGAACTTATCCATGTGGTGAACACAGAGTTGACCAAAATAAAATCATGGATGGATTACAATAAACTATCTTTGAACCTTAAAAAAAACCAAAGTGATGTTTTTTTGGTAATTACAAGGCCAGCACAGAGCTCTCAATTAAAATTAATAATGTCTTAATAGAAAGTGTCAGAGAAATCAAATTCTTAGGGATTGTTATTGATATTGATAAGTTGGAAGCAACACATCAGACACATACAAACTAAAGTTTCAAACAGTATTTTAATCATCGATAAATCTAAATATATGTTAGAATACAACTGTAGATATTTATTATAGTCCTCCTTAATATTACCATATTTCATCTACTGAATAGAAATAGAATAGACAATATGAAAAGTAATAATTATAAAATTTCACTGCATCCTCTCTTTTACTTCAAAAACAAGCTAACAAAATTGTACAGAAAGCAGGCTTTCTTGATCGTACAAACAATTTATTTTATCAATCCAGACTTTTAAAGTTGTATGACCTTGTTGGTTTTTGCACCGCCCAAATTCAGAGCTAGTGGAAAAACATTACCATTGAATATCCAAAAACAGTTCCTAGAAAATAAAGGAGGCTACAAATTGAGGGGATATATTAAAAAAGATGAACTGACAACAGGAAGAATCTTTTTTTTTAATTTACCGTATTTATTCACCAAACATGCAGGAAAGAAAAAAGTACATTAAGAAACATAAAAAAAAGACATGGAATTGAATAAAATTGAATCATAATAGTAAAATCAACCTGGCGGTGGTTTCAGTACGTAATTGCATTTTATTATTAATATTCTAAAGTGATTATGCCATTACCAGGTGAGACCCAGAAGCCCGATTAAACATATTCTGGTCTGACAACAAATATATAGGTGTAGTTGTTGTCGACACAGGGGTAGGGAGAAGCCTGGGTGTCATTGGTTAAAATGTAAGCCTTGTTGTCTTTGAAGCTCTGAACCTGAAAGATGTACTTGTTTTTGCACATCAGTAGGAGACGGTTACTAAAGCGGATGCTGCTTTGTCTGCTGTAGTAGTTCTGCTCACTTAGCACGGCCACAGGGAACGACTCACACCACAGACCTCTCCTTGAACAATCCCTCTGTTGTTCAAATACATTTGCCTCCCAGTTTGTTTTCCTGTCTTGAAACATCAAACTGTTGTGAAGAGGAGTTGTGAACCCACTTTGAAAACAAGGAGAAGGGGTGGGATAGTAAAAACCATACATTCCACCATATGACCTCGGATATTGATTTGAACAGGTTTTACTGGGTTTTGTCAGAACTTTACTCCACGGAAGTGCGGTGTAGATCCTTGGACTGTAATTACCAATTTCCTTTGTGATTTTTGGGTTGGTCTGATTACTGAAGATAAGGACATTAAATTTAAAAGCCTTCAAGGCAAATTCAATATAAACATTCTTGTAGATTTTGTAGAGAGAAGAGCTGGATTCCAGCTCCAAGAGCTTCTCAGCTGAGATCATTGGGAAACGTATGTGATTCAACAAGCCTGTTACAGTGTCAGAACTGTTTAAGAGAGCCCTCTGGGTCATCCATGACTCCAGAGTCTCAAGGACAAAAGACTCATCTGGAACCACCAAATCTGAGCGAGTTAGGAGGGTTTGAAGGAGCTCTACTGGAAGGTCATTCCATGCTGGAGAGCCAGTCAGCTTTTGGTAGTTCCAGGCCAGATACTGAATGAGGTTTTCTTCAAGGATGGGGTCGTTGGTTTCTACTGCATACTGATAAATGGACACGTGGGTGTAAAAGGAGTCGTCTTCGGGGAGAATTTGAGTGAACAGACGTCCGACATCTTCCATTAGTTGCTTTACTCCAAAAGTAGAAGCCATTTGATGCAGGCACAGCGCAGACGAGAAGATCACATCAATCTTACGAGTGTAAAGGTACCTATAAGAACCATGTTTACAATTACTGCAATGTTTTCTGATGAAAAATATATGATCAAAATCACCAAAACTGTTCAAGATACCTGATTAAGGAGGAGAAATAGGGTTGGCAAGGCTTCCTGACTTCAACAGTGATGTTAGTTGTTTCTGGAAACACGTTAAAGTGTGGGAAAAGAGACAGAATAGTCTTGTGTGCACAGATTGCCGTTCCAACAATCTCTGGCACGTCATCTTCCTGTCTGTTTCCAGTTGGACTCTGCAGAAGTATGTTTAAGTCACAGTTTGTTGCAGTGTCAAAGAGCTGACCGAGGTCATTGGACAGACTGATGCTGTGGTCCATGGAGTGTCTTGATGTATTGTTGGTCAAACCATTGCCTGAAATCACACAGTCATTGGAATTAATTTGCCATCATGGAAGACCTCAACGCGGCCCTCTGCAGGGCTCTCAGAGCCAGTCAGCCTCACTTCCCCCTCGTTTGGTTCAACATTTTGTTCTAAACGCAAACACAGGTCAAAGTGAGGACAAAGCATGTTACACAACCATTTACGTGACCAAAGTCTCTCCAAAATACGTCTACATAGTCATGCAAAAAACAATAAATATGTCATCATAAATCACTTTCTACAACACAATTTAAGAAAAGAAAAAAAAGCCTTTTGAGTGACTCACTTAAAATAGCAAATCTGAACCCTCCTGCAAAGACATGTAGAAGAAGAAAAGGCCAAAGAAAGTGTAGATTTTGGAGTGTGAGCATTTCCACCTGAAAGGAAAACCACACTTTTAACAGAAAAAAGCTTTTTGTTTGCATTTGTGGTCCAAGGATTTGCTGGGTAAGTGTTCTGACCATAACATTCTCCTTA
Organism: Adrianichthys oophorus; assembly: GCA_036245035.1. Classification (NCBI taxonomy): domain Eukaryota; kingdom Metazoa; phylum Chordata; class Actinopteri; order Beloniformes; family Adrianichthyidae; genus Adrianichthys; species Adrianichthys oophorus. The sequence goes on along the minus strand of BSAI01000125.1, from coordinate 12,495,747 downwards.
CCTTTGGAACAAATGCGTTTAAAAATTTGCAACAGATTGCACAGCAAAGCTAGAAATGTTATAGTTAGCTTCAGTAAAGACATCTATCTACCTTTTTTTGTAGGAAGCGTTGTCCTTGAGTGGATCTCTTCTTTTTTAGGCCAACAGTGCAAACGCAGCTCCCTTTGTGTCCAGCTGCATAAGGAGTGGAATATAAATATGGACACTGCACTGGTGTACTTCCACATTTTTAAGTTTCACTTCTTATTAAAGCAAAACAAAAAACTCATTACACAACGGTTTTGGGCAACACAACTTCTCCAAAAAAACAAAACAAAACGATACTTATCTCAATAATAAAGCAAGACTCGGGAATTGAGAAATAAAGATTTTACTGTAAATCCATTGGAAAAACAAGATGGAGCCAAACAAGCTTATGGTGGAATTTCTTCTTACTTGAAAATTTTTTTCAGTTAAGAACAGGTCTGCTCAAAATTATCCTGCTTGAAGGGTTAAACCCTAAGAGTGTACGTGTTCTTCAAAAAGAAAACAAAATCACAGTCAGAAAAATTCATTTTTTTGTACATTCAATGTAAGAAAGGCTACAGTACTGTTGAAGCCCACATCTGGCTTGTTCAGGAGATAACTTGCTTCCATGCATGCTGGTACGACAGAACCTCAGTTTCACTTTCACAAAAACGTTTCATCTTGACTGACTTTAAGTTTGTTGCACAAATGATCCTTTTTAAGGTTAAAGTTATGCATTTTAAAGGAAACCCAAAGTGCTGTGAGTTCAACAGTGTTTGAATTGTAAACAAACTAAAACCACAGTGCGGTGGCCCCGACAGCAAATCTCTCCCATCTCCATACGCTTTAGATGAACTCCAAGCCTTCATATTTCACATCTCCGATCTTGGATTCAGAGAGAAGAATGCGTCCGTCCAGAGTGAAGGCCGTGATGTATGTTGCGATCTTTCCTGCATCTTCCTCTGACTTCAGGGCCACAATGATTTGGTCGTCTGTGTTTGGGACAAACTTGAAGGAGGAGAACCCATGAGTGGGATTCAGGGAACCCACTCGGCTCGCTTTGATGTCTTTGAAATCAGGGGAGCAGCTGAGGATGAGGTTTGTGCCGCGGCGTTCGTCTGCCGTTTCTTCGTAACGCTCTTTGCTCTCGCGGCGGGGAAGGAAAAACCAGCGCTGGAGGGTGTCGCTCCAGGCAGCTGACTCATGAATAAGGTAACCTGTGGTTTGAAAAAGGATTAATAGACAGTTTGAAGTGGTGGATGTTCATAGAAGCCAAACGTCTTACCCGGAGGCTCAATCCCGATAGCAGTCTTCATGGATTTGTACCTGGGAACCCAGTTCTCATGCTGGACGTCCCCCCTGAAGCCCACCACCTTCACCCACTCGGGGTTGTTGTTGACAAACTCCCCCTCAGTGGTGGTCCACTCTTTCCCCAAACCCCCAACATACAAGTGCTCATCCTTTACAGCCAGCCACTCTGCTTTAAACCCTATCAAAAGACATATTTGAATTAACACTTTTTTAAAGTAAAAATAAGACTCCAGATTCGATTTTTGTCAATGCCTCTGACCTTTGGCAACACTTCCATCTCCATCAGGTAAGATAACCCACGGAACTACCTTCTCTCCTTCGATTAGATACACAACACCAGTTCTGTCGTCCACGCTGTAGAGCTTCCCGTTGAACGCCACCAACTCGGACAGCTCCATACCCCTGCCCTTTTCCGACAGGTGGCTTTCCAGCACCACCCTGTCCGCATCCCATTCAACGGCCACTTTGTCGCCACTCTCCGACACCATCAGATACCCCCGGCGCATGTAGCTGAACCACGTCAGCTTCTTGTCACTGCGAGAGTTCGTGTCCAGGTCTGTAATGACCCCAATGCGGTAACGGGTGCCCTGGGGAGTGCGCTCAGGCGGACTGAGAGGGTATGTGTCATTGTAAAGAGAATCGGCTTGCAAGTTGTCAGCATTTTTGCCACTGTTTTTCCAGCTTTGAAAGCCATTTGAGCGGTACCGCAGGCCTGAGTTGAAGTGCATGAAGAGGAGGAGAACCAGTCCAACTATGATGCCCGCGGAGACAATTGGCTTCCACTTCAGGCGGAACCGTGGGTCTGTGGTTTTGCCCATGGAAGCCAAAATAGGGAGGTGTCCTACAGAGATGCGAAGAGGGTTCATGGGATCATTCTGCTCTAGCTTGGTGAAGCCCGGGGAAGCAGGCATGGAGGACGGAGGCCTGTTGGGACCTGCAAAGAAAGACACATTTAAATCATTTGCAAGGGCGTCCTCTGGTGTCAAGATTTAGGTTAGATTTCCTTCTTCCAAGAACTATCAGGAAAAGTAATTAGACAGATTAGACAGAGAGCTTCACTTTAAATTTCTTCCTAAACAGCAGAACTTCCCATTTTATTGGTTATAATGAAAGCAAAATAAAAGTAGTGATAGACACCTCAATCCAATTACATAAATAATCTCAAATTCCAATTTTATATTAGTTTAAAAAATTCTTTATAAGTTTACTTGAAAAACAAGTTAATCTCAAAGGTCCATTCAATCTCTTCCATCATATCACAGATTAAATTACTTACATATTCCTCACTGGCAGACTCTGTTCTCCCTAGGTAAAATATTGAATCCTGACAGGGGGAAATTCATTCGCCTATAAACTGTATTTTACCTCTTCTTCTACCCCCTCTGGTAAGAAATAAACTGAAGAGAGGATGTATCGTCTGCCTTGAACCAACCAAGGGGATGTACAGGTTTAGACTAGTGGAGTGAAAATCACCTAGTGTCTACGTGGAAGCTAGGATGTCATAAAGTGACTGGGAACAGGTAAATCCGGAAATGCTCCACCAGCCAGCAGATGCAACATCCACTAGCGCTAATCTTTTTATTTTATTTTATTTTTTAAATCAAAGCTAAGATAATGAATTTAAGTTAGGATCCAGTACAATTTACCATCAATACAAGGATGGAATTTTTTAATTCAGTTATGTAAAATGTAACTTGATTTTTAATACAACTTTATGTGTAAAAAAGAATAAAGTCTTTTTGCTGTGAACAAAAATTAAGATTTTTTTTTATTATTATAACAAAATATAGTAATTTAGAAACTTTTTTGGAAACAACACCAGATTATACGTTGTATGGTGCTTCAAAATATTGTGCAAAAAAAACAACTTTATTTGCATAGGCAACCATCATGAATGCGGCCGCATTCATGATGATTTTGACTATGTAAACAACTTGGACAAAACACTACTGCAGTGCAGCCTGTTGTTAAAGAGTGACCTTCAAAGTTCCGTAAAACTTTTTATACAACTTATTTGCATTAAAATTCCAAATACCTGTAGGGTTTGCTTCAGGAGCTTGACCTCAATCTTTGCTCTTTCCCATTTCAGTTTTTTTTTTTTTGCTGACTGGAGGCTGAAAGACTCTTTCATATCTGGAGGCCTCGGGCTCAAAAAGAGCCATTCTGGCAGCAAGGTGAAGGAACACAGTCAGATTCCACATTTCTGATTCATAATCAGCACTTGAAACCCACACATGCAGAATATTCTAGTAAACGTGAAAGGTTGGCTTTACCTCTTCGCCTCTTCCTGCTAGCAGACTGAGCTGAAGGCATTCAAGTTTCTTTGAAAAGCCACTAAAGTCAGTCCTGAGCCGTGACCTCTCCTTTTGCTCACTGACAGTTTGCATTTCAACCATGACTCGCTGCATTTTCAGAACAAAGCCTGTGAACTTTACCTACACTGAGAGGATTATTATTCAGTCCAAAGGTGCAAATACCACAGCAGGCAAACCCTGCTCCCAGAGTTATCACTCATCAGGGCAAATACATGGTTAACTTGGAACAAGACTTGTTTTAGGGGGCAAAAAGGCGGGGGGGCTCTACAGAATGAATAGAAGTTAATGCTAAACTTCAACCAGCCACATGACGTTTACAAAACAGAACTGTTACTATGACACAACCCTCAGGGGGCCTTCAGTTAACTGAAGCTACAGGTTACGACAGTACACACATTACTCTGTATGCAAATTCTGTTACTTTCATTTAAAAAAGTTACGTAAAGTCAAAAGTAAGTAGTGAGCTTAAAAAACTCTTTATTCAACTCACTCACAGTTGAAGGAGAGTAGGTATTACAAGTCAAACTTAAACATTTAGACCGATTTTTGTGAACTCTTATTTATTTACCATTTCTAACAGTGTAAACAAAAAAAGCTGTGTATGTACTTATTAAAGCTGTCTGTCTTTCAATATTTTTTATTTATTGCAAGGTGTGCTCAGTGAACGTCTCAGACAATGGACAGCAGGGGATGCGGTGCTGGAGGACAGATCTTCATGGGAGGAAAAGTCCCTGCATGGGACGTACCACTGAACCATAACTGAAGTGGCTGATATCAAGAAGTCCTACCGATGGCTAGAAATGGCTGGCCTACAGGACAGCACAGAAGCGCTCATCCTGGCAGCTCAAGAAGCCCTGAACACCAGATCGATAGAGGCTCAGATCTACCACACCAGACAAGACCCAAGGTGTAGGCTGTGCAAAGAGGCGCCTGAAACAATCCAGCACATAACTGCAGGGTGTAAGATGCTGGCCGGGAAAGCATCCATGGAATGTCACAACCAAGAAGAAGCTCCCAGGCCTCTGGTAGAAGACCCGAGTTTGGCGTGAGGCACCACCGGAGGGAGAGAGGAGCGTTTTGTTTTTCATTGCCTCACTGCTGAATCACAGGTTGTCTTTTATTTTTGAAAGGAAGTCATGTGAGCCTCTGTCAAAAGTTAAAAACAAATACATATAAAAAAAGGCTGTTTTCTTTTTGTTTGTTTTATGGACCCCAAAAAATATATAGTTTATTTTATATTTATCCTAATAGGAACAGACACATAAATACAAATTCGAATTTTATTTTTCATTTTAAGCCTTATGTACTTGACCAAAAAAGAAACTTCCTTGTATTAAAAAGGTACAAATATAGTTTTATTTATTTAAAATGCTACAGGTAGTTACTATTACAATAATCCTGGCTGACGGGAAGTGTGAAATAATAAAAAAAATGAAGGACAACCTCGAAAGTATGCCGTTTATGAAGAAATTAGGTCACTAATTGACATTATTATACTCAAAAACACTGTTAGTTACTTTAAGCTCATTTGAGTTCGTTCAAATTACCCAGAAAATAAAGTTTAACAAAACTAATTCCAATCATAAAGGAAGAAAGGTACAATGTGGATCTATTGAAAACCCAACATTCAACAGTTTTGCACGTAATTTTTTACAACCTAATTCAAATAGCAGTAGTATTCAATAGCAGCTTGTCGAATTGTTCCAACAACTAAGCGACTGAAGTCTGAGAAACAGGAATGAACTTTCCGACTATTTATTTGATCAATGAAGGAAGGTCTTCAGCTGTGGAGTGACGTGAACCCAGATCTCCCCACGAACGGCGGTCCCCCGCGCGCGCCTTTAAGGGCCCCGCACTCACCTCAGATGTCTGACCCTCGGCTGGTGGAGACAGTCAGCAGCTCGGAGGTCATTTCAGTGTCGGTTTTACTCCGCGGATCATTGTGTTTCTTTTGCGCTTTCCCAGCTGGCGACCAACACTTCCTGTGTGCGCCGATGACGAAAGCGCTGCGTCATAGCTGCGCGAGGAGTTGTCAAAACGGCGCCTTCGAGTTCTGTCGGAAATCTGACAGCCGAGGAACACAGCCAAAGAGACAGGGAATTTTGTACTTCCAATAAAGTGCAAATCTTTTCCAAAAAAATAAAATATCATGGAGAAGTGTGTTCATGTTCATTTTTTTATTCAAAAAGATGATTACATAGATTTTAGAATCCTGTTTTTGTAGGTTTTATGAGGTGGAACCCCACTTGATGTAAGACATGAACAAATAAAAACGGTCCGTGCCACACATCCATGCTCCACGAAAGTTTGATTTTTGGACTGGAAATATGGAAATGAAACCAGTTGTCCATGATATTCAACATTTTTGGAAAGGGTCTGTTCACCGTTTCAAAAACAGACCGTGTATTTTATTTTTTTGGCTTTAGACATGTACATGTAAACGCATAACGGAAATTTAAACATAAATGCAAATTGTAAGCATAAATACAACAACATAAACGAACATTTCACTTGGTTACTGCTTAAACCTAGAAGTGTAAAAAGAAAAGTGTTTAAAGCCCAAACAATATGTATTTAATTAATACAACTCTGTGTTGATTTTTAACTGTTAAGAAACAAACACAACTTAAGTTAAATATTAGCCAAAGGACCGCACATAGTATGCATAAGGGATCAGGTTTCATTTTTCTAAGGATATAAATCATGAGCTGACCAATAAAAAGAAAGTCAGAGTTGTTTTATTTGGCAACCACATAATGCACTGTAAAATTGGCAATTCACTTTGTGGTAAAACCTGCTGACACTGAGAAGGAACAAGTAAAGCAAAAGGCAGTGTAAAAAGATATTTGATTGTCATGCACCTGTGTTTGACAGGACAATACAAGGTAAGAAATAGTTCAAGAACTTACCACAAATGATGCATTTGTACAAACTAAAAATAAACTGCATTAGAAAAGCCTTTTAAACCTCACTAGATGAAAAAAATGTCCCACCAAAATCAAAATACTGGAGCATATAAAAGGACAGCGTCCAAAAATGAAAATTTCAAGGTGAAATTAAATACTTTTCAGTGCACAAAATGCTCTTCCTAGTGGTTGATTAAAAAATACAGATATGGCATTTTCAGTAGATTAACACATTGTTTTCATAAATGTTTGCCATCAAATATTTCATTTGCTTTAATTTTCCAGCTGAATATTGACCGAGGAAGTTCTGGAGATCAACACAATGTACAAATTGAATAGTAACATTCATTTAAAAAATTACATTTCATTGATTTTTATTACGAGATAAATTTCCTGAAGAGTAAATTGTAATATTTTTTAAATGAATAGCTAACACCTGCATCAAGTATTTTGTTACAATCACAATCCTATACATTTTCTTTTTCCCTACCAATAATCCTAAAAACTGCTTCAAAAACTTTTACTTTTTTGTTTCAAACCTAAAAAAGAAAAAACAAAAGCAGAAAGGATGCATCAAACGTCCAACTGGGATGCAGTATATAAGAAAACAGTGCTCCAAAAAATTAGCAAAGGCACAAACTGGGAGTGTTAATAAAAAAAACAAAAAAAACCCCAAAAGCTCAGAAATATGAAATAAACCATTGGCACACTTTATTTAAAAAAGGAAAACCCAGATTGGAGTGATGCTTCTGAGTCCATCAGTTAATAAGGTGGGGGCTGATAGTCTCCTGGTTGAGTCTGGCCCTGGGAAAAGGGCGACTGCTGATAGCCCGTGGAGCCGCTGCCAAACTGAGCAGGTGGGTATGGAGTGGTGTGGTCACTGGCCGGATCCCTGTAATCTTGGGTAAAGTCTTCCACTCCTTGGCGATACCTTCCATACGCAAAGTACAACAGCAGACCCTGTTGGGAGAAGTTTCCATTCATTGATCAACTTTGTTCTTACAAGATTTTAGTGGGTTAAACTTGAAAGGATAATCAGTCTCACCCAGGTGACAGTTGAGAAGAAGGAGAAGGCGATGGTCGCCCGAGCAGCATCCGCTGCCACTGGTGTCTCTGTGGTATTGGCCCATTGGTTTGCCAGATAACAGAAGCAGATAAACCACAGGACAGTCCATACCCCTATGTTGTTTTTGAAGCAAGAAAATACAGAAGTGAGAGCACATATGCTGACAGCATCAGCTGTTTCACTAATCACAGTTTTTCAGGGCAATTGGGCTTCTCCTTCATCGTAACTCACCTGAAAAGACCAAATCTGCAACTACGATGTATTTTCTCTCATTGGCATTGCTGAGTTTTGGAAAGTAAGCATCAAGTATAAGAAATATGAAACAAGCCAGGAAGGAAATTATTCCGATTCCCACTGCGTAGCTGCAAGCGCCGTTGTTGCCGTTGAACATGCACTTGGTCTCACCCTTCGTTATGGGGTTAATGTAACCCTCTGCCGTAATGGTGGCGAAGACGACGATGGAAAATAACTGCAGAGAAGGGAGACATCCCATCTTCAGCCAGAACATATGCAGCACAGCAGATGAGGCTGAACATTTATTTCTAATTCTAAGAGATTTAACATTATGTAAAACATCAGAGTTGTTCCATAACCCAAAGTTTACAAAAGAACAGAGATCAAAGGTCATTTAAAAATAATATTTGCTACTTTTGACTTAGGAAGACTAGACAGAATAATCAATGGAGATCATGTGATTTGTTATTTTGATTTGATAATTCTTTTTAGAACATTAAAACGTATACATAAAAATGTTATGGCAACGATGCTGTCATATATAGTTGAATAGCTACAAAGAATTAGGCATGCCACGAATTATTAAAATAAATAAATGTTTATCTTGCACAAGTAGAGCCTTCTAATAATTTAAAATTACCCTCAACATTTCTGCAAAGTTACCAAATTAACCTTTGTTCTCATAAGTAAAAAGAAATCGTTCAATGTCCCAATTGTTAAAAAAAGTTCGATTTCCACATATTCATTAAAGTAGAGAGAGATCAATGCAAGACTGAGTTTATTTTGAAAACCCAAACATGTGGCTTCCTGCCATTTACCAGAAACTCGGCTTCTGTGTAAACGATATACATTTACTATAATTGTGTTGTCAAAATACGTTTTCATGAAACAAAAAATGAATACGAACATTATGGAACGGATGTGAAGTTCACGGCCACTCTGTAAGATCAGAGTTACAAGAAAGAATCCTCAAGAAATTCATGTTATTTTAACGGTGATGTTTATTATTTGAGAGCAGATTTTGTCTGACTAGTTTATACTTTTACATGACTAATATAAGTGGCATATGTTGTCTTTTTTAAAGCGTCTTAACTCGTGTAAAGCGTGGCAGTTTTACATTATAATGCTGACACAAATGCTGAGCAGTAGAGTGAAGAAGTGACAGATCTGCGGTGAGCAACAGATGACGCTGCATTAGTATCGTTTCAGTATACAGGAGTAACCGCTGGGGACAGCGGCGTCACAGTTTTTATTTTTATGTCTTTATTATCACTTTCTAAATGAGTTGACCCAGTTTTTTGGAAAATGCTCAAAATAATAAAAATCTGCATGTTGCCAGGTGTGGTTGGGTCGGCTGATGGATGCACGGTAGATCATAGGGCTAGCTTGTAACGAAAAACACCAACAGGTTGTCGTTTTTTTTCCCATTTTATCAGCTTTCAATAAACCCTAAACAAAATGTATTCTTTTATCAGCACCTAACAGTATCAAAACAAACAGTTTAAAGTGTATTTTAAACCCAAAAAGACGTACATATGCTACCGCATACCGACAGATGTGCAAGCTAACCGATGCTAACTTTCCCATGAGTCACTCACCCAGCTCAGGAAGCGCAAAATAGTTTGAGGTTTTTTCACGAAGCTCTCTAAATCAAAGGTACCACCAGCCAAAGAGGCCCCATAAGCGCTGTGCTCCATTTCCCAACACAACAGGTGTCAAACAGTTCACACGGAAAGACCCGTGAACCCTTTCCTGTCGGGACTTTTCACAAAAACTTCCTGAAAACTTTTTTTAAAGACCGCCCCCTGCGACGCGTTCAGGGACACCTCGGTTTTTTTCTTGACAGCTAAATTGAAAGCTGAAGTATTTATATTATAATTTGCATTATATTAAACAATGAATTAGAATTAAAGCTGCTAAGGCAAATTTTAGCACTCCTTCAACAAATTTGGGTGTTGCACATTATAGATCTTAATTGCTATATACATTCCCAGTTAACCCAATTATTGGCAGTGCTAATACCTTTCAACATTAACATAAATAAACGAATCTTAATTTAGGAATAGACTCAAATCATTGTGTTCTTCATTCAACAATTACATCAAAGAAAGAAATATTTTTTTATTAGATTTCTTTTAAATTCCAAAACAGAATCCTTGTTTGTGACATTGCAATTACAATATTAAACCACTAGATGGCAGCAACACTTTGATTTTGTCTGCAAACGCCAACGCAGAATTTTCTCAAAATAAATATATAGACAAATGTAGATTAATGCACAAAAAATAATATCAAAATAAATGATTATCATGCATTTTTTTTAGTAGTAACTGAATACAATTTAAAAACCCACCATAAATGCTCCCATTGCCTGCTACAAAATTTATAACTTTCACAAAAATAATAGTTTCAAGAAAGAGAAGGTGTTCAGTATTGTGCCAAGGCTTATTGGTATGGTCTCTTTTGTTGGTAAAAGTTCATTATTGTGTCTTCTTTTCTTACTTTAACCGAGAATGATTGAATAGCGGATGTCATGTGAAAGAGTTTTAAAAGAGGATGTGTTCAGAGAAAAAAACACTTCACAGGAAGCAAATCAAACCTCATCCTTTATTTATTCAAGATGCTACTTTGCATTTTTCGGAGGAGACACTGCCGATGCCCGTTTACTTTCAGCTGCTCCATTCTCTGCTAAAAAGCTGACGATAAACAAGAGTGAGAAGGCAATGATGGCACACAGGGCGACTACCAGCGTTGATGTTTTTGACAGTGACTCTGACTATGAGTACGTTTTTCTTTATATTTGCTTTTTTAATCTAATCCTATATGCATACAGGATCATACTTTTATGTCAGACAGAACATAGATCGTGGCTGCATTTTGATACTCACCTTCACAGGCCTTTTTATCAGGAGGAATCAGAACAGCATCTGTTTTTTGCTTAGATGCCGCTTTCCATCAAGAATATATGCTGTTTTATACAAATTGCATAGCAGTTTGTCAGGATTATGGGATGGAAAAGTATTAAGTCATGTTTTAATTTCCTTCCTTGCAGATTTGAAGAAACAGAGGAGCCAGATGAGACCTTTAAGCTCTTCAAAGAGCCTGCAGTCAGTGGTCAGAAGTGTTCTGATCCAATAATAATGCAGATAATTAATGAACGCACAGGTATGACTCAACAAGTTTGGCCCACTTTAATTTTTAAATTAAGATGTAAAGTACAGGAATGTGCTTTAAAAAAAAAAGGTAGGATCAGCAATGTTATTACGGCTTTTTTTCAGAAAGCGACTCGTCCACAAGCACTGAAGAAACATCTGATTGGGAGCCGATCAGATCTCCACGGAGGAACGACAGCTCAGCTTCTGCACTGGGGATGCTCTCAACGCCTAGTCGCACTGCTGGTGAGCAAAACTTTTCAAAACCCTTGAAGATAGTTTTATCCACACAGCTGGATTCAAACGTATGCGTTCTCATGCAGATAATACTGCAAGTACTTCAGTGCGAGCTAGACACTCACATCAGCCTCACCAACAGTTCCGTCACCCCACCAAGCAGACAGATGTGGAGAAAGTCAGAGGTGAATGTGACTGAAAGATGCCAATAGCGGTTGAATAGAATGGAAATTTTAGTGCATCATTTTTTTCTGCTTTTGAACCTAACCACAGAAGCAGCAGCAGATATCCATTTTGGTGTGAAAACTGGCTTTAGTGAGAAAAGCAAAGAGGCACTGGTCTCTGACCTCAAGGGCCTCTCTGTGAGGGACGCCATGCACAAGCTGAGGACTGCACCGCTCAGCCTCAGAGACAAGAGGGAAGTAAGGTGAGAGGCAATGAAAGCAGTGTTGTGTGTGAAGAGTCAACATTTGTGTAACTATAAAACGTCTTCCTTTAAGGAGACTTGCTTTTAGCAACACGGCTGAAGGTTCATTCATCAGAAAACACATCACCTGCAACTGTCACCCATGTGTTTTAATCGTAAGTTCATCCTCCATTTCAGAATAAAAGCTGGCTCGGTTTTTATTTGTTGCACGCCTGTTTTTCTCTCCTCAGGTGTGGCGCCGCTGCTCCTTCAGCTGCCTCAATATCCGCAGCTCCCTGAAACTGTGGCATTCCCCCATGAAGAAGCTGATTGGACGCTTCGGATCAGGGGTGCTCTCCTATTTCCTTTTTCTCCGAACCCTCCTTTTCTTTAACCTCCTCCTCTTTGTCACCAGCGGCCTTTTCCTCGTCTTCCCACAAGTCATCCACCCTCTCTCCCATCACAATCAGTGCACGCCGGACACCTTCTCAGGCCTCGAGCTCCTCACGGGCACAGTGAGATGCAGCACTCGCTCTTTACCGTTATTTATGAGTATATTTTCCTCCACCTTAAGATCTTCAACCTCTTCCTTTGGTAGGGTTGCTTTTCCCACAGTTTGATGTTTTATGGTTACTACTCAAACGACGTCATCAAACCTTGTGGTGCTGCTCCTTTCAAGTCCAGCGGTCTTCAGAAAGTCCAGAGCCCTGATGACTGCCAGATGTTTTCCTACAGCATACCCTCTGCCTACTTTTGCACGATTATATTCCCCTTCTTCATTATCTGTATCATCCTGGTGTACAGGTGGGACACACAAAACCTCATTTGTGTATTTGTTCAAATCAAATTGTGTGGATGTTTAAAAATCTTTCTTAAATTCATGCGGTTTTATTCTAGCATCTCCAAATCCTTTGGGAAAAGTTTCCACGTTTTGAAGTCCAGCAGAAATCAGGCTGAAAAGATTTTCTGCTCATGGGATCACAAAGTCAACAAGAAGTCCTGCGTCAGACTTCAGTGTGAGAAAATCAGCACTCAGATCAAAGTAGGTTCTCTTCAACAACCGCGTGAAAACGAGGAGGCCAGAAAGTAATGAGTTTTGTAGGAGGATGCAAGAAACAGGAACTTGCAAATAACCGTCAAATTGTGTTTTTTTCCCCCTCACACTAAAACCTACTCGATTTTGCCTTCTTTGCATGAAGTTAAGTTGAATTTCTGTGTTGATAGTCTGATTTCACGAGTGTCACAAAAGCTGATTTTCCAACAGGAACAACTGTCAGAGACGGTGAGTGGAGAACAGACGAAGAGCTGCATGCAGCGATGCTGCAGCCTCATAGTCCACGCCATCGCCTGGGGCACATGTCTGACCAGCATTCTCTTAAGTGCCACTGGGGTCCATTTTCTGTCAGAGGTTAGCAACAACATGATATCTTTCATGCATTCCTTTCTGTGCTGCACATTTTAATATTACTACAACACTTCGCTTCTGCTTTTTTTTTCCTGCTAAAGAAACTTTAAAATACTTCATGCATTTTTTTCCTACAAATGAAGAACTCATGCTTGGCTCAATTGTGTTCACTAGTTTTGCCCCTTCTAAAAATGTCCCCTTTAAATAAATAAATAAATAATAAAAATTGTTCAAGTTCACCTCCTTCAACTCATTTTCCAGCAAATAATTCAAATATGTTTTGACAAATTTCACATTTAAAAGACTCAGTGTGTCATGTATTGCATCTATAAGTACAAACATGTCTATTTATGACTAAAAGTAATCATAATGCATCATTTACGTGTGTGAATGTACATATGCATTTTCTTTTATTTTTAATTACTTTACTTTTCCAATCAAGTCAAATTTTATATAACCATGTAACAATATAACATTAGGTAAAAATCTACTGCAAGCTTTCTTCATAATCTCTCCTCAAAAAGGAGACTTTTTTTAGCTTTAAGTTGAATAATAACAATACTATTACAATTGATAATTGAGAAAAAACTGTTTTTTCTTGTTTTTTTTTTTTTTAACAGAGAAGTGTTGATCAGGATCCTGAAGACACCAGGCTGCTAATCCTGTCATGTGCAGTCTCAGGTTTTAACCTGTTACTTCCCGGCATCTTCAATGTGTGTGGTTGGCTTGAGAGATACGAGTCAACCGGCACCGGAGTTTATGTCTCCATCTTCAGGTAAGAAAAGTGCACTAAAATATCCACGTTTCTGTCACATGACTTCAGCTTCACTTTTTAAATCAAATGTTATTGGCATAAAATTATGAAAATCCTAAAATTGAATGTCATGAAAAAAATCCTCCCCAGTTTTTCCATGTTTTGTTTGAGTAGAAAGTTACTTTCATTTGGATTGTTTAGGAACTTGTTGCTGAAGACAAGTCTTATTGGAGTGCTGTGTTACCGCTGGCTGTGGAGAATTGCTGAAATTCAGCAATTTAAGGTTTGGAGACATCTTTGTTTTCCAAGTGTTAAATTTTTCTGCACCATAGACAATAATATTAACTCATAAAAAACACAAACCTCATTTTTTTTACATTTTTTTTTACTTATTTGAGTCTATTTTTATTGCCGTGTACAGTGCTGGGAGAATTTTGTGGGGCAGGAACTTTATCGGCTGATTTTGATGGATTTTATCTTCACAATTCTTCACACTTTCCTAGGCGAGTTTGTTTGGAGGTAACTGTTTTTTCATCAAACTCCAGACCTGCTCCTGTTGTCTCCCGAATAAAAAATGTACTAACTTTTCCTCTGCAGGCTTTTCTCTAAGAAAATACTAAAAAAGGAGAGAAAACCAAAGTTTGACATTGCCCGCAACGTGCTTGAGCTCATTTATGGACAAACTCTCACTTGGTAAAAAAACAATCTTCAGTCTGCGTTTTTAAAATGTATCATAAACACAAACTTGAAAGATTGTTTTTCTAATGCCAGGCTTGGAGTTCTGTTTGGACCTCTGCTGCCTGCAGTTCAAATCATAAAACTATTTGTCCTATTTTACATAAAGAAAGTGAGTACAGTTCAAGTCACACTCCCTAGTTTAAGAAAACTTTATTGATCAAAGTCACTTGAGAACAAGTTCACATTTACATTCTCTGCTTGGGTCAGAGGCATCACATTTGACAACAAAAGAGTTACATTCATAACAGGCAAAGTCATGCATTTACATCCATAATTGTGTTTTAAAAATGTATTAAATATTATAAATGTAATATTTATGCTTATTGATTTTCTCAACAAATGTACGTTTTGGATTTTCATTCTACAGAGCAGCCTGATGCTCAACTGTCAGGCTTCCAGGAAGCCATGGAGGGCAACACAGATGACATCCTTGTTCATCACACTTCTGTGGTTTCCCTCGTTTTTTGGTGCCGCCTTATCTGTAGGATACACAATTGGAACGTGAGTGAAGCTCGTATTCCTACTTATAGCAGCAGTGATTTCAGACTGATTTGTTTCTTTATTTCTTGAGAAAGAGACAGGAAATAGAACTGGAGGAGATGAAGATGTTGATGCTCTCTTTGGAAGTGATGAGGATGGATAGAATCAGGAATGAATCCATCAGAGGAACAGATCGTGGTAGAAGTTTTGGAGACAAATGTGAGGAAGCCGATTGAGATGGTTTGGACACAATAAGATGTTGGTAAAAGGATGCTGAGGTTAGAGCTATCGGTAAAAGAGGTCTAGAAGAAGACCAAAGAGAAGGTTCGTAGATGTAGTGAAGTATGACATGAGGGTGGTTAATGTGATGGAGGAGGATGTTGAGGATGGAGTTAGAGAATCACTCTATCCTCTACAGGGAGCAACCAGAAAGCAAAGATTTAGATCAAGTTCACACACTTAACTTAATCTCATTCTTTAATTTAACCAAAGAAACACCTTTAACATGTTACTAATCATGACAGACCTTAAAAAAATCTTACTTGTCTTCAACAGTCGTTTTTTAAAGTGTGATTCATTACATGTTTAAAACCCTTCTTTCTTTCATGAACAGGATCAAACCTTCATCAACATGCGGCCCTTTCAGGAATCTAACCAGAATGTTTGAGTCGGTGCAGTGGACCAAAGATCTGGAGACTTCTAACTCATTTCTGTTTGGGCTCAGATGGGCCTACAACTCCCTTATAGAAAACCCTCTCTTCCTGTTCCTGATCACTGGAGTCCTTCTGTTAGTGTCAACAGTACAGAAGAGATGATCATCTCTCCCAAAAAGTTATTTCATTATTTAGTTTGTTAGTTCACTGACGTTTTGCTTAACCTGTTTTGCAGATTTATGATTTATTTTCAAACTCAAGTTGTTGATGGACAAAAAAACGTCATCCGTTTGTTGGAAAAGCAGATTGAAAATGTAAGTCTTCATTTACGCTTCCTTTTTATGTTTTTACTTAATGAAAAAGGGAGATCGGATTTGCTGAGCTTGCCAGACTTTGTATTGAACAGCATTGCTTCTTAGCCTGCAGCAGTGAATCTTTGTTCACAAAATGATGATAAGTAGGAAGTAATCTCATGTTTATTGGGTCATCCATGTTTTGTGCAGGAGTGTGCTTAGAAAGTCCAGGTTTAGAAATATTTTAGCTGATCTCAGTGTAAAATCAAACCAAATCTTATTGGAAATCTTGTTAGTTTTTCATTTGATTCAAAATAAATCCATAAAGCAAATCAACAAAAAAATACTCATCCTCTTATCACATTTGTATTGACCTTGTAGGACCTCAAGACTATTACATTGTGTCTAAGATCTGATTGACAAAACAGATTCAAATTAATCTGGGTTTTTTATCTTTTTTGAGGATTTTATTTTGAATTTTTTTTGTTTTTTGTGTGTTTTTTATGATCTAGTCAACAAGAAAGAAAGCTTCCCTTGAAGAAACTACTTCTTCACATACTCATTACAAATGAACAAAAACTACAAGAACATTATGTATTAAAATTGTTTTTTCTTTAAAAAAGATGTGGCTCTGGAGCCATGAGTTGCAGACCCCTGGCCTAAGCAGATGTGATTGTCGTTGTTTGAATAGTAGTTATACAGCCACATTTTAAAAAAATATATTTTTGAAGAACTTCTAGGAGCTAGCAACAAAATAAAACAACAGCTCAACAAATCAAGTAAGTTTGAGGTTGTATGACCTACAGCTGTCACCTCAAAAGGGATTTGAAAGAAATACTTCATTAATATTGACTTTTAGAAATTACAGGTTTTTGTGTTAGTTATTTTAAGTGTTGATGTTTTAAGCTTTTTTTGTTGTTTCCCACAGGAGGGTAAAGATAAAATGTTCCTAATCTCGCAGCTGAAACATCTCACAGAGCACTGACCTCGTGGACATCAGGTGTATGTTTCTTCACCATGGACTCTGTGATGTTTTTTTTTTCTCTTCTTGTGTACTGAATATTTGTTAGAAAGAACGACAATGTGATTTAATTTAGCTCTACTTTCAGCAGGACTGCTTTAAGACAAAATGACAACAAAAGCAAGAAATGATGTGCGAAAATTTTCACATTTTTGTGATAAAAAAAAAAAAACTTTCATTTTTGACACAACAGTTGTACAAATATTATTGTGGTTTAGTTCTTACTTTTTAAATGTGTTATACATTCTTTTGTGTAATTTGAATGTCATATTATTATATTTATGGACTTTGTTTTTATGTATTTTATGAAGATGTCAACATGACCAAAATCCTTTTCTTTGTTGCCTAAGAACTATTTAAAAATGTAGTTTTGCTTATGGTGCTGATAAAAAAAAGCAAACAAGTGAAAAACAATTGGAGAGGAAGTGAGACTGTCTGCCTTTATACTGGTTTTCATTTAAAAAAAAACAAAAAACAAACATGCTTCTTCATCTAAAAATGCCTTCAAAATACCCTAGTCTTGTAGCAGTAAAATAAAAAGAAATCTGCAATCTGACATCATAATAAACAAATGTCTTCACATGTAAGAATATTTTAAGGAATTGTAATACATTATTACTGTAACAGCGTTGTTACACAACTTTTCAAATTCTCTAAAAATCTCTTATGTTAAATGATGTTTGAAATTTACTTGTTTTTCTACAAAAAATGTAAAAAATAAGAATGTCAACTATGGCAGGCGGGGATGCATAAACAATTTGTTTTTAAAACAGAGGAAGTTGTGGTAAAATTGATGAAATCCCCCTCTATATTTACGATGCAAATAGAAAGAATGCAGACCAGAACAGGCTGATGCATGTGAAAAAGGTTAATGAAATTATGAAACATTTATTTTCAAAATATACATTTTTAAATAAATAATCATCCATTTGTGTGTTTTTTTTTCAAACTAAATGGATTTTCCCCAGTTTTGAGATTTAACAGGGTGTTAAAAGAAAGAAATCTAATACACAGTAAATGGCAGTGTTATACTTTAGCTTGAAATCATGATTCCTTCCTTCTTATGTTTTTTTTTTTTAGATTTTGGTTTTTCAGATATTTATAATGATTCATGCCTTCTTTTTTATTAAATAAAATAATATTTAACAGAGTTTTTGGTAAAGAAAAAAAACCCTGTACAGACAAATTGAAGACACAGCTTTAGATGTAATTTCCAATAAACTGCTCATGTCAGTGTTTCCTGGCTCCAATCCAGCAAGTGCACATAAGTTCAGGCAAAAAGTTTTTCAAGATTCTAAGGGGTTTAAGTGGAGTACACTCCAAACAGGTGAGGTTGTAATGAATCAACTTGACTGTAATTATGCACTTTTAGATCAATGTGATTTGGCAAGAATACAAAATCTGATAGGTGCACACATCAAGACTCAAGATAATCAAACTCCATGACCCTGGGATAGAGTCATGCTCGAGTTTTGCTCTTGTCATGCTGCAGTGCGGTGCCCTTACTCTACACTCTTGTCCAGGGATAGGCAACTCCAGGCCTCAAGGGCCACAGTGTCTGCATGATATCCAAGCCCTACTCATGACTGATAACCTGGATAAGGTGTGTCCAGCCAATTAGGACATGCCAAAGCATGGAATGTTGGAAAACATGCAGAACTGCAGCCATCGAGGCCTGGAGTTGCCTATCCCCGCTCTAGTCATTCGTAAAGTCCAAGTGCTACCCCCCTACTGACCCTGCATGAATGCTGGATGCACAGGGTGTGCAGGTGATACCCAAGTGCTTGTAGAACACCAGTAGGATGCCCACACAATCCACACTCATTATTTAATTTCTAATAGTCCAATAAGGTCTAATAAGGAGTGCACACTTACCACATGAACAGAAAAAAACGGCCCCTGAGCAGACCACAGGATTTTGGGGGTAAAAAAAATTAATAATCATATGCGTCTCACTTAGTTCAAGTTTACTTTACTAATGCTTTTTGTATAAATGTTCACTACAACCTGTCATGGCCGTCAAAAAGAATGTGCATGAACATTTTAAATGGAGTTTTTATCAATATTTTGGTGATCTGTTAACTTTCAAATTGATTAAAGTGGGTTTTTTGTAGAAAGAAAAAAAAGGCTGCAATTGTACACACAGCATGACAAAAAGCAATCAGGACATCAGATCAATTTCTGTTTTTAATATTTAAAATCCCAGTGTTGGGATGTTACGCTGGTCCATCTTACCCCCTTCATGCCTCACGAGTATCACCAGTGTTTCACCTCTGAGACTTCCAAGGAGATGCATCACAGACAGAAGAAAACATGACTCCATCACAGAGCAGGCCTTTCATGCTGGACAGTCAGCCTGAACAAAAAAGATGCTTCAGGTTCAGGAAAGACCAGCACTTCTGAAGAGACTTAAGGTATTTCCCACTCAAACAGGTTAGACGGCAAACACAGCAGGCAGGTGAGAGATGACAAATGGTTTTGTTTTTCTGTTTGTTTGTTTCCTTGTTGCAGTCCTGGACTCTTCAGAAAGGAATTTGCGTGACGGTTTCCTGTTTCTTCAGAAATACACCTGAGCAGCTTATCAGTCAGCTTTCATTTCATCACTGCCACTCAAAGCCAGAATGAGAGCAAAAGTCTGATCTGACACATGTAAAGAGTTCATTAGGTTTGTTAATCGTAGGATTCAAAGATTCAAGTATTTTTAAGTTGGAAATTCTACTAATTTAATTATTCCTCGGACAAATTGCCCCCAGAAAAAGGATTGTGTTTTTTTTTATCTAAGTCTTGACAAAGACGAACAAACAAACAAACTGGTTTTTGACAACACTGTCATTCATGAGTCTTATCCTGATATTTAAAACTTGCAAAAAGGCAAGCTGAAGCATTTGCTGTAAACTAATTAAAGTGTTTTTTTTTTAAGAATATTAATAGATTAAAACAATTTATATTAGAAATGTATGGAAAGAGGATTAGTGCCATAAAAAAAGAGCCCAAAAAATTCTGACTTTTTTGTTCTTCAGAATTTTGAGTTTTTAAGAAAAAAGTGAGAAATTTAAGATTAAAGCCCAAATCCTGAGGTGAAAGTCAAAATTCTTTTGGACCTTTTTTGGGTGGGGGCTATAATTCTCTTCCGTAGAAATGAAACAATTTATTTAAAGAATGTAGAAAAAAAAATCTTCAAGGTATTATAAATTATTTTAAACTTTGTTACATAGTCTTAATAAATTTAAAGTAACAAAACTGTTTTTCTGTCATTTTTATTTAGCAAAAGTGACTTATCTTATAGACAAGATAAGTTTGACTTGAATGCAACCAAACACTATTAAGTATTTTCAATGTTGCCAGGAAAGCTTTACAGATAATATTCCTAGTTTATCATTTAAAATATGTTCTTCTGTTGATCTCCACCTAGCCCTTTTAAAATGAAAACATTTCAGACCTTTTTGTGTTGTGATAGCACATCTTTCTGAAAGGCAAAAAGCCCAAAAACAATATCATGCACGTCAGCAGCACATCTTGGCAACGTAAGCAACTCACTTCAGAATAAAATCTCACATACCATCTAGAAACTGTGTTGTTTTATTTAGACCATATTTTGTCAGCATATGACATTACATTTAGATTTTGACAACATAGAAGTAAAATAACAACCAGAGGTTTTCGTAGTTTTGTCATGCAGCACAAGTTAAAATAAATTAAACAATATTCTTGTTGTTGAACTAAATGAAGTTTTTGGAAAATGTGTTGGCTTGTGTCAGAGAAAAAAAGATAAATAACATGTGCTCAGATGTCATCAAGAAGAATGGCAGACAAGTACCTTTTACATGAAAGTAAAACCTGCCCGTTCAACAAGCCTGACGAAGAAGACAACAATTTCAAATCATATGGTTGTTTTTCACACCAAGACAACTGCGACTGGCGCTGCCAGAGTTGCGTTGCTGCTACCAACCACTGGGCAACGTGCCTTACCGTGTTGCCCTACCACCACCAGTTTCCCTTTGGATCAATAAAGCATATATCTAGAGTTAGAGTTAGAGTTAGTGCAACGTGAACTTGTGATGATTTCAGTCACATTTTAGGAAAATATTTATTAATATTTAAAATGTTTATTTTGAAAAACAAAAAAGTCTGCCTCCGAACATACATAAATACAAGTTTATGAACACAAATAATCTTCTATTAAAATGTGTACCTCAAGTTAATTTTGAGCCCTACTGATTGATTCTGTCTTTTTTTCTCTGGATGCTTCCATGGTGTTGCAATATTACACAGTGCTGCATATATTTCCATTGCTGTACTGCTACATGCTATACAAAAATGTCTACAGCGAGAGATCAGATCTACGTACAAAGACTTTCTGCTTGATTGATAGTCCATATTTTGTCTGTTTTTCTCCACACACATTTTTTTTTCAACTCAAAATCCTTCAAAACTAAACAGTGGCAAGAGGGAAAGCACTAAAATAGTTGGTCTATAGAGGAGGTGCTTACTAAATTTAACTCAAAATTTGTCATGTACATGTCTACACCTATCCTTTTTTGCCAGACAGGAAACACCCCTTAAAACTGTCTTTCAGGTGGTAGCCAAAACCACAAAAACATATTTAAATTCCTTAAAAAAAGACCTTTGTGTATTGATGGTTCTAAATTACCGGATATGAATCATCAAAAAGTAAAAACAAATCCAAAAAAGGGTATTGGCACGGGAAATGCTTACAAAACCAAAACTTGACACGAAACGTTAACAAGAGAAAATAAAGTAAAGTCATTTTTAAACTTTAGTTTTAGAAATTGACAGAAAAGTAAATTTTAGAGAAAAATCAGCAGCAGCTTCAAAAAAGTAAACTGAACTTTAGCTGTTTTGAATTGTAAAGATAATACATTTTTAGCAAGATCTACTTTGGACAAGACGAGAATGAATTTGAATTAGTAGGTGCTGTGAAATATACGAGATTACCTAAAAGAAATAAGGAAAAGTCACTGTTGCCTACGATGGAGGGCAGATGACTGGCCACTATCAACTCTGACCCATGAAGACATTGGACACATTTATCAAATACATTTATGTTGATGAAATGTTACTTCTGGTGTCATGAAAGAGGAAAAGTCCGAAAGAAAGAAAAAGCTACTCTTAATAATTAAGCTACTCTTAACGGGGGCAAGACACCATGACCCCGTTTGCGATACAAATCTCTTTGCATACCACATTCCATGGTGCTGTGGTGGATGTAAATCTAATGAAAAAAAGGTTTTTCTGTACCAAAATTTTACATTTTGTAATCCTTCTTTGATAAATCAATTCATTACATCTTTCTGCTGCTGTAAATTTATCTTTTTTATATGATTTGTCTTGTTCACCACAAAATATGTTTTGTAGCTTAATGTCAAATAAAAATAAAATACGATAGATGTCGTTTTTGCCTTCAATTTGATCCAAACATTCTTCTCCAATTTTAAAATGAATCTTCTTTAAAAAAATGTAAGTGTATTTCATTTAAAATATGAAATACACTTTAACCTTCAGAAGCTTAATTTTTAAGTTCTCCTTGTTTATTTACTTGCCTTATAGGAAGTATTTTTGTTTCAAGGAAGGAGAAGCGGTGTCCTGTTTTCCCATAATTTTCAGTATTATTTCTTATCTTTAAATTCTGTTTCTCATGAATTTCTGGTTTGGACTTTCTTCTCCTTCAACACCTTCTGATCAGAGTTCTGTCAATTCTTCACGCTACAACTTTAGTGGGTGGCTATAAAGAGATTACTGGCAAACTTATGACAACACTTTTGGCATACCTTTTTGTTACAATTGTCAACAAGTTGCAAACCTCTTTTTTTTTCTTCTTAGATTTCTCCTGGCAGATAAAACAAGTTTGGTTGGATGTCTTCCTGTTAACCTTGACACAAGCCATGCAAACAAAGGGGAGGGTTGCTGTGTATAAAGGCATGTTACCTTTCATTTTCAGGAGGCCAACTTGGAAGAACTGAGTTGCTCACATTTGCGTCTCCGACATGGAGGTTGGTAAGTAAAACTCCTTTTAAAAATGATTACACTCCATATCAGAATTATCATTCTTGAGCTACAAATTATTTCAAAAAATGTTGCCTCATTTATTTCTGTCAGAAAATGAAAAGGCAGTGTCAAAAAATGAATTATTGTGGTGTGTGCCAAAATCATACAAGAACATTCTTTCACAGCATTATGACTTGGTAAGTCTTTTTTATGACAATATTTTTTTAAGGCTTACAACAGATAAAATAAAAATACACATTTTGTAACATAAAATGTTCTTAAGATCCTAGATATTTTGTACTTTGACAGTGCCATGGATTATATGTAACTGGTCTGAATTCCTACATGAATGACGGATACATTAAAGCTTACTTCAAACAATGGGGAACTGTCATATCATGCAAGGTAACAGTTGAAAAAAGTTGCATTCTTTTCAGCATCTTTCATTTTCAAAGTGTCTAAATGTGTCCTTTGTTTTTGTTTGATAAATTTGATCTAGGTAAAGAAAACCCCAAATTGTAAGAAAAATACCGTAGTGGCCTGGTTGAAATATTCCGCTGAGCATGAAGCAGACTTAGCCAATTGGTCTGGTCCTCACATTATCGGAGGTTTGGAGGTGGAAATAAAACAGTTTGTGTGTCCAAAGGTGAGTAGAAAATCAATGAGAGAATATGTTAACTTTGCATCAAGGATGATTCATTCTGTATAGCTATGCTGTCATTGCCTCATGTAGAATTTTGTTTTGCAGACTGAGGAGGATTTGAAGGATGAGAGAGCAGCAGCCTCTGAGAAACCTCGACTGATACGTTCAATGGGTTTGGGGTATATCCTGGAAGATCCTCAGTGGTTAGATGATGAACATGATCAGAGGGAGACAGCAGCAATAAAAAATAGCTAAATAACTGAACAAATCAGAAAAACCAAACAATCCAAAAAAGTAGTAGTGAATGTATGTTTGTCTATATTTTGTCTATGTATATAAAGTATGTTTGCCTTACATTTTCTGCAAATCTACGGGGAAAATTTGAACCCCCTTGAATTTTAAATACATTTTTTGATGTTACACATGCTTTATATTTGGACTATGTACATTTAAACATAGTTTGTAACTTTCATGTGTGTTAAATTATTTTTATGTTTTATTTTGCTTATTTTAAATGAGTAAAAATAAACAAAACAAGGACTGCAGACTCTTTTTTTTTTCTTTTTTGTTTTTTCCCAGCATCCCTTAATGAAATTATTTTTACACAATTTTATGTTTCTTAAGCTTCAAAGTACTGGTGGTACATATAGTTTGAAAACAAAAGTAACTTTTTGAATTTTATTTAAAGATGAACCAAGATTAGTCAGATTATTGAGAAAAGCATTTACTGTACTCAGATTTGTTAAAGTTCCCAATTAGGTAGTTTACTTACGCAAACGTGCGTGTGACGGAAATATCACAGTAGCCAATCACGTAGCAGAGCGCCAAGATTCACCCTAAACGTAAAAACATGGCGGACAGAGACGACGACATTTTCTTTAGAAAGGTATTGGAAAACAATAACATTGTTGTTTCCCGTTTCCCGCTCTATGCTTACTAGAACTCGTACATTTTTTTAAAATTAAAACATGTGTTCTTGTGTCTGTTACTCGTCTTATATTCACTCGTTCCATTTCTATTACTCCTTTAAAACAATCATACTTTTCTCCTTATTTTGACCCGTTTAAATGGTCATTTCTCTTTAAATTCACAAACATACACGAGCATTTTACACAAAAGACCAATAATTCATTCGTTACGGTATTTTCTGTGCATATTACGTGGAAATTGTTCATTACAAGACTATTTTCTCCGTAAACACAACAGCGAGCAGGACATATTTTCAAAATATAAGTATGACTATTATTTGTAAATCATTATTTTACTGATCTAATGTCCTTGTTTTTCATTCGATTAACAGACACAAAGGTTTACTTATTTTAACTGGGCATGTCAGCAGCTTATAAAATTAAGTTGTACTTTTGGTTTGGCAAAAAATACTTTTGCTTTGACAAACAGGAAACGGTTAGCAAAATCCTGTCTAGTTTCTTCAAGGAGGACAAAACCAAACGTGAGTTTAAAACCGCTACTGGCATTTTTTGTCTTTGCGATTGTATGAGTGACAACTCATCATATTTTGTTTTACAGTAAGCAGTGAGGCTGCTCTGCTCATGGCAGATATGCTAAAGGTTTTTGTACAAGGTACTGTGTTTTGTGTATTATACTTAGCATATTGCTTCTCCACATTAATAATAATATTCACCCTTTTTTCCTACAGAGGCTGCTATAAGATCACAGAAACAAGCTGGATCTGAGGACTGTGACCAAGTGGATATTGAGCATTTTGAAAAGATCTTACCACAACTGGTATGAAGCCCAACATGTTTAATTATCCACAAATAGGGCTAAAATACAGTCGCCCTGAAGTGAAAATCACATCAACAAACTGAATGCAATGTCATATTGGAGATCACAATGACAATTAAAAACGCAAAACAAAAGAAAAAATTACATCTTTTAGAAATCTTTTCTGGTTTCTGTAAAAAGGGAAAAAAAACATGTTAGAAAACAAAAATCACTTACAGAAATCAAAATGAAATGTTAAAAAATGAAACAAAAGAATAAAGTTGAAAGGTTAGATATTATGGGATATCACTGATTGAATGATGACATTTGTCCATCATTTCAACTGAAAATGATTTGGCATGAAGCAATACTGGATATTCTCCATACTAATTATAAAACTTTTATGAAAAAAAAAAGCATTCGAAGAAACAAACGGAATCGTCTTATTAGCGATGTCCCAAAGTTCCTACATTTTCTGGTTTTATTATTGTTTTTCGTTTTATTAAAATTTCACTTTGACTTCTGGAATTTACTTTTGTTTCCTAAATGTTTCGTTTTAATTTCATTTCCCTTTTTTTTCTAGAATTTAGTTTTGGTTTCTAGAATTTTGTGTTGATTTATTAAATTATTATTTTTTTTCCCTTGAGTGATTTGTTGGTGTCATTTGGACTTCAGGGCCACCGTACAAATAGGCTACCCAATTACAGCAGCAGTACATACTTTACAACAGAGTGACTTTAGCAGGAAAACAAATTTCAGTGTCAAAATAATATATATTTAAAACAAAAACGTTATTGTTTGTAGAAAATAAATAATAAAAAGATAATAAAACATTAAGTTTACTAAGTTATTTACAGTAGACTCTTTTATTCAGTTGTTTAACAATTTTTGACAAAAAAAGCTTTCCTTTAATTTGTACTTTTTTTTTCTCCTGCAGCTTCTGGATTTCTAATGCAACCACAAGAGGGAGCTAGAGGTCTACAGACATGTTCTAACATTTTATGTTATGCATATTTTTTTCAGTACCTGTAATTTCACAATTACCAAAATTTGAGATGAAATGCTTCTGTGTTTATTTTTTTACGTTTAGTCATTTTTAAGTAGAGAGTGTCCAAGCGGCTTCACCACTTTCACCAATAAGGGCCACCTGTGCTCCTTTGCGCAACAACAGGTGCTTCCAGCATGCTCCATGGCGCCCTTCATCAAAGCCTTCAGGAGCAGTTGGAAGCAATTAGAGTAATAAGGAGAGCAGCCAGTCCCTTAGATGATGACAAGTGCCAGGAAAAAAGGAGTACCCCCTCCGGCCACTTTGAAGTTCCCTTTTGCTGTCCTGGGATGTTTGGTTAGGGGTAGGGGGAAGGGCAAAAGGGGACCTCTGGCACAAGGGGAAAGTTGAAGGGGAGTGTGTTTGCACGTATGTGTGCATGTGTTCCAGGGACCACACGCATAGATTTTCTGTTTGAAAGGAAACATAACAAAACACGTTGGAACATGGTCCAAGAGGAGCAGGGTGTAATTCTGAAGGTAAATAAACAAAAAAAAAAGAAAAAAATCGGCCAGTAGTAGAGGCGCGCCTTCTACTTTCATGGCAGCGGAAGGGGGAGCTGGGCTTGCAAACGAGCGGGAAATCTGGGGTTTCCTAACCCGAGCGGCTTTGATGGTTTTCCATCGGCACTGCTTTTTGACCAGCGCCTTCGGTATGAGTCAGCATAGCTGCACAACACCTCACACTATTTATTTGTGTGGCTCGTGAGTGACTCACTGTGCTCGCATAAAACTGGAAGCAACTGAAAGTCAAGAGCCCAGGCTTAAGGACAGGCGCCTGGAATTTGTTCCAGCAACTTTTTAAAACAGTTGCCAGAATATTGGGGCGCAAATTATATTGATAATTAAACAAATTCTCCAAATCATTGTTTCTTAGCTGATCTATTTTATAAAATATGTGGAAATGAATAAAAAATGTGTTGCTCCCATTACTGCAATGTGTTCTGGTGAATCAGAGTGCTGTTGCATGACTTTCCAAAGCGTCTTAATGGAACAAATGACATCTGAAGGCAGTATTATTAAACATGCGAAAGCGGTTAAGACAAGAATGGGGAAGTGTCTTCACAAGAGTCGCAGCTCTTCTTGCTCCTACATTAAAGGCGGGGACGTGTCAACAGCATGTTCAGATGCATTCGAGATGCTTTGGAGTGAAGAGCTTCTCCCAGGAAGACCAGTCTCATCTGTTTCCAACCTCCTGGCTTCTGTGCATGTGGAACAAGGCCTTTTGCATCACTACAAATGCACTACGACACCAATTAATATCCACACCAGGGCAATTGTTACTGTCTAGAGCATTTCTGACTTGCTGATGCAAATGCAATGCAAAATACTCAGAAATCTGACTCCTGCAGATAGAATCCTCAAACTGAATTTTCAAAATAAAATGGAAAGCTCTTAATTTGTGCAAAGTAATCAACAGAAATGTTTGTTTTTGGTTGAGTTGTCTAGACTATCCAGAGGGTTTATTTTAGGATTATTTTGGATTTTTATTTCTAAAATTCTAAAAGTTGTCATGTACCAAAAAAGAGCATTTTCCCGCTTTAATCTAAAAATATTCACTTAATTTCACGCTACATCTTGTTTTAGTAAAGACATTTCCTCTTTACATAGTAATTACATTTTTTAAATATTTCCAACATGAGTTTTTGATGTCACAAATCTCTTTTATTTATGTTTGTGCTCCCCTGACTGTTGTGCTGGATGTGAGGCTGTGATGCATTACTGCACAGGAGACAAGAGGCCCTTGTGGCCCCCCTCATGGGCATAACTATGGAGAAGTTGCAGGGGACACAGACAAAGTGCATTCCTCTAAGATGCTCCATGTGTAACTCAATATGAAACATCGCTAACCTTTGAAACAACAAAGAAAATGGGTGTTTTACTTGAAGTTGGCGCGTGTGTGAAGAGAACACAAATAGAGACAGCATCTCCGCTGGCTGCATGGACTGCTGTGGCATGTGGATTGCTGGGAGGCCCCTGGCCTCTGGAAGGGGCCTGGGGTTCTTGAGCTAAGCTTTGTTAAGGAGCCACGGGGCCCATGCTGGGGATGATTAGAACATACCTGGCAGTTCACGCCACTTCGACTCTCCAGGAATCACTCCTAAACGGTTGTGGCGCTTAGCTTTCAGTTTGAGGCTGGAGATGGCCTGCCGCTGCGCCCTGTGTATCGGCTGGAGCTATGCAAGCCAGAGGGGGCGGAAAGGATTTTTCCGGAACCAGCGAGGTGGATGATAAGGTCACAGACCTTGGCACGCAGCTGAAGAGGTAAATGGGGAACAAGAGAGATGTCCAATTAGGCCTGCAGCTGGGTTATTTCTGGACCACATTACGACCTTAACTGATTTACCCTCCTACCTTAACTTCCCTCCGCTCTCCGCCTCCCTCCTTTGTGTGTTGGCCTACATTGTCCCTAAAAAACAAGGTAATCCCCTTACATAACACTCTTCAAACCCAATGAAATCATTTGACGTCTAATAATAAAATCAAAGTTTGTCCGAGGTGACGTCAAAAGAAGTCCAGAGGTCTAAGGTCGGCAATGTAGTTCTATTTTTAGGCGCCGTTAAAGGAATTGATGTAAAATTCTTGCAGGATTTGTCAGTCAAGGTTGAAGAAATTGTGCACAAGGCCCCATGTTTGGTGATATTTAAAAATGAGTCAAGTAATGACCAAAATCTCTTTAGCCGGTAGCAGGAGGCACAGTGTGAGGCCATTGAGAGACTTGCTAAACAACCTTTCTAGACACCATGTGAAGGCTAAAATTTTCTGTAGTGAGAATTCATGCATCGTCCATTCCTCTCGAGTTAATTTAAATGAGTAAAAATACAATGTATGATTTTTGGCATCATAAAACAACAAATAATCTGGCACCCACAAGCAGCTCAATATAGCAGAAGTTAGTTTTAGAGCTTTTCTTGTGTTTCATCCAGCGTGTTCACTGTCTGTCCTCACAGCGGCCGGGAGCTTTAAATTAGCCGAGAGGACGGCTTTCATATAGATGAGGCCTCATGCCAGATTGCAGAAGAGGTCAGGATGTGAGGGTCAGAGGTTAGGATGCAGTGTTGAACTGCTTCCTCTGCATTATGTTTTGCAAACATGAGCTTTAATCCTTTTTGGTGCAGTTCAAAGTGAAGAGATTGTCTCTGAAATGGCTCATTGCCCAGCTTGTGGGTCAGATAAACATACATTGAAGAAATATTGACACCAAGCTGCTGCTGAGTAAAAGGAGGACAAACCTGGAGAGTGTGGAATTAAAAGTGAATCTTTTAACGATCTACTCAAAAGAAAAATGTGTTTTTAACATGTTTCATGGGGCATTTTTCTCATGATCGACAGTATAAAGGCAATAAAGCCTAAAATCACATTTTAGTATTTCTTTAGTCAAATGCCATTGACATTTGCCATTGGCAAAAGCCTGTAGCTGTGACATAGGTGCTACAATTGGAAAGCCACAAGCTCCCTGCTCTGCTTCATTCCAATGGATCCACTTGCAGACAAATAGATCCGTGTGCATCTTCAGTTTTCTCGCTCGAGCTGCATCTGACTCAAAACTGTATGGCTGAATAGCTTCAATATCACTTGCCAATTTTTTTGCACCTGTAATGTTATGTTTGGGGTGTCAGAGGCTGTAAGCTAGCCGGAGAGTCAAATGGATGATGGGAACTGGAGGTGAGCTCACTCTGCACGAACAGTTCAGCCCACAACTCAGAGGCGAATTTCTGATGAACTACTGCCACTCTGCAGAAACTATGTCCCAAAAAACGATACAGGTTTTTTGATTTTGGCATAGTCGTAAATAAAAGGCCGCTGGGAATGCTTTCACAAAAGATTAAAAGATGATAATTGGGTATTTTATTTTTTAGACTGGAAATAAACCTGTTGGAATCCCGTTTCACATCAGCACATAGTCAAAACTCAGCTCCACATCACTCAGCTAAAACCGTAATTAATGCATGGAGCACAACCAGCTCCAAGATGTCTCCAAATCAAACCATGCTTTCTTCTGTGACAATTTTATATCATCGACGTGCCAAACAAGCAACCTCTGACCTTTGAAGGCAGTTAAAGGGCAATATCTTTTTCCCAGAATAGCTCTACCTTCCTTTGACACAAAAGAAAGGTAAGGTTCATTTTCAGAATGCAAACTTGGTCCAAAAACAGCAAAAGGAGTAGATCCACTCCCAATGAGTTGTAATTTAAAAAAAAAAAGGAAAAGTCTTTCCTGGAAAAAACAACAATAAATTTGAAAGGACTTCAAAGGGGCCGCTTACTTCTCTGTGCATAAAACAAAGTACCGGCATGTAAGAAAACCACTCAATCGCTCAAACTTTGATGAAACACGAGTCCAACAATACTGAAATGAAAAAAGACCGTTTTGAAAATGACTTACAGCATAAAAGTTTTTATGATTGCAGCTTAAAAGTTAACCTTTTTCTTTCTCAGTTTGACGGATTTTTCTCAGCTTTTCCATATTCTGAAGTGTTTTCCTCCCAAGAGGCCCCAGTTTGTCAGTAAATATCCTTTAAGACGTTAAGTTGGAAATCTAATCTTCCATCATATATAAAGCACCGACTGTTGCAAGCAAATATCCTGGTGGAGCTGTTGGATGCTTTGACACTAAACAGACTGGGGAGCTTCAGGACGCACATCAGTGGAAGGGCAATATCCTGTATCCTGACTCTAACAGGAGGCACAAGCGGAACATGTGTGAGCGCCCAAAGAGAAAAGGCCAGGTGTCCCCTGATCTTTTTTCCATTCCCTCCCGCTCCCGATTGGGGTTGATCTTACCAACGAACAGCACCAGAGAGCTGCCACCCCAGCCACAGGAACCCGAATCACTGAGCTGTGGAGCCAAGTGGAAATGAGGACTTAGCTGACTTACAATTGCTGGCTAACTGAAGAGATCAAAAGAGGAAACAGGTGATTTACTGAGGCGTTTCAGTGTTTCAGCGGTGCGGTTACATCCAACGGTGCAGCTACACAAAGCATCTCACTGTCCTCATGAAGTCTGACATCCACATATTCAACATTTGAGCTGATATGCGCAGCAAAGCTTACACTGACAATTCAACTCATGTGTACTTTTAGCATTTCTCTGAAATAACGCCTGTATGTTACACAATTGGATTGAAAATATCAGACCAGTCACTTAAAAATACAAACCAAAAACTAAAATATAAGCAAAAATGTGCTCTACATCTTTCATATTTTTCCTTCTTTATGTTGCAATCAAAATTGATCTGGAATGTGATTTTGCTAAAATAAAAGTTTAAGTCTACATCAAGTCCCCACTTGTTATTCCCAGTTTGAGGGAAAACCAGGAACTACCTAAGGTTGCAATTCCTCAAAAGACCACCAGAGGCAGGCTGCAAAGGGAGCAAGTCCCCATTCCGGAATATCTTTTGCCCTATTTTAAAAGTGTTCTTTTAATTATGATGATGTATTTTTATATATATATATATATATATATATCTCCAGGGAGTACCCCGCCTTCACTCAACAGTAGCCAGGTTGGACTTTGGCAGTACCGTAAGCTCAAAAGAGATAAAGCGGATTAAGAAATTAGATGGATGGATGATTTATACTCAAGGGAATGGTTTTTGGATAATCCTGACAGATTTATTGTCCTGCTCAATTTTCATTTTCTGAACTCTGGATGGGTGGAGCAAACTATCAATGTGCTCTTCTTACTTTAGGGTTAATTTACAGAATTTAAAAGGAAACCCCATAATTATTCAGTGTATTATATGTATATAGTCTATAAGCCAGAGTTTCAAAACAAGATAAAATGATGTCCAGAATATGAAAAAGATAGTTTTCCTGTAGTGAAAAATAAGAAAAATGTTATTCTCAACCTTTTTATTATTATTGTTAAAATTTCAATAACTCAAATACATTGCACAAGTTTGACTTAACCATAATTACAAAGCAAGAAAAAAAATTAGAGCTAAGTTGAGTTTGTCAGTGAATGTGTATGTACTAGAAATATTATTCAATTTATTGTGAAAAATCACATTTAAACAGATAAGACACTTTTTTGTGTTACATACATATCCAGCTTACAGTCACAAATATTAGTATTAATTGCATGAACTGGGATCCAGGGTGCTGAGCTGCTGATGCAAGGATTAAAAAACATACCACATGAAGTGCAAAGAGGTTATGAAAGCCTGTATTTGCTGACAGCTTCCATGTCTCCTTCCTTCTTCTTTCTTAGTTGAAGAAATATTGTTTCAGTGTCAAAAGGAAGGTCAAATGCTCAACAGGGTTGTAAGAAAATACCTTTTTTGTCATCTCTGCATCTCTGTCACCTGAAGGGGAAGTGGGTCTTGTTCATCCACAGCTGAGTAAACTACTTAAGTCTTTCTCGTACGGTTACAGAGATCATTTTTGAAATGGAAAAACCCTACAAATGTGGTAATGATAGAGGCAGACAAACATGGCCATGCTTGATTGCCAGACTTCCTTTTGTTATTTCACAGTGCGTTTGAAGTCTTGAGTAAGTGTCTTCGATTTCTGCACATTTCCCTGGATGAAAAACAAACAATAATGTGCACCGGACAAGATTCACACAAGCGAAGGCAACCAAAGACTGCAAGAGAAATGAGGAGCCTTTTTTTCCCCTCTCAAACCAGCTGTTTCAGACCTCATCACAATAAGTTGTGGGTCTGTTTACTGCCCTGACTATAAATAAGGCCTAATTATTCCGCAGCGTTAGCGAGACAGATGTTTTAGTTGCATCCCTCCATCTCACCCAGGCAGATATTGATGGCTCACAGACTGTTTATGCTCTTTTTATTCCTCTGTGCTGTGACCTCTTCCAGTTGTAGGAATTCGCCGAACCTGGTGGTTCGTAAAGTGTGGCCCCTCCAGCATGTGGATCCCATGCCTTGTTTTGGGGATTGCGCACGAGCAAATAAATGTAAAAAAAAAAAGGGAAGATGTATGTTCAAAAGTAATCCATGGAGGAGCAAGCTTTGCGGTTATATGATCTAAACAGACTCTGATGACTGTGTATACATGGGGTGAGTTAAACAAGTGACACAGAACATTATGCTTTGATCTGCTAATTACAGTGGAAAACAACCTGGCAACAAAACGCTCTGCTCAGATTGGCCACATTACCTGTGTTTTCCACTTTGCACGCAACAAAATGCTCAAGACACGAAAGTGAGTTTTTTTTCTCTTTACAAAGAAATACTACAGGAAAAAAATGAGTGACTAAAGCATCTTTAGTAGTGAAATTAAAGCTTATTTGATCAAAGATCATTGAATGCCACAAATGTTTAAGATTAACTAGACTTTGAATAATACCCCAAAATATACACAGTGAAAAGTACAGAAATATATCAGTCATTCTGGAAGTGTATTAGAGTTAAATGGCAAATTCAATTACATTTACATGGTAAACTGAATAAAACAGGTGTTAAATAGACCAGAAAAAGGTTTTTAGCACAGAATGCAAAATGTATGTGAAACCAAAGATATTTGTTGTTTTAGAGTTGATGTAAGATGTAATGCTTTTTTGCTTTTGGCTCATGCTGTCTGGGCATGGCTCCACGTTGTGTCAGTGGCGGCCTTTGCACGTTATGTTTCTAACACCATCCTTTTATATATGAATATTATTTTATGGAGCAATTCCATCATACATGGAAGATTTATATAGAATGAATTCGCTATAATTGCACATATTGAAAAAACAAACTCAGCGCGTGCAAGTATCCTCCCACTGCAGCAAACATCAAAGCGCAAGTGACAACTCATTAAACTTGAAAATAAGCATTTTTCCAAAATTATTATTATTATTTTTTTTTGTAGCAAATCAAACTTATTTAAAGATGAACTCAAAGAGATCAGCAGGATCAGCGTCAAATATGACAACTGTGTTCTCAGCCGAGACAGATCAAGGAGCTCTCCACTCCTCTGTGCTAGGCTGTAGAGAGATGCATGTGAGAAGTTTTTCTGGTGCTCCCGAAATCTCTGGGGGTCAAGGAGGGTGATAAACCCTAGTTTGTCATGGTCTTGAAACCTGTTTTTGGTCTGGCAAATTATATTTCAAGAAATTCTGCCGTGAAGGATCGTGCGTTCAGTGGTGGCATAGAGGTTGGCCTCTTTGTCGCTCAACATTGTCCCAAAACCCTGTTACCTTTGCCAGACAAAACTGCTGGAAGGTTGAAAGTAACGGACAAATCCTTTTCCCTGTTGAGAGAAGCTCACTAGCTTCGGGGTTGGCCGGCCTCTTAAGTCAATTCTTTCTGGAAAAGTCTGTCTTAAGAATGGCCTATGCAATAAATCCACTATTATTTCAATGTCTCCCCCTTCTTCTACTGTTTGCTGCAAAACAGCAAGTAATTTGACAAAAATCAAGTGCAGCTACTGCCTACGGCCTGAAACAAAGTACAGAAGAAGTTAGCTTTTGGTAGCGCCAGCTTTGACCATCCAGTCAGAGGCAATTATGTCATCATAAACCTTTATGAATCTACAGAGACTCTAACTCAAATTCTGATTGGTTGAATCAACGTCAATGCGTTTAATCCGTATGAACGTTTTTCTGTTCCATCAGATTCTGAGTTTTTTAAACTTTAAAATTTCTTTCTGATTTTTTAAAGAACTTCCATGTATGTGTCTTTGGTTTAATCAGCTGTATTTTTTAAGGAAAGTTGTCCGCAAAACCGGAAGTGATCGAGGCACTGACTGTATGATTGTAAGGCAGACTTTTATTAACCTAGCAACAAGTGAGGGCTAAAATCTGATTGATTAGAAACTTTCATGTGAAAAACAGTCTGATAGAAGCACAGCCAGGAGGTAGGGCTGTGAGACAAGCTGACAGAACAGTTTGAATGATCTAACATTTATTTTGGACAAATATATATTTAAAAAATCATTTCTCTGTGATTTAGATACTTCTTCTGATAATTTTAGGCCTTCACTGAAGGCTTTGCAGGCCCTGAGAGTACCTCACTGCGCTCTTTACTGATCCACCATCATCATCCAAAATCGTGATTCCGATTTGTGCGCAAAGTTTGCAAGTCACTTTGGTCTTTGATCTGCAAGAAAACCTACAAGAAAATGATACTACAGTAGATTAAATAAATAAAGCTGACCAGAATCACAGAATGAACAAGACATTTTCAAAGTTTACTTCATTTTTTTTAAATTTTCCATCACTTGTGGGGCTTTATTCAGTTAGTCCTCAACATTTGGTGATTAAAAACTGCACAGCCAGTTCTTGTTTGTCTTTCTTTTACCGATAGAAAACTTTCACCCACAGTTAGGATTTAGTTTTTATCTTCCAAAGCTCTTCAAATCCACGAGTAGCTGCACTTTGGTGTTGCCTTTAATTGCCACAATTGCCATTTAGCAATAAGCTGGTTAAAAAAAGGAAAGAAAAACAGTCTAATGCTATGTTGTCAGGTTTAATAATGTCCTTGTTGAAAGGGGACTGCTGTGTCGGCACCACCAAAGACTGCTGCCTGAACTGGCCTCCAGTGGACCAGAAGGTCCCTGCAGGGTTTTGATGAGCCGAGGGAGCACATATTTTCTCTCCCCCATTGTGGTGGTGTGAAGGGCTGCAGTGGCATCAGCACTCCTTGCTGTGCGTGGCTAAGCCGACAGAAAGCCCAGAGAGGAAGAGGTCACAATCACAGCAGTGCGGGAAGAAAGATGTATGGCGTTGATGACACTGGAAAAGCCAGACGGCGGTGACACGCTTTTACTGAGAACAAACTTTTACAGGCCCAGAGGCAGCAGGACGTCTTTCACATCGCCTCGGTGAATTAAGGAAAGTGTGGATCCTTTCTGAGAAATACCAACAAGCAAAGGCCGGAAAACTGCAGAGTTGTTTGAAAGAATGGTTATCTCTTTACAGGTTTTAAGGTTGATTTAGCTTCTCACAAAGAAAGCATAAAAACAGATAAACAATATCATTACATACTATAACATACTACATACCTTAACATACTATTGCAATGGCAATGACATTTACTTTACTGCTTTTTAACTTATAAAGTGAAGTATTTTTTAACCTTTACAGTTTCGTAATTTCTCAGATTGCTGCTACATCAAAATCACTTTGCCATTGTTTAAATGTATTTCTATTATTAACAAAACAACAACCAAGATCCAGAATAAAAGGCAACTATTTGATTGAAAGGATGATAAAAAAGGACAAATAATAAAAGAATAAATTGGCAAAGACATTCCAATTAAAACGATTAAATTGAAATAAAAAAAAGAACAGTAATCTAAATCTAATGTTATGATACAGAAAAACAGTAAAAGTTTTTTTTCTTTTAAAAATTTAAATGAGGCAGACAACTTTCTTTTGGAAGATGTCTATTATTTTAAATGTCATTAGTTTTTAAAATATTCTTCAATCAAAAGATGCTAAACGAACTCTAATCGATTGAGAAAAATGAAAAATACAACAGTTTTGGAAAGTAATAAAGACGAATGATCATCAAACAATGGATGTTATGATTTGTAATCCTGCATAATGTAGATATTTTTGCATTTTTCCAAGATTCAGCGCAATGTACAACACGTTACTGATGATAAAGTTTATAGACCCATTTTATGTTTTTTTTGTTGAGTTCTGAAACATAAAAATTCAAACACTGAAAGAGTTGGTGACATATTTACTGACCGTGACACGTTCTACAGAAGAATATGTATAAACAAGGAAGAAGAAAGAAAAGGAATGCAATGACAACTGTGAACTCCAGCTCCATATTTAACAGAGCTATGTTGTTCAGTCTCACATTGATCCCTCCACCTTCAGGCCCCATTCCAGTTACTTTGATTCTTTATTCACCAGTCCCCTCTACAAACCCTGGCCACCCCATCCTTAAGTCCAGCTGATGGAGGCTCCTTTGTCAACCGGCACCCAGGCAACAGCTTCAAAGAGCTGCTGGGTGTAAATGCAGAGAGCCTGAAAAACAAAACAAAAACTGAAAAATAAAGAAGTCCCAGAGGGCATTGGTGATATTCACCCAAGAATCCCAAAAATGGCGGGAAAACGTTCCGCTTTTTTATAAAAAAAAAAAAGAATGAAAGAAACACAATTTGCTTAGAAGCAGCTATTTGTCAAACAAGCATCATCATTTACTAAATACACAAAGGTGCGGATCGGGTCATTCTTAGTGTAATGGCGATGATAAACACATGAAAAAACGACATTAGACTTTGCATGGAACCATTATATCTCTGTCTTTGTGCTGCATCATCAAAGCCCATTAGGAGACCGTGAAAGGCCTCCATTGCTCTTCGTGACCACTTCCTCATTTAGTGACAACTGAATTGGAGGACAGCTAGATTGTTGTGCAAGACAATGTCATGCTTTTGGACTGAGTGCTGTGCTTTGATCTCATGTGACACCCTCGAAGCTTCGTCAATGGCTGATATGTTAACAACCAGTCTGGTTATTCTAGTTCTGTTCTCCACCTACTGCCCTGTCAGTCAGAACTCTGCGGGGTAGGAGAGGTTAGGAGGGAGGGGTAAACGGGGGGTTTAAAAAAAGTCTTTCATCTCTGCCCCACATAGGACTCCAGCAGATTCGTGCTTGGCGTGGCAACGCGCCTCGCCTTATACCCACAAAGTGCATGCCAATGACACAGTGACTCCAGAGCTTGGCACCAGGTCTCCAGCCAGTGAACCCTCTATTCAGCGCGATTGAGGAAACACAACTGCATCAGGGCCATAGCCTAAAATTAAAAGTTTTAAGCCTCAAAGAGCAAAGCATCTTCATTTTAATGTTAGGCTTCCATCTGGTTTAATTCTTGCTCTGTGTCCCATCAGATAGGCATGTGGACACAGAAGGAAGAGACACATCAGGACTACAAAGAACATGTGTCTAATCAAGGATTAGAGGTTTGCTCTTTCTTCACTAGCCTAATTATCGGATTGGTCAGATCAAAACCACTTCATTGAGATCAAGGATGCTGTCTTTTGCTTGTCCCGCTCCTCTGTTGCACAATACCTCACCAAAGCAGCGACAAACCCAGGGGGAGACCAGAAGTCGTGGAGCGAAAATGAATGTACTTCATGTTTAGAGAGCATGTTGTGTGATTAAGGGGAGCCCACATCAAATGCTGCGGCTTAGGAAAACCACCAGTTGAAAAACAAGATGCGTCTTTCGGTGGAGAGCAGCGCAGACTGGAGATGGTGTTGTTCAGAAGTCAGCCCAGCCCAAAGCTATCCCGCCTGTCTGTCTTTGGGGACAAACAGTGAAATAAGAGACCGCAGAGATTGGAAAAGCATTTGGAAGTTGCTCTCAATGAGAGAGCACGATGAGCATCAAACTGTTATTCAAAGTCAAATATTAAAGCACAGAATCAAAACACTTCAGATTTGGCGCAAAAAAAAAACTGCCTTGCTTTGTAACTTGTGCAAGAGCATGTCTAAGATCAAAGACTTGTGAGAAAACAGAAAGGCAAGATTATGTAAAAACTGGAAACTCTCAGCATTATTGGACATTATTATAAGTGCCTTTAATACATGAGCATTTGAGCAGATTAAGAACCCCACTTCTACTGGCTCCAACAGACATCTGTGGTAAAATGCTGAATGAAAATGAAGGGATAACACCCCCTTTTCCCACAGAGAACTCCTCTGGACAGAAGGGCCACAATATTGCAGCCACATGTGTGAGCTTGTTTACTCGTGCTTCACTTTTAACTAAAGGAATCTCATGATTTAAACAACAAAACAGACTACATTATTGTCATGTTACGACATTACACGCTCTTTCTCCCTGACTCAAGCAGCAGCAGAATGTATGTGCTGGCTTTTTTCCAGAGTTAAGACAGACAAAGTGCATTTCCTTAACTATATGAGACATTTTCAATGATAGGGGGATGAACTGATGAAAATCGAGACAAGAATGATAGAGGGAAGGTGCAGAGGGTCGATCAAGTAACAGCGGAGCCCCTGATTACATTGTTGCATAAATAAACAGGCCCTCTGCAAGCTCCCTGGAGTCCAGCTGCTGTGCAGGAGAGGAAAGCTTTCATTTCAGGGGCCCAAGGTCGCGCCAAGCTAGCGATGAGATGTGGCCTGACTGTCTCCTTGCACTGTTTCTCGACATCTCCATTAGCAAGCCAGCGAACATGAGAGCAGGACAACATCTCGTTGAGAGGCTCATTGATTATTTGCCACTTCCTGCACTCACAAACTGTGTAGAAAGCCCATCAGTGTGCAGATTAATAACTGTCAGTCTCTGAGAGGAGCAGCACGAGTTGAAAGGGAAGAAGAAAGGATGTTGCATTGCTGGGCTTTTTGATGATGATGAGGGGACATCTGGATGGGTCAGATAAGTGTTGGAAGAAAGAGGCTGCGAGAGACAAGGTTCAGATGCTTTTGAGCCACATCTGTAATCGTCCTTCCTTCACCTCCGAACATAACAGAGCCCCGGCCCTCTCCTCTTTCCGTGTCCTGCAGCTATCAAGGCCAACATCAAGGCATGTCCCTGTTAAATACAGGCCCCCTTATTAAGAACCCATCATCAGATAAACAAGATAAACAAGTCCTATTCCTGGCAAGACTGATCAAAGGGCTTTGTGGTAACCCCACGGCCAGTTTCAAGAAGGCAAAAATCAAAGGCAGCTGACAGACACATAGAAACGCAGAAATATAGTCTATTGTCCCTGTTTGGGCAAAAAAAAACAAACATTTGGGGCTGTGAAGAGCGTTGTCTGAGGACAGAATGAAGTGCTTTGACTGAGGACTGCAATCCACCATGAGCTGCTTCCAGTCAAAGGTTGAGTGGTGGTTTGCACCTGCCCATCAGAACACACCAAGCAGAATTTTGACCATATAAAGGAAAGCAGAGTGAATTCCTCAGTCCTGATGTCAATGCAAAGGTACAAAGCCATAAAACTCATCTTGGATTTCAGTTTACTGTATCAGCTTGTCCTTAACGTTATTAATATTCATTGTTTTATTCCTTTTCTAGTCTTCTTTTAATCACCTGTTTTTTGTTCATCTACTATATTCAGTTCATTTCCAGTCACTCAAACAGCTCAACAGTCTTTTCATTCTATTTATTATAAGTGTAGATAAATCCACAATGTCATCAAAGGAGATGCCAGAAGCTTTTGGGGTGGCAAGTTGTGGCTTAATGAAGATGTCTGATCGTTTGTTCACTTGATCAATTCATTCACACAGGTTCTCCCAGCAGGCTTTTATGGAACTGTTATCAAAAGATTATCCTAAAATAATCCCGCGGCTTCTTCTTTGGACCACCCACAGAAAAGAAAGAAACAACTGAAGGATTATTGGATAGACCTTGAATCCAGAAGGACACAAGGACTTTGTCACAACTCCTACAAAAACATTCCTTCATGAATGATGTTTGTTTGAATCTGTGATTTTTTACCAAATTTGACTCTTGTACTACTTTATATACCTGATCTATTTGATCTTATTTGCTTGCATTGAATTGATCCCACTCCAGCCAGTTTTAGGGATTGTGCTGCACATCTGAAACACAGGAACAAATGTTATACAGTGAACAGTAGGGCTGGGTGATATGGAATTGTTTTATATCAATATAGTTTTTTTCATATCAGGAGATAACGATACATATCACAATATAAATAAAATAATTATATTTGTCAAATTTGAACGCAATTTGATCAGCAGGTTGTTTAGATTAAATTTTCTATTTTCTGCACTGAAGAAACATGATGCAACTTTTTTTTTTTCAGAAACCTAAAGGTATAAATATTTCAAACTAAGATGAAAATAATAAAAGATGTGTTTAAAAAAATAACATAAATACAACAAAACACTAAACTGCTTGATCAGTTCCGTTTAAAAACAAAACATAATTTCCACAAATAAATTCTAATATTTTCAATATTTACTGAACAAACATAACATTAACAAACATTGTAGTCAACATCCTGTGAATAAGCTGGAAACTAAAAGTGAATTCTCAGAATGTCTTCTTGTATTTTAAACTGTTGCTGCTGCGCAGGTCTTAACGTTGTTGTTTTGCTGGAGAATTTCTTTCAGTGAGATTGAGCATGCTTGGTGGTGCTGCTTCAGGTGGTAGAAAAGGTTGATGGTATTTCCAGTTTTAGAAATAACTCGCCTTCTGCTCAATTTGCAGTGCCTATTACTCTGTTTTTTTTGTCTGACTCCCTCCACACAGGGGCAGAAATTAAATTTTTTAACCACTGGCATGTTTCGGTTTATTTAGTAAATGTTTTAGTTTCTGTCACCAAGCCTGATCTCCTGCATATTGGGTACTTCACCTCCAGTTCCCAATAATTATGGTTTTAAGCTCTTGTAAGCCTGTGGTAACACTATCACGGGGCACTTCTTTGAGGCTCAGGCTTATTTCTAAAATGTCAACCATGAATAAAAAAAGAAAAGTTGACAGCGAGGGCCACCGCTCCCAGGACAGCTGGCATATTTTTTCATTGAAATATGAAACAACTCTGTCTGCCCAATATGCTAAGACAGTGGCTGTGTTCATGGAGTTCAGTAGCAAGAGGGATTACCAGACATGTCATGCTATCTACGACAAGCTAACTGGGAATTAAAAATTGACAGTAAGTTTGGTAGAAAACTTATTTAGATGTATTTGTTTTCTACATGATGAAATGAAAGGTTTGCCACTGCTATAAAATGGTCATCAAATAGGTCATTTGCATATAATGTTATTGAAATACTTCAAAGAATGTCAGGCCGAATGGTTGGGCCTTAAATGTTTTCACCTCACCAAATCTGGCCCATCTTTGCAAAAAGTTTGAACATATCTGATCTGCATGGCTCCAAAGCCAGTTCTTATATGGGGTAATTAACAGACCCTGCCCCATCCAGTCTCTGATAGGTTCAAAGAGACACAAAGGCCCTCTTCTATTATTTCAAATGACCGATTTCTGTTATTAATTATCCATCTTAAGTGCCTTTGAAG
Organism: Adrianichthys oophorus; assembly: GCA_036245035.1. Taxonomy (NCBI): domain Eukaryota; kingdom Metazoa; phylum Chordata; class Actinopteri; order Beloniformes; family Adrianichthyidae; genus Adrianichthys; species Adrianichthys oophorus. Next base: position 12,453,433 of record BSAI01000125.1, on the reverse strand, counting down.
AATCTTGCAGATTATCCTTCAGGAAGACATAATGTCTGCAGCACAAAATAGCAAAAGGCACGAGAGAGCAAAGCTGCTTCAGCTCATTGGTTCCAATGAATCAGTAATTCCAGGAAAATCATCAATCCTGTCTTATTTTATCACTATTATTTTTTTCTTCCATGGGATTTCTCCTGCAAAATATCCCGATCTGATGTCAGTGCATCGCAAGTTGTTTGGAGGCAGACTGAGGGTTATAGACTGAGTTCTGAGATCTGCCTCGGAGCTGTACTTTGAGGAAGAAACCACAGAACCACACATATTGCTTTGCAGTCCACTAGTCCTGAGTGCTGTCATCAGATCTTCTGTTTGAAAAAGATTGTCATTCCAGGTTTCTGAAGAGCTAATTTCACATTTTAAATACTTATAAAAGAAACAACATAAAAAACCCATTTGATTAGTTTTTAATGATGATACCAGTTCATGTCTAGGCAAACACAAAATATAAATAGCTTCAGATGAACAAACATCTCTGGCATTATCGTTACTGTCGTCTAAAGAAACAACACACACAATGGAAATGAAACCATCTCAGTTGACCATCTTAAGACCAGGAACGCACCAAAGACAAGTTCAAACACCAGTCTACTGTTTTTTTTACCCGGATAAAGGATCTTTTAGGAGACAGGAGGAGGACATCTCCCTTTTATCCTCCACCACAGACAAACATAGACATATAAAAACATCCTCTTTGAGAAGTAGCAATAGTTCTTTCAATTCCAGACAAACCCAACTTGAAGAACTTAATTACAGAATGGGGGCAACCCAGCCCTTTCTGAAAATTACACTTACAGTAAGACCTTTGAAGCAAGTACATCCTTTATCCTATTCTTTCTTTGGCGAAGTGTTTTGTGTCTTGTAAAACATGCCATTGACTACTGTGGTTTTTAGTGGGTCTCTGTCTTTTTCCAACTCTGTAGTTTGTAAAAAGACGCATCTTTTGGACAAAGTGAAATGGGATGAAGTTTCTGCTTTGGCTCTGATTCTTTTTATGTGCACTTTTTGCATAATTTATTTAAGATTTTTGCAATTTCACTGAATAAAAAGGGGAGTTCTTTTCTGTTGCAGTAAATTTAAATGGATGCTTAGCATCAAAAAAGGTTGGAAACTTGCTTGTTTATTCCATGACTTTGATGTCAGAATGTGCACAGACAGAGATAATGAAGACATTTTCTGTTTTGCAAATGAAGATTAGGCTGCGAACATTTATTGCTTTGTCGTGACTTCATCGTCATTCGTCCTGACTTCTGTACAGATTGCTGCAGTGCTATCCAACACTTAAAAATAACCCAGGGGATCCTTTTAAAATTCTTCCAAGTTGCCACCTGCCAGCAAAAGTAAAACAATCATCCATCAACTACTTAAACAACATAGACATGTGGAGAGCAACTCCTCTGCACTCAGGTAAAACAGCTTCAAAGGTGGAGTGTGATCCCATGACATAATGCCCCCAAATTAAAAACAGACATTTCCATCCTATTTCACAAGAATGCTATTAATCCTGCACTTTTGTACATAAATGTCTCATATAATTTTAAGCTTTTTTTTGGTGTCAGCTCATTAGTTCTTCACAGTAAAGATAAAGCAGAAGGCTCCATGTTTGGATAAGCCAAAAGATCTGGCAGCTACGCCGAATTTGTAGTAAAAGGGCCTTGATGGAGGTCACTTTTCTGCAGTAGGTGATGTTCTGCCAGGTTCAAACTCAAGTGTTAGATTCACCAATAAAAGCGGTTCAAACATTTTCTTTTTTTGCATTCCCAGCACTTTCTTTTAAGCTCATGAAAAGTTGATTTTAGTAATATAAAAAAGCCCTTTCCGCCAAAAGAGCCAAGCCTCCCATCATACAGAATTTCTTTTGCTTTTCTTGTCTAGATCTCCAAAGAAATCATAATTTACCACAATGTCATTTTGTGGCAAGAGAAAATGAGAGTTTGGACAGCAGATTTTTTTGAAAATCTGTTTTGTGCTGAGTAAATCACAGCCTTTTTAAGCCACTGAAAAATGAAATTAAAACACTGTAGGTGCCAGGAAGAACGCATGGAATACCTTTGTGGAAGACCCATAAAAAGTCTAAATCTACAGCAGCTCAGACGAACATCAAAGTGAAACAATGGGCTGTTTGATCTCCCCAAGTTTTTCTTCTCTTTTTAACATCACTCCAGCCTGTTTATACTCTGGTCTCCATTATCCAGCTATGCTCTGAAATTATCTAAAATATATCAAGAGCTGAAGTGAGATGATGAAAAGCAGCTTTCCTAATATAGAATAAAAGAGAAAAAGAAAACTGTCAGATTATTAATTTGATGCATGGCATTTTCCAGTCTCTGTCACTTCATCTCCCACCACGGGGCACATCTTCCTTCAGAACTCCACAAGAGCGCCCGGCCATCTACAATCTTACTGAAAAGGAATGAGGTCTTTGGAATGGATGTAGATGTGTGCCTGTGAGGTCGTAGTTAGATGCCATATTGGCTGGGACCATTCTAGATAGTTGAATTGGTGTGTTTAATTTGTGTAAAGTAGCTTTATGTACCAATTTGGTATATAAAAAATGAAAAATGCTATAGTGTGACCAAATAAAACACTGCTTCTGCTAATTATGGTCAGAGAAATCTGTCATTTTCAGCAAATATTTGCTAAATGTGCAGCTCTACAGCAAACACAGTCATAAGTGTAATTCTGTTTACACACTTGATCTAATGTTCCCATGCTTACAGCATGAAAGTTAATGTCTTTGTCACATCCGCCCTTACAGGTAAATGCGGACTGTCTTTGGGCAAAAAATGAGCAAACTTGTATAGGGGACATAGGTGGCTCGCTGAAATTTTAGAAATCAGAAACCTCGTTTCCACTGAGCAGTCTGGTCTGGTCCGTTACAGTATGGTAAGGAGCGGTACGTTACGGTCCAGTTAATTCTTGGGTTGCCTATCCCTGCTGTAGCGCAAACAAGATCATGCCCATTTTTTTTTCTACAGGCATGCATCGGGGGACAGGTAAGATTTTCTTTTTTTTTGCAACCCACCCAAACCCTGGGCCTGTTTAGTGCCATGCAAATGATCAGTGAATGCTCCAGATTTGCAGTCTGACTGCTAGAAATGAGGAAATTAGGCAATCAGAGTGTAGTTCGTGTGGGCATTTTACGGGTGCAAGTATTTGTGCACGGTCAGTAACAAGCAAGTGTGCACCCCTCACTAACGACTAGTGTGGCATAAGCGCACCATACGACAGCATCACTCATACGTCATAAATCCTTATAACTTACCTTGCAAAAACATAAAAATCCTTTCAAATACTTCACAAAACACCACATGTACACCAACTGTGTGTTCCATTTTCATGACTACTTTAGGGTGTCCTACATGTTTTCCAATCAACCTGCCATTAAAGCTGCTTATTGGTCAAGCACACCTGATCCAGTAATCAGCAGTAGATGAGGTAGGATTTCTGGAAAACCAGCAGGAGGCTGGCCCTCAAGGCCTGGATTTTGACATACCTGCCTTAAGGTGACCACATGAGCGACAAGGAACCTGCAAGACTCACCCGCACTCCTTTTCAAATGCAACTTGTAACTTTGCAAGCTATTGAGCAGTTCACCTGTAGGCCAGTTCAAAAACACTAAAGCCACCAGAGTAAAACAAAATTGTGGGATTCTGATAATGTCAGATATCCTCTATGGTCCAAATCTAGATCTCAGCCCAACAAAAATGTTCTGATGAAACCTTCAGAGATTAGTAGCAAATGCCAAAATTCTCAGTGAAACCAAAATATGTCAAAATCCCTCAATAACTGCTCATCAAACTGACAAAATTGTAAATAATTACTTCAAGTTGTTGCAGAAAAACAGATCTACAAGCCATTTAAACATTAACTACTTAGTGCTAAAAAAAAAAATGTCATTTGGATACTTCAACAGAAATGATGTATGTTTTAGTTACAAAATGCCATTAAAAGAAGGAATATTAACCAAAAAACAATCTTAAAAGTAGATCCACAAAATGTTGTTCGTTACAACACAAGGAACTTATCCGCTGCTGCCATCAGAAAAAACTATGTGCTCGATCTATTCTCAAGACAGTCACGGCATTCTGAGGATTTGCCTACACGGAAGGGGACTCACAAAACATTTATGTTACAGGTCATTTAGTGTAGCATTTTCACAGCAAACATTAAAGGATTCCCAAAACTCCAGCAGGATTTTTCTTTGTGCCTATAACTGAGCATGCCTCAGATGAGTATGAACATAGTTTTGTGCTTTTCCGCCGAGGGGTGTTTCCAAATGTGCATGTACAAAGCCTCAAAGAGACAAGGCCACTTGTGCCTATGGCGTCTGGTACTGCTCGTGACTGAGTCTGTTTAACTTCACTAACAGTGCACCCATCCACAAAGCCAATCACGCAACCCACAGATGTCCCACAGAACAGACAGGACTGCGCCGCAAACCCAGAAGAAGCAATAATAACACCCCCCCCATGCACACACATGCACACCGACACAGGCCAGGAAAGACAAACACATCCACACGAGACCTGAAGGAAACCTGCACAACAAGAAGTCAAAACTCCCTGGAAAAGGGTTTTTTATGGTGTTAGACAGCTGTGTTGGACAAAAGCATGATTGATGCTCAAATGTTGTAAGTTTTTCATATTTTATAAATCACAACTTTGGATTTATACCCTTTTAACTCAATTTTACCATCACAGACTTATGTGAAGTCTCAGATTTTCTTGTCAACGTTTGCAGTGTCTGTGGGTCAGAAAGTAAAGTGTGCTGCATTGATTCCAAACTTTTCTAGTTCACATTTCAAAGTCTCCTTAAGCAGAATATGAAATCCACATTGTCTCCTAATGTTATCCTCACTTGAGAGTTATTGGGATCAAAAGCATCACAAATAAATGGATTGTTCTTTTGTACATATGTGATAAATTTAGTAAATTAAATAAATAAAGTGGCAGAAGTTAGAATTTGAAAGATTTTTTTCTGTACGCAATATTTTTTTAAAAAGCAGAACAAACTGAAACAGTGTGACAACAGAATGTTGTTCTAAATATCTTTTTTTCAGCTTTTGACCCCTGGTTTTGTTTTGTGACTTGGATTAAATCTAGACTTTAAAATAATTAGATACATTTATTTGAGTTGTTCCAAAAAAAAAAAAAAAAAATTCTTCTTTTGGTGTTAACTTTATTTTCCACATCCTGTCAGTTCAAGTTGTTTGATTTTTTAAAAATGTTAATACTATAAGATCAATAATAGTATTTGGTGTGAGTGATTGAAATGGAGAGAACATGGTAAGATTGATATGGTTGATTTGCTGTTGCTTCTGCTAAAAGGAGAAGTCAAAGAATACAACTGAAGAAAATTTGTATTTATAATGCTTTTTTAAAAAATAATTTGTTGTTGATTTATTTTATTTTTAGCTATTTTTATCCCTTTATGGGTTTGATGAAGAATTTCAATAAAGTAATTTAAATAGTATTACAGATTCGGACATCCTGTATATTGGTAATATATAACAGTGATTTCTGGAATATTGTAATGTCTTTCTATAATAAAGAAGCACTACATCTTTGTTATTTGATCATTAATACTTATGGATTTGATAAATTATTTGCACTTGGACTGATAAAATATGAAGAACTTAATTAGATGCAATAAACTGAGTTAATAACTATGTAAAAGAAAATAAGTGCAGCATAATAGGAGTAGAATTGTGTACATTCGCTTCCTCCCAGTCCTTTTCAAGCAATTAATTAAACTCTTTTTGACAAACTTCACCTCTAATAGATTTTATACCATGTACTGCATGTATAAGTAGAAATATGTCAATTTATGTTTAAAAGGAATTATAATGGCATTGTGTATGTGGAAGTATATCTTCTTTTACATTTTAATTACTCCAATGAAGTAATATCAAAGTTTGATATATCTATGTGTAGGCACATATTTCTATTGTTTGTCTTATTTAATAATCTTTTGTTTTGACTGATTGAAATAAACAAATTCCTATCCAACATTTTGAAGTATTTACTAAATGACAGCATAAGCATAACAACTACATAAATGGCATACATTTTGCTGCAGCAACAACAAGCCAACTATTAAATAACCAGTTTCCCTTTTCAAAAACAATTTTTGAAATCAAACCAAAAAAAAAGTTTTTATTTTAACTTATAACATGTTAAGCATTTGGGGACCATGCAATGCCATTGGACTGAATATCCAATTGACAGCATGTTAGTTCTCAAAGTCAGAGGTGAGATAAAGGCTATTATGTATCTATATACTCACAGTTAGGCTCTTTTTAGGGGTTGCCTGACATGCAACATGGACTCTGACTTCAAAGCCTCCAAAATAAATATATAAATGCAAAACCATTAGCCAGCTTGTTTTCTTTAGTTAACATTTCCAACACGCTGCAGAGTGGATCGTGTTTTCAGTCCCTCTGCCTGTAACTCGAACGCTGCTGTTGGTTTTTCTGATGGTCCTGCAGAGCAACAGCTAGAGAGTCTGCAGTAACCTTAAAAAATTTGCTGCAAAACACACCAAAGGCGAGCAGAACACAACTTCCTTCAACTGGGTTAAGCATCCCTGCCAGCTACCCTACAAGAAGCAATTTATTTTTGTTCTTTTAGCACAGCGGCGCCACAGGGTTCAATATCAAGTCAAACATACAGACACATAAACCCAGAGGTGGTGGCCACACACAGGACCAAAAAAAAAGCCAAAACACCCAAAACATATAACTATATCTGACAAAAAATAAAAAGAGTAAAATGTATTTTTCTGGGAGACCCTTGACACAGTGAATGCCAAACTTGAGGGAGCTCCTCTTTGTGACAGATTACCACTTCATTACAGAACAGAAGACCTCAAACAGTAACAAGCCTTTGGGCATGGACACCACAGACTGAGAACTACCAGGATCCTCAAGCCACATAAGAGGCCAAGGTTCCAATTCCAAACATTTATTGGAGGGGAAATCAGAAAAATGTGAGTCCTTTTGTCTTTCTTTCTTTTTCCCGCCCACAAAATTACATTTGAGCCACAAAGTTGTTTATGTGTTAGGTGAAAAGACATTTTGCACTATTTTTGAAGCCTGAAAATAAAACATGAAAAGACACACGAAATCAGTCAAAAAGAATGTGTGGGAGGAAAATAAAGGATTCCACTGTCTCTAGAAGTCATTGTAAAGGATCAGACGTGTGTGACTGCAGTGCAAGTTTGACCAGAATGTGCCATAAAAACATAATGAAGCACCGGGCTCAGTGGCATCAGGGCAAGCATTCAAAATCTGTGAAAGGAAGGAGAGAAGCTGTGAACTCGTTTTCACCTCCAGTCAGTTTTTCCTCAAAGAAAGTATTGATTTCTGTACAAAGTCATCAATTAAGCCTCCAAGACTTTATTGCAAATCCAAATATTTAAGAAAATACTTGTTGACAATTTTACTGGGTTACCCTTACATCAGCCAACATTTAAAAAAAATAAAAGGCCCATGACTCAGAGGAGATGTTGGTGCACTTTGAGACCATTGTGTTCATCTCTCTCCATACCTGCAGAAAAGGAGAAGCCAAAATGTAATTGTTATTAATACTTTAGTGTCCAAAACTAAGAGCTGTTTTCAAAAAAAAAAAAAAAAGGTTCAGCATTGAGCAGAAATAAGTCCAAGACCAAGTCCTGGTTAAACATATAAAAAAACAAAGCATTATTTTGCAATGTGTGTTATTTCTATGGCTTTGATTTGGAGCTTAATTTTTTTTTTTTTTTTACTTGTACTGTGATTGCACAGAAGAGCTGAATAGTTACATTTAAAATATTAGTTGAGTTAAACCAAATTCCTGATGAAACATGACAGTGGCAAAGTACATCAGACTAACTTTTAAGAAAAACTTGACATCTTCAGTGTGTTCCTCCCCATCATAACAAAGACAAAATTTTAAAAATCCCACAAATCTTTCCTTCGAATAATGTCTTTTTACGTTTTTTTTGTTGGTGTCTCTCTTAGTTGTCTTGGATGCTTTGGTGTTGGTTATCGCAGACAAATGAAAGTTTTGTGTATTTTCTTCAAATACATGAAACAATCACACCTGAGATGCTCAATGCATGATAATCAGTGAATCTTCATTGTTTTATTTGTATCATCCCCTCTCGCTAGACCATCCATGTGTTTCTGAAAATCTCACATATGGTTGAAAATAAAAAAAACACATTTCTGAAGCTCCTTTTTTTCCCTTTCTAATAAAAATTAAAAGTGTCTTTGGGTAAACTTTATAGGGGACAGAAACATTAACAGCACACCAAAGTTGGTAAAACACCTGTTGAAGAAAAAAAAAGTATTTGATGGGATCCAATCACTGAGGATAAATGTGCAGGCAGCAGTGCAGAGAAACCACTGCGGAGGAAAAGCAGAGCAGTTCTCACTTCAAAGAGCTAAGGGGATGCTTTTAAAAATCACACCAGCAATAAACTACAACCGAAGTTCATCGCTTTTCCACAACATGAAAGGGGTTTTGAATGTTACGTCCCCTTGAGTGGTCCCCTCTCTTTGACCTGATTCTACTCCTAAACAAAGTTCGTATCAGTGGAGGGCCTGTGGCGCTGAGGCTATTTCCATGGGAGGTGTAACCATGGGAGCGGTCAGATTATTTACATTTCAAAGACAGCACACAACACACCACTGTTTAAGGAAGGAGGAAAAAGTAGGCCTTAATTTGAAATGTTGCCACTTATAAATCACCGAAACAACCTAATATAATCTCTTTGAATGAGGGTCTGACTTTTTAGGTGTCTTTCATCCTGCTACACTTGAAGTGAAATGACAGAAGTTAAAATGATGAATATGCCATGGACACACTGGAGTTTATCTTGGTTTGGGCGTAAGTTAGGATCTCAGAGGCAGCAGCTGAAAACCTCTTCTCTCACATGACTAATCGCACGTAAATACAGAAGAAACATGAAAGAGCTGCGGAGCTGTCAGCCAGGCAAATGCAGAAAATCCTCTCTTCTGGATATACAAAGGCGATGAGCAATAAAAGGAAAGGTCTGCATCAAACTGACACCATCAGTTGTCTGCTGACAGGAGTCATTCAGTTGCTTGTTGTCAAAAAACAACAGAGATTACCCAGGAAAGCCTGCTGTCTCTAGTCAAGACTGAAGCAGAAACCTGAGCAGTTGCAGCGCCCTCCTGAGGTTGTTATTTGAAACAGCAGACTGGATGGCACACCTCTTTTGAGGCAGGCAAATCATGGAAGATTAGAAAAGAATGGAAGGAGTCTGCTTTGTGATACGATTGTTTTTCACATGCAGTCATTCCTATTTTACTTTGAGTTTAATTCAAATACATTTGTTCAAAAAATGAATCTCTGTCAAAATTAGCTTGCCCCAAATGAAAGTGAAAATGTCAATGGTTTGATACAGCCAGCCTGAAGCACAGTGGGGCAAAAAAGCATTTGGTAGTCACCAATTCTGTCAATTATCCCACTAAAACACACGAGAGAGATCTACGATGTAGAGAAACTTGACAGAATGTAACCCTGGTTGGAAATGAATGAGGTTAAACTTTTCCTGTGGGTCTTCACTGGGTTTGCGCGCTGTGGCTGCTATTTTTGTCCATTCTTTCATGCAGATCTTCTCAAGATCTGTGATGTTTCGGGCAACAAGAACTTTAAGAGATTCTCATCCTGTTACGTTTCCTTATTAATGTTGTTGCTGATGGAAAAGGTTATTTATCAAAATATCACCATACATGGTTCCATTAATCTTTAAAATGGATAAGTCGTTCCGTCTCCTTTGGAGAAAAGCAGATTAAAGCATGATGTTTCCATCCCAATGCTTCACAGTCAATATGGTGTTCATGGGATGTAACTCAGAATTTGTTCCACTCCAAAAACACTGTGAGTGGCGTTTATGCCACAGTTCAATTTTTTGTCTCACACCGCAACATTCTCCCAGTCCTCTTCTGGATTATCCAGACGGTCTCCAGGAGACTTTAGACGGGCCTGTAAATGTGCTTGATTTACCCAGAGAAACTTTGGAGGTCTGCTGGATTTGAACCTATGGCGATATAGTGTGTTACCAACAGTAACCTTTGCTGCTGTGGAACCTAGCTCTCTTCAAGTTATTGACCAGTCCTCGGTGTTGTCCTGGGCTGTTTTCTCACCATTCTCAAGATCATTTGTTCCACACCAGGTGAGATTTTGCATGAAGCGTCAGTGATCTTGTATTTCTTCCAATTTTTAATAATTGCTCCAACAGCTGATCTCTTCTCTCCAAGCTGGTTCCTTATTGAAGATTGATTCATCCCAATCTTGTTCAGGTGAACAAGCTCGTCTGTGGTGACCTTCGAAAGCTCATTGGTCTTGGTTACAACTAAGTATGTAATTGATTGTGTGTGGTAGACAGATTTACCACAAGTAGCAGAGTGGTATATTCTCATTTTCTCACAAAATGAATTAACTAAGTGCATGAAAAAGATGTGTTAATTTAAATTAATTCAAAAAAAACAAAGGAGAAGGACAGGGTTCAGATCAAGCCCCCCCCCATACATTTATCTCCATTTGTTCCTCAAAAGAGAAAGAAGTCAGTTCTGCTCTTGTTTTGTGGAGCATATCTACAGTAATTCCAGATGTAAATGCTTGTGTCAGTGTGTTGGAACCAGTCTGGTGTTCTCAGAAGTTTTAAATCCACTCACTCAAGCTGATATTATTGGTTTCTAACTTTCTCAAAACTACTTAACAACTCTTTACGGTTAATCAACACTGACGACAGCTCTGGCTCACGAGAAATATTTTCAGATGTTTACATTTTTATGCCTATGAGAATGGATCCTAACCACTCACTCTTACAGATTTGATTAAACTCCACCATCTGGACAAATTTGTAAGTGAACAGTGACGCTACAGTAAAATATATTTCAAAATACAATTGCTGGAACACAAGGCATTCACTATGATGTCTCACTACTGATGATTGAGGCGGTTTGATGTCTAATAAATTCATCCCCTAAACTTTTAATAGAACTCAACATGTGGCTTCTGCTAGAACTGCTATCAAATGTTTAGTGTCACTATTTCTTCATCTGCAACCCATTATTGGAAATATGCTGCAAATTGGTATGTGTAGTCTCAGGAAAATTTTTTTTTTTTGTTGCCAATATGGTTGTTGCGCAAGCAGCTGGTTGTTTAATCTGCTGTCCAGCTGACAACAAACTGAAATGGCTTTTTTTATTCCTTGGGTCACAAATGGGAACCAACATGTCAGTTGGACCAATGAAGAAAACATATTACAACAGAAAAATTGTTTTCTGCGTGGATATAACAGAAAATTTGTTTGGTAAGAACAATGCAGTAGAAAAAAAGTTAAGTCAATTAGTTGGAATGATTTCAGTACTTAGAATTGAAATGTATGCATCAGTTTATGTATTTAACCACTGAAATGTAAAACCTTTACGCTCTGAAAAAAGGTTTGTTAAAATTTAAGTGAGAATTTTTGAAGTTTTAATGTATTTGTGTCCTATATGTGTATTTGTGTGTGTATGTGTAGAGACTTGTGTCCTTCAAATCAGGATGCTCATTTAAAAAAAATGTTAAAAACGTTTCTTATTTGTCCCTCAATGGGGAAATTTAGCTTAAAGTATAATCAATTTTCAACATTTTCTGTGTAAGTATACAGGCGTCTGTTTTAGGCTATAATTAGTTTGTGTTTCAAGGACGCCATGGCTTAAATCAGGAACATTTATGTGAACATTTATAAATCAGAGATAAGATGCAAGAAAAAAACAAAAGCAACAAAAGGATGGAAATGTGAACAATTATTCTTAAGGACAGAGAAGAAAAATCTCAGAAATATGTTGTTTCAAGAGTTAAAAAATTCATTTGGAAAGTAATTTATTTTGTTACAGACTGAACGATTTGTCAGAAAAGTATAAAAAAGCCTTTTTGGCCACAAAATCTGTGCCCAATATTTAAAAAACAAAACCAAACAGCAAAATCACATATCAAAGTGATTTAGAAGCCATTTATTCAAATGTTAAATGTTCAATAACCCAAATGGACTCCACAGCTTTCATTTAATGCGCTGTTTTTCCTTATTGGCCCTGATGAAAGCCTGTCTGATTTTGTCTCATTGCGGTTTGGCTTTGATCAGAAAGTCCAACCCGTTTGTGTTTGCTACTGCTGTATGGTGCCTTGTCTGTCCACATATGTTTAGATGCCGGGGCATCATCGTCTCCCCCTTCAGGCTCTCCCTCCTGTTCTCAAATAGATATCAAAGGCCTGCATTTACAGTTATCTCTGCTTGGCTGCACCACGGAAGTAATCACTGCAGGTCAGGGGTCAGAGCTGTGGCTCAAGATAGAAACAAAACGGACTGACATGGGCTTCAAAGAAAAGCGATCCTCTGACGGACTGTTGTTGTAGCCCGTAACTCTTGGTATCATAATGAGGAAGGTGGACAGTAAGAGGAGAGAGCAAAGGAGTATGTCAAGGGATGGGCGTTGGAGACTCAGTTTTCAGAAAAGAAGTTCTACTGTTGAATAATTAGAGCCAACAAGATCAAAGAACAAGCTGAAGTTTGGTCTGCTTAACCTCTGTAGCGCACAACCGGAGCACAACAAAAAGGTGTCGTTTCATTCTGTCCTGTTGTTCTTCCTTTGCTTGGCGAAACCCAAAACCATGTTAAACATGATGGAAAATATTTGAGGTCTTCTTTTATTAACCAAGAACGGCTTTGATGTTTGACTTCTTTATTTGTTTTTAGAAGAAGAAAGGAAAGGAGCAATATGGCATGCAAGTGATCTTTTGGAGAGAACACACACAAAAAAAGGGAAGGAATGACTGATACAAGACCAAACCGAGCTTGTTCATGCTACATAATCAATTAAACATCATTATTGGCCCTTTCAAGAGTTCTGAGATCAGAGACCTGCAGAAAATGATCAAAGTGACAGCATTTTGTTTGAGCGCTAGGCCTTTTCCACCTCTGTGTCCCAGCCCTGAGTGAGCGATCCTGCTGCAGAGATCATAATAAACAGCAAAAATTGGATTTATTGCTCGAGTTTTATGCATACGACTGTTCTAACTTTTTTTTTTTTTTATTTGCGGTCTTTTTAAAATCCAAAAACCTTTAACATGTTGGAAAATGACGGCTGAAAAATGAGCCAAGTTGTGGGAAGAACGAGGTGTTCATGGTGTTCTGCTGTGATTTGCTGCAAGTTGGTTTGTCATTTCAGCCTATATCCTTCCAGATTTGGGAATTTATCTGGTTTTAAGGAAAGCAGTTAAGTAAGAAAAAAAGTATTTCATCCAAAAGGCCAAAACCACGGACACGAGTTCTCAAGAGTATGTTCAGCAACAAAAAAAGCTTCTTCAGCTTACTGGATGTGAAAACAGGAGGAGGGGGTAGTTTTTCATTGACATCCTGTAAAGAGGGAACATTGAGGGTGGAGTGATACAGCCGCCTAGGAGAAAGTCAGCAATTCAGGGTGGTCAGATCAGAGGAAGACTGTTGTAGATCATCTTTACTCACTGCATCTGTGCAAGGTCATCAATGCTCATGACAACTCTCATCCACGATCAAACCGTTTCATTCTATATAAAGTGAAGAGTAGATTTTGACCCTCGAGTGAGGAGGGGACGTGTCTTTGTCTAAAGCAATTTTTCATAAAAGGATTTAAACTCCAAATCCTGCCCACTTGTGTTGAAAAACTTCCCACAAAAAAGTGGGCCAGTTGCAATAGTGACATTGAATATTTGCATTTGCAAAAGCTCAAATATTATTTTTCCTGCAGTGCACTTTTACTATGGAGTCCTGTTAGTCTGGAGTTGCTTCCTTGGATAGTTTGTTTCATTTGGCAAGTGTAAAGCTGTCCTGGTTTGCCTGTAAGCAAGAAACTTGGTTCACTTGCAGGTAAACGCTGTCGTGATTCAGTTACAGTCTGAAAACATATGGGCTACTGTGAAGATTGTATTCTTGTTTTTGGTTTTGTCACTTTTATTTCTTTTGTTCCTGTAATGTTTTGTTTTCAAGCTTACCCCCTGTCAGCTACACCAGGTTTAAGTTGACCATCCAGAGCTGTCTTCATTTCAGGTAATTTCCCTGAGTGCATTTGAGTGTCTGGTTTTCAGTTATTTTATTGTCAGGTCATCTCTTTTGTCATGTTTTTGTTACCAGTAGTATGTTTTTGTTACACACTACTGGCTTCTCACAATCCAATTGATGGAGGAGTAAAGCAACGAAAGTTGTCCCTTTAACACCTGAGCTTTAGCTTCAGCATTTACATTCTTATGACGCCGTACCTCTTCTACTTTTTATTCAGTTAATGCGATTCCTGCTGACTGTTGTGGAGACAAGTGGCTTTGCCCCGTTTTGCAACATTTTATTTTAAATATCAATGCCAAGTTAATGTGATAAGCTGCTTTTCTCCACATCAGAATCAGCTAATTCAAGTTGATCTCATAAACAGTTGAAGAGTTACGGTATCTCAAAGAGCGTGCGTTATTTAGGTGTTGCCAGTGACATCCCCTGTCTTAAAATCCAATGGAACATTCATACTGTAGTGTTTTTGTTGGATCAAATGTTGTTTCCTTGGATAGCTTGCTATCTTATCTGAACTCAATTGGTCCAATTCAAGTTTGGAGATTATATGCCAACAAACCTAGGCATATTTGATCTTTGTTGTGAATGTACATGAACTATGCCTTGCAGTAATATGAACTGAACCAAACAGTAAATTCCAATGGGATTTTAAAGCATGACAATATTGAAAAACGCATTGCGTTTTATGCATAGCCCAAATTAAATGGACTGATATTCTCTGGCATCACCAATTAGATTCTAAATGGCTTGAAGTGGCATGGCCAAAATGACTGGAGTTTACTCAGCAACATTCAGCAATCCGTAAATAAAAGGCAATTTGGTGATGACGCAAAGTGGGAGTTTTGCCAGGTCTTTCCCACATGCCAATTAAAAAAAAAGTATATATATATATAATGCCCAAATTTGAACTCCAGTAAAGGTGAAAACGGTTCCAACAAATTCCAGACAGTTAAAATGATAAGAAATCAAATCAAGAAACATTCAAAAAGTTTGTGAAGCTAAACTCTACATGTGTCTACTTTTGATGTTGAGTTAGACTTTTTAACACGATAATTCAATGGGAAACTGCTTTCTATTGAAACCAACTTACAATAATAGGAACTGCAACTCTAGATGCTTTCAAATTTTTATAGAATTTGGATTGGAGTGTTGAGGCTTGATATTAGTGATTGTGAGAAAGAAGAAGATGCTTATCAACATTTGATAATACTAGTACTAGCAGGATGTGTTTGTGCTTTTTTAATCTGTTCTGGTCAGAGATTGTTTCAGGCAAACAAACAAGCAGCTATTAACTGCAAAAAATTTAAAGGTTATTTTTTTAATCAAATATGGAAAAAAAGTAGGAAAGTCAGGAAATTTGGGACTCATAGCAAATCTGCAGGACTATCTTAGTGAAAAGGTCTTAAGTGATAAAAGTATTTTATGAATAGTTTAAAGATGAAGAAACAAAAACATGAAAATGTTAGGAAATGCTTTATCAGTAAATGTGTAGAAAAAGTGGAAGTAGCTCTCTTCTTTATGGACAGAAGATCAGCAGAACTTGCCAGTCTTCTTCTTTTTTTTATTGTGTTGACAAAGAATACCCTCTAACAAGGAGTTGCTGGAAATACAGGACATTTCCAGATGGTTTGGTTAGCTACTCTGCTACTCTAATGACGCAAGCCAAATCAAGATGTCACCATTTTACACATTTCTCTTTGTTCATATCTACCTTCCATCTCCTGAAGTCAAGGTGCACTACTGGTTTTGACTTGCCACATCCGGTCACTTTGAAGCCATTCTTAAAAGTCTAAAAAGTTCAACCGTACTTTGAAATAGCATGAAAGAGGGGACATCCAACCTAAAGCCCAAGTGGTGGTCTGTTTTGTCTGTAGCATTTGCACTCATATACATTATTCGCTCTCATGGCCAATACTGCTGAATCATCCCAAAAAGATTATTTGATCAGCGTCACCCGGGAGTGGTGACGTCTCATTCGACGGGATTCACACGCTCCCCGCTCTTCGGCACAAAAGGGCAGAACAACAATATTATGATATCCACTGAGTGCCTGCCCTCCAATAAAAACATTGCTGTGAGAGTAGGCTTGACCTACCTCTTTTCTTGTATAAAAACACAAAGCAGTGTATTCCGACAGCTGCTGCCCGGGTGCCCTGCGGAGAACAGGAGGAGAGCTTTGAAGATCTTAACCTTGTGAAACAATAAAACGCCATCATCAAACATTCTCCTGAGACAGGCTGCTGACCCACAGATCCATGTGTCTGCTCTGCGTAACTCTTAATAAACTGTAGGGATCAGTGTGTGTTTGATGCCTCCAGACCTTCACAAGCTGTAGATCTAAAGCTGTCTGATCTGATGACATGTACAGTGCTGTTTAGCTATCTTGAAACTGAGCTCTCTGGTCTGTTCATATGTTGACATATTTTCTGCAGTGAGATCATCCTGGTGTATCTTGTCTGCCATGAGTTTAGCATTGCTCATTGGTCTAACTGTTAGAGCTATCTGTCACACAACATGAAAGGCAGTGTGACTAAAACTCAGCGGAGACTCAAGCAATTATCCAAGAGATCACACTTTACAACACTATTACTGCAGGAAAACATACCTGTAGAACACTGGGATATGAGTCATCTTATTATTGACGATGAAAATGTATTTTATATGAGTAACTAGAACGAATCCAAAAGGAGTCAGAAAGACTCTCAATCCTTTATCTTATTTATAAATGAGTAGCTTTTTTGTTACTGAAAAGATTTTTTATGTGTTTCAGAGCATGTGGTATGAAGAAGTGTGTAAAGAATATATACTTTTGTAAGTTTAGCCAAGATAACGCAAAATTGTTTGGTTTTCTTTGGCTCTAAATGATTAATGGGACCCTAAACAAACTCTTTTTTTTTAGATTTGTCAGTATATTTGGCATAGCAAACATGGGATTAAAAAATTTTAGTTGTATTTTTAGTTATTCACATTTTGGCATCCCTGTTACATCATTTTTAATACTTTTCAAGCTAGTATCACTTCAAATGCTGTTTCTTTGTTGTCAAGCCAGACCTTTTTCAAATTTCCACTCCAATAATCTTATGATCTATTGTAAAAGTGTTCCCAGTGGTATTTTAAATACTGTTATGGTGTTTTTTTAGCCAAAATCTTGTGTTGTTTTTTTCGGGACATAGTTTCTGCAGAGCAGCAGTAGTAGAAATTTGAGGCTCAATTAGGTTTGTGACCGTTGGTCCAGATCAGCCCCGTCCCCCCTTCTTCTCTCTGTTGCTGAGAGCTCTCTGTTTACACACTCTCCCGCTAGCTTAGACCCCTTCACACCCCTAACCTAACATTACCGGTGTAACAAAAATGGTGAGCAGTATTGGAGCTATCCAGCCGTACAGTTTTGAGCCAGAGGTTAGTCCCGGATGAGGTAAACAAAGACGAACTTGGATCTACAAACGGATGCATCAGAATGGAGCAGAGCAGGGAACCTGAGGCCCGTCCAGCCTATTTTCCCCATCACAAACAAAACGCTTTTTCAAACTGCATTTTTTTCATCTGCTCCTGATTTACAATTGTTTGAGTAAAGAAATGCTCAGGAAGTGCAATTTTAAGTCTTAATTTTCTTATTATTTATGCTCCATCATCAAAAAGATCCCACAAGATGCCACATGTTAAAAACACCAAAACACAGTTTTGGTTTTTTTTTACTTTTGCTTTTTTAACTCATTTTTAAAGCATCTTTGTCCTCTTTAGAAGTAGTGCTTGCAAATGTAACCAGACAGATAGACCACATAGCATGCATTGGTTGATTTAGCATGTTCCAGACACAACCAGTCAAGCAGTTTCCTTTAGTTTGCTCTAAACCTGTATTTACCTCATCTTAATTTGAACATAAAAAGCAGCAAGTGTTGCAAAAGTTAGATTATTCCTCTTAAGTCCAGTTAATGAAACCACATAACACATATTAGCCTGTGGTTTGTTGATAACAGGTGACTCAAAATGCCTTTCAGCACAGGATGAAACGCATCGCCTCTGCGATATTCAAACTGAGGGAAAGATCAGAGAACTAAAAGGGAAGCGTGGCTCCTATGAGTGGCCTCCATATCTAACTTTGTGTGGCTTCAAGGTCAAAGCAGACCTCCTTCTCTTTGATGACACTGTAAATAATAAAAAAAGAAAAACCTGCTATTCCCCACCTGATGAGTTAGGTAATGCACCTCCAAGTGCCAAGTAGTTTGCGAACATAAAAGCAGAGGCACTCATAAACCCTTTTATGATGAGAAATCAATGTCGGATCTCAGATCTTGCTCTGGCAGAGTGTCCATGAGCTAATGCTGCTGTTTTACTCACCAGGCTTCAGTTAAAAAATAGATTTTAAAAGACTTTGATCTTATATAACCCCTCATTTGCATAATTGGCAAAAATTTGTGCAGAGCAGAGATGCCAGCTGGGTCCACTTGCTGGTTGAGCCGAGGCCCAGAGACCTTCTGTCTATGTCCACGTGTTAAATTTTACAGGGCACTCAAGGAAGTGGTGTTGACAGCCTAGATTTGAGGTCAAGAGGAGGCCAGAGGTCAAGCACGCCCTGCTGACATGAAAGCACATCCAAGCTCACCTTGCTCTTGGTTTCTGTTGTCGGCCCCCCAGACCATCTGTACTTACACAATCTGGGGCTCATCGGGCCCAAACAAAAGCCATGTGTTAATTACCTTTGAAGGTGTAATGACTTCAGGGCTGCAGCCGATCTTCATCTGGTTTCAAAGTGAGGGCCAGAGAGCAGTTTATGCTTCACACACGTTTCGCTTGTCCTCTCCCAGCACTACCTGCCACTCTTTTAGAGCTGGAACTATGACTTCTGTGACACTTCCCCGGACCAGATACATCAGAACCGATTCACTTTTTGCAGACCCTTAAATTTGTATTTTAACGATACATCTAAGAAACAACGGAGACTGGGCAACACCTGTCCTCCAGATGTAACAGTGTTCATTTTGAGGGAATTCGTGTTGTTCTCCTGATGTTTTCTGTTATTTTGAAGTCTTTGCTTTAACGACAATTCAGCTCTGCTCTTTTATGTGCATTCATAGTTATGCCATAAAAAAACAAAAACAAATAAAATAGAGTAATTAGCAATCTTAACAGGATATGGATCCCTTTAATAGTCTTCTGCCCTGTTTTCACCGAGTTTAAAACGAATCCTCGTCCACAGATTCCAGGACAAACAGATCATAGCTTGACAGAAGAGCGAAAGGTGTTGGTTGGCTTATTAGTCATCACAAAAACAGCACAACTGTCCTTTTTTTTTGTTTTGTGTTCAATGCCTTATGTTTGACTAACACTTTCTTCTACCCACAAAACCACTGCTTCCTGACACAGGAAGGTTTATGTTATTGGGATACTCCCAAACAGATAAGTTCTATTTTGAAAGGAAGTGTCAACAAGCCAACCAGAGGTGACCTCAAGACCACAAAAGTCTTTCACGGATGACGCATTTAAATGGCTCAGAAGACTTGAAGAAAATAGATCTCAACCGTTGGTTGACTTATTAGTTGTTTTTTATGACAATACCTGACCAGGAAATCAGTTTTCACATCTGAATGCATCAAAGAGAAGTTTGTACTGAGAAACCATGACTTATTTACAGCTTATCCCACTTCAGCTACTAAAAACACAGTCATTTTCTACACCCTCTCAGCTGAGAATAAATAAACACTCCCTCCAGTTCTCTGATTTTTTTTTTTTTTTTGCCTTAAAAAAAAAAGAAAATCTGTAGTGTTTAGTCACAGGACGAGCAGACTTCCTTCTTTATCCCCGGGGGATCAACGTAGAATTCCTTGTGATGTGGGGAGCACCAAATAGCTCTGCCACAGACCTACAGGTTACGAGGCAGTCGCCTTGTGAAGCTGATGCTGGGCAGGGAGGCAAAGAGAAAGTGGTTATAAATATCCACCCCAACGCTGCAGTTTCCTTCTGCAAAAGCAAACACTTTAGATGGTACCTTGTAATTTATCAGTGCTGCTTCACCCCGCTGAGGAAAAGCTTTAAGGGAAAGTTGAAACATTTTCTTTATCTTCTGCTCGAAGGAGTTTTTTCTCTTTAAAGTTCTTGGTGAACAAAAACATGTTTTATTTCTCCCAGCAAGCCAAAAAAAAAAAAAAAAAAAAACAGATAGTACCCTGATAATGCTCGATTTGTCCCCATATACATGCCACACATAAAGTCTCTGAAATGTCTTTCCTTTTGGAATTAAGAGTGTGAAAGAAAGATAAAGATTTTGCATTCCTGTAGGAACACTCTCAGAGTTTTAAGAGGCAAAAGAAAGAAATCAAATAGTTAAGGGATGTCATTGGGATGCATGAAAGACAGCTGGTGACTGTCAGGACTCTTTGGCACATCTGAAACTGTTTTATTAAAAATTGTCAGAGGTGTCCCAAAACTGAACTGAATCATCTGGAGTTTTCTTAAACACCAAGATTATTACTATTTTTGGAGAAACATTTTTTTTTGCTTTATATTTTGGTTAAATGTGAGTGTTGGTATTTTAATCTTTTCAGGTGTTTGCTTCTTTTTTGGGAGGGCGAAGTTGCTGCTTCAATATCGTCTTTACCTTAAAAAAAACAGCTTCAAATACAATTCCTGCATAATTGAATAATGAGCATGTTTTACAGCAGGGTGTGGACTTCAAAAGAGCTTCCCTGCAGAGACTGTCAGGTTAAAGGACAGAAAGAGAATAATATGTTGAGGCGCTACTCTGATGGCCTGTAATGAAGGCCTTTCCGTGTCCTCTGGAATATCTGTGGCGTAAGCCAGCATTTCTCTGACTAAATAGCCCGGTTCATCCTCTGTCTCAGTGCGGATTGGAATAGGCACAGGGCAGGAGGGCTGCCGCCACTCTGATGATAATAATAGCAGGTTCTGAAACGTAATTGGTCTCGGTTCCTTCCTCTGTCTCTACCTGGTAGAGACCGTTGCCCTGCGATGATTCAAGCACCAGACATAAATGCAAAGCTCCTGGAGGACGTCTGCACGCGTGCTCACGCACCAGCGCCTCCAACACAGCCTGCTTCACCTCAATCATCCTCCAGTGAACCAACACATTCCTGCACACCTTGACACAAACACGCATCCATCTTACTTAGCATGAATGATGTGACAGAAGGGCTCACAGGCAGCATCAGCTACTTTGTGACCATCAACGACAAACAGCTGAGCTGTCAGCTGAACTTTCTGATAAATGCCAAACCGACCCCTATCGCAAGCTGTCCTACTGTATCTTTAAAGGTTTCATTTATATCAAACAGGACATCATCTGAAACCAATAGACATGCTCCTCTTGCAAAACTGAGAGCCTGCTCGACAGATGTCTCATGCCTCCTCTGCTCCCCTTCACTCCCCGTTTACGTCCACATCTTAGATGGCACCTCTTGACTTCAGTCAGGATCAAGGTTGTTTACTGATTCTCCGGGTAAGATCAGGAACATATGGTGAGGGCGCATGAAAGGAGCTCGATGGTGTTTTACCACCAAAAAGTCTTCGTACAAGTTTGTTTTGGCTTTTAAAGAAAGGCTTCCATGTGAAATTAAGGGCATCTTCCTACAAAGGTTTGCCTCAAGGTAACACAAAACAGAAGCTCAAGCTCTAAATGTTTCCACTGGGGCTGATACCCTCAAATGCCAAAGCTTTCTAATATAACAGCCAGCTACTAAATAAAACCTCTCGATGACAACCAGTAAATTAAAAAAAAAAAAAGTTCAGGCTTTTTTTATATATATATATATAATAATAATAATAATAGGAAAGCGTTAAGTAATCTCTGACCCCTGAATTGCACCACACACATTTCCTTCTGGCTTAGTCCTTGGTTTAGTCCTTGGTTTTAAGAGATTTCCACTTTAAAATACTTTGTGGAACTTAGTCCAAGGCTTTTTTGGAGTGACCTTCATATGATATCATGCTGAAACTTCGTTCCAAAGTCCTCCGCTTACTGCTTTTGTTTTTATGCTGCTGCCATTATGTTTCTGCATTCTTCCTGGGAGAAAAAATCCATTTAAATTTGAGCTTGAAGAAAGTTGTCTATAGAAAACAAACTTTTTAAAGTTGGCAATCTCTACTTTGTTCTCACAGTGAGGACCTCCACCTGTTTCTGATGATGTGAGCCAGAGCTTGTCCCTTTCAAGAGGCTGATCCCTCCTGATCTCTTTGATGTAATCTGACCTAACAGTTCCACTACCAGGATTTGACGATCAAGAGTGAACTCTCAACAACAACATGTGCAAATCAGAGCCTGACGGTCTTGAGGAGATGGACGATGGGCACATGCCAGCAGAGCTGCTGGTCTGCGTAGACGGGGCTCGCAGGGCTGCGATGTGTCTGCATGCCTGGCAGGCAGTGGTCACATGATCAATGCTGCCAGCCCAGACTTAAGCAGTAAAACCTGTGGATCTGTGAGGGCACATGCAACTGATCGTAGATGAAAGACAAGCTTTGACTTTCACAGGAGGCCTGGAATTGGGGTGGGGGCTCCGGGGGCACTTCTGAGGGACTGCCATCAGAACAGCTGGGTCATTTTCAAATGACCTAATTTTAGGATTAATCCATTCAGACTTTGCATGGTTAAATTTGCATCTGTGCGGCACAAAGAGGATGGCGGACAAAGAAAACGAGGGAAAGAGAATTGCCGACAAAAGCCAGAAAGGCTCAGTGCTTGGAGTTCAAACAAGGTGCACTGAACAGAGTAAGGGAGGGAAAAACACAACAGTAGCAGAAGAATCAAGTGTTTCAAACTTGTATAAGAATCCATATCCTACAGATTTGGATGCCTTCGTTTGCCAGCATCTGCTGTTCAAACATTTCCCAGTCGGGGCATCTTCATAGTAGTGAGTGTGTCAGAGGCCGGCGTCCATCTGTGAGTGATTTCAGGGTTACATTTTTGAAGATGACGTGTGATAAAACTGAGATGTATGGGTCAAAGTGACTCGACTCAATCTGTGACAAAGCTTCTCCTCCTGGGCCGTACCACATGTTTTAATCTACACAAGCATGTGTTTGAAGTTCCCAATGAATACCATCAGTCCTGCTGGTTCTTTCAGATCCATCCTACCTGGCTCATAACTGTTTGGAGTCTGTTTAGGAAAACCTGCAGACGGTGCAGTGATGAAGAGGATGTTTTATGACAGGAGTGTGATGCACTCCACTGTGCTTTTTGTGCTTTGTGTATCTGATCTGTCTGGACTCTGCAAAAAGGATCTGATGTTAAAAAAATTTGAATTTTACCACGCTTTCTTGCCTTATAATCACACAGATGACACACAGTTGAAGCTTTTGATTAAAAGCTCAGAAAACGCCAAAGAAATTAATACAATCTACTGTAATAACTATTTTTTCCATATTACCAGTAAAGTGAACTTTTCATTAGGCCAAAAAAGGTGAGTTAACACCATCATGAAAGCATCACCTTAGCAAACCTTACATTTCAAAGGCTGCATTTTGTCTTAAATGTGTCCTTAAATGAGAGGCTGTTCGAAGGAAGTCTTCAATTGTAATGAAGCAATTCTGCGTGAGGGCTGCCTGCCCATCAGGATACCCTGCTTAACAAAAAATACATAGTAGAAGAGAAAAAAATGGGATGGATGAAGCAAAAAAGGAGGGAGAGTGCTGCTTGCTTTGATCTTCGGGGGCCAAGTTTTCTTTTTTGTTTCTTTGTTGCTATTTTTTTTAACTGTGATACTCACAGATTTAATAGGATTTTTTAAACCCACAAAAATAAGTAATTTTACAATTTATTTATATATTGCCTTTTTTCTTGTCCAATACTGTCAAAACCTTCAGTTGCTTCTCAGACAAGTGTGTAACAAGATGGGTATTCTTACTTCATAAATGTATGGTGGAATGGGAAATGGGCATTTGAAGGCAAATAAAAGCCACCACATCAAATAAAACATCGTGGATCAAAAGGACCAACGTATGGAATTTTTCTTTCTCCAGTCTGCCACGCTAGATCATACCCCGAGCCCAGCCCCGTTCTTCTTATTGGCTGGGCAGACACACAAGGGGGGAAAGTTTGAATAAAATACAAGCGCATGGCACAACAGTTGCCGCTCAAGCTTGTGCGCTTGGTCCAGAAGCGCCGAAGTCAGTCTTTTTAAAGACAGGGGAGAAGAGAGCAGTGTGCGCACTCTTTTTATTTTTTTCCCCACATTTTTAAGGAAGCTTTCTGAGTGTTAGTGACGTTAGATTTGCATTATTGCAAACATACAAGTGTTTACGCGTCCTTAAACTTGTGCGTAATTGTTAAAAGTTCTTGAGATTCTTCAGGAAAAGTTCCTTTCGAAAAAGTGTCGAAGATGAGAGCGACCAGAATGGTTTCATCAGTTCTGCTGCTGGTGCTGATGCAGTCCGGTGCTCTGTGCGCGCGGCGGTTCCGGGGTGGCCGCAACCCACAACCACGACGCGCGCCCCCTTCTCCCACTCATCGAGCGGACCGGGGCGACACCACGGAGAGCTTCCCGCTGGATTTCACGGCAGTGGAGGAAAACATGGATAACTTCATGACACAAGTGAAAAACCTCGCGCAGTCGCTCTATCCGTGCTCCGCGCAAAAGCTTGACTACGACATGAAGCTGAACTTTCTAAAGAACACATCCGTCACCTGCAACGACGGTAGTCCTGCGGGGTAGGTACCAATGTATGCTTTGGCTCAACAGAATAGTGGAGTGTCGAGTGGAAGCCACGGGTCAGAGCAGGGTCAGCAGTGCTGCGTGCGTAATGAAGATATTTGGCGCTTTTACGCAGCGGTCCTTGCAGTCATCTTCTCCAGCAACTTAAAGTAAGAAAAGCTGGTCTCGTAGAGCCTGTCAGGATTTAGACACGCAAAAGAGAACAAGGTGACAGGACACTGTCTCGGCTTCAGCCAGGATAGTTGGACAGCTGCTTTGCGTCAACAAAGCGTGAAATTTGTGGAGAACCACTTGAATGATGCTTCATTTCCTTTGCTCTAGATTAGAATGCAGGAATTGCTCTGCAGAAAGTTTGGAGTGAAGTTTTCAGACCCCGCCCATTGTCTTTTTTCACTCCCCAATGCTCTTTGAAGATTGCAGGCACAAACACACGTTGGTGTCAATAGTGTACCAGTTTTTTTTTTTATTATTTTATTTTTGCATTTAATTCTTACTTATTAAAAAAAAAAGAAAAAAATATTTGTCCAATAATAGAAGCAACAAGCTGTTACACCCCAGCAAAGCTGTAAAAGCTAAAAAAATACAAAGCTCAGCACTTGAGTCCTAATCAAGGTTTAAAGGAAAGAAATCAAATTTAATACAATAAAAATACATTCACTGCATTTGTATTAAAAGGACAAGCAAAAACATTTGTTGCAGACAGGAATCCACCTCTTTAGATTAGTCCGTTTTGGGAGAAAACAAAGGAAAGGTCTACTTTAACAAACATTGATATTTAGTTTGACATCATTTTTCAACCAGTACTTAAAGTTAAAAACCTTCTTCAAAGCAATTCTGTTGTATTTTGAAATAGAAGAAGTTCCCAAAGTGTGTGGATTTTTTTTTCTTTTACTTAATGTTGACACAACTTCAGTTTATAATAGTAGAGAAGTTTCTCTTTGAAGTTGGTTAAATTATAATTGTGTGGTAAAGTAAAGGATCAACTATGGATTGAGCTTCAGACTGATGCTATTTGTTTTTTATGAGTTTGGAATTGTGTCTAATTCACATTAAACCTCAAAGTGTAGTCCAGAAAGAGCTGTCTCCTGGTGCCATAAATCTCTCAGGTCTCTCAGGAGACTCTGCATGAGGACAGGAGCAGCGGACGATCATGTCAGTTGGCCTTCCTCCTTGACTGTGGTAGTTGTCAGATCGGATGCAAATCCATCTGATGACATTTTTGGATCAAAAAAAATATTCTTTTTGTACAGTTGCAAAGATGTAACCTTAAATTCAAAGAAAAAACTGCAATTCATTCCTTTTACCTTTGATGCAACATCTTTCTGGCTTGACATATTTACGCTGCTGAGGATGCCTCCACTTTGTTGTGTGGGAGGAGGCTGCCTGCATCACTAACTGAAGCCCACAGTAGTAAAGCAAAATCATCAAGTGAAGCCAAAGCATGACTCAGAGTTTGAGCGAGTGATACAGGAGTTCAGCCAAGTCGGTTTTTACAATAACTGAGCTATTTAGGAATCTTTGGAAAAGGTTTATTAGAATATATGTCAAAGTGAAAGAAAAAAAAAAAAGTAGCATAAAACATTTGCATAACAATTTATGCAAAAAATACTCTAAATTGATCATGGATTAGTCATTTTGCTGCTGTCTTCTGAAGTTTAAAAGATGTTTTACAGGCAAAATGATGCATAAGAGTTTCATTCCTCATGTTTCAGTAAAAAGTATGACTAACTGTGCAATATGTCAGGACTAAAGAATGATAAGCTTAAGGACAAGATGATGGTCCGTGACCTGTTCTAACAAACACCCTTCTGCAGTGTACAAAGAGCATAGGAGAAAGCTTGATGTCTATCGCCTGTTGATCACTTCAGCAGTTTCCCAAGTGCAAAGTAGACACACAAGCTCATTGTTCTCATCAGTGGATTTATATTTGCTGTTTTCTGCTACTTTTTCCAGATAGCAATCAACCAAGTAAAGAGGGCATCTGTGTTTATATGAAAGCAATGAGCTCATGCATGCTACCATTGTCATCATCACTCATGCAGAAATAGTGAGGGTTTAACCTGTCAGTGTCATTTAAAATGAACTAACTGTGGATACTTTGTTATGCAGGCAGTAAAAAATAATTGTAGCTTTGTTTTTTTAAGTAATCAGTCGGTCCTGAAATGTCATTAAAATGTTGATTTTGTGCTTTTTCTTCTTCCAGATACTACCTGAAAGAGTCTCGGGGAAGCAGGCGGTGGCTTATTTTCCTTGAAGGTCAGTCATTTGGACTGAGTTTTATTCAATTTCTCTTTATGCACAATTTAGGAATGGCCTATAACTTGAAAGGGGAGAAAAAGATGCTTTCTGTTATGTTGTTTATTCATCTCTATACAGGTGGCTGGTACTGTTTCAACAAGGAAAACTGTGACAGTCGGTACGAGACCATGAGGCGGTTTATGAGCTCATCCAAGTGGCCCCAAACAAAAACAGGTGAGTCAAATTGTGCATGGGAATTTCTACCTGGGGGCCTGTCTCACACAAAAAAACAGAGGTCACTTTAATGTCGACAATTAAAAAAGATGGGATGTCTTCAAGCTCATTTACAGACACCCAGTCGTAAAGTTGCTGTTGGAAGGGGCTACCTGGCGCCCTCTGCTATAGGAACAGAGAGGCCTCCATCAATCATTTGACTGTAATGACTGTAATTCATCTGATGAATATAAGGAGACTGTGTCTAGAGTGGAAGTCAGGATGGCTAATGATACACGTTGTTCTGTCTCTGCAGGCACAGGGATCCTGTCACCGCTGCCTGAGGAAAACCCTCACTGGTGGAATGCAAACATGGTGTAAGTTTGACGTATGTTTGTGAGCTTACCAATGCTTGAAATCACAGGGCAGGCGGCTTTAACTTTATGTTCTTTGTGCAGTTTCATTCCATACTGCTCCAGTGACGTGTGGAGCGGCGCTACAGCAAAAACAGAGCAAAGTATGACATTTGAGCTACGCACATTCATGACAATCACCAAAAAGATTGCTTTTTTTCACAGTCCTTTGCTTTTACCAGATGTTTATGCCTTCATGGGCTCACTGATCATCCAAGAGGTTGTGAAAGATCTGCTGAACAAAGGTCTGGACAACGCCAAAGTTCTCCTATTAGCAGGAAGCAGGTATGCTGGGATGTTTTGGGAAAAAATCTTGCAGGTTTTCTTTGTGGGTTTACTGATCAGAGTGGGTTTTGTTTTTGCGGAAAAAGTGCTGGCGGCACAGGGGTTCTGCTGAATGTGGATGGCGTCGCTGAACTGCTGGAGGGCTTGGGGCACACGGGAATCCAAGTGCGAGGCCTCTCTGATTCTGGTTGGTTCCTGGACAACAAGCAGTACCAGTGCACAGACTGTGCAGACACCGCTGCCTGTGCCCCCACCGAGACCATTAAAAGAGGCTTCAAGTATGAAATCTTAATTAAAAAAAAAACGATAAAAATTCTTTTTTGAAGAAATCAAGAAACTAATACAACACATCTATCAGATACTGGGGCGCAGTGGTGCCAGAGAGGTGCAGACAAACCCACGAAGGAGAAGAGTGGAACTGCTTCTTTGGATATAGAGTCTTCCCTTCAATTAAAAGTGAGGCTGGGAGCATAATTGCTCAATTATATGATTTTTATGAGCCTAAGCTTTCTGGGGAGATAATTTTACACCATATATTCTACATTTCTCTCTGCACAGGCCCAGTGTTTGTGGTTCAGTGGCTCTTTGATGAGGCCCAGTTGACTGTTGACAATATCCAGCTAACAGGGCAACCTGTGCAGGAAGGCCAGTGGCGCTACATCCAGAATCTGGGGACTGAGCTGAGAAACACACTTAAAGATGTCCCGTAAGGCCATAACTCTCTACACCTTTCTCATTAAAAAAAAAATTAGTTTACTGATTTTCTTACTAACATTTTTCAACAGGGCCATGTTTGCCCCGGCATGCCTGTCCCATGAAGTTATCACCAGAAAGTGAGTATGATTTAATTCTGAAACCACTTTGGTTCCACGAGGGTGATTTTGGGCTGAAGTCTTTCTACTTGTGAGCTGACAGCGCCCTCTTGTGTTGCATTTTAGCTACTGGATCGACATTCAGGTTAAAGGCACTTCATTACCCAGAGCCCTGCACTGCTGGGACCGCAGCCTCCAGGACAACAGGAACAACAAGGCCCCACCCAAAGCCTGCCCGGTACATCTGATTGACAGCTGCCCATGGCCTCACTGCAACCCCACCTGCCCCACAATCCGAGACCAGTTCACAGGGCAAGAGATGAACGTTTTTCAGTTCCTGATGCACATGGGCTTCGATGTGCAAAAGATGGCCCAGCAACAGGGCATGGACCCCAGTAAACTACTGGGCATGCTCAGTAGCGGCAGCTAAATGACTTGTCTCACACAAGCACATAAGCTAAAACCAAGCAGAGCTGGCCGGTGTCTCTGGCTGGTCTCCCATGACATGTACCTCCAAACATCTTTCACAAACCATTCATTCAGTAATGCTTTTCCCATTTTTCAAATCCTTTGACTCTAGGCAAAAAATTCCACAGGATCCTAAAAGTTAGATTCTCACCACTATATTTAAACTGACATCCTGACAGGGCACAACTAACGGCTACTTTTCGTTTGAATTATTTTTATTTTATATAAACGAATAAAAAAACTAACAAACAATAGTCCATCTGTAAGGTTAATAACTGACCTGTTCTTTCATCCTTTAAACTTAATTGAGAAAAAAGTAAAAACAAACAAAGTTAAAATCAAGTTTCTGGATGTGGTAAATACAGAAACCTTTAAAATAACAATTTGGTAAAAGTACTTAATTTGAACAAAATATAATCGATTTCAACTCAAAAATATTGTTATGAGAAAATCTTTAAATAGAGATGATAACTTAAAATAACTTAAAAATTTAATCCAGAACAAAAAGAAAAAAAAATAGATATCCAAAGTAAAAAGTAAAATTCCTCATTCCTTATTTTGATCAAGTGACAACACAGAATTTTGCTTGTGTACTTAACTAAAACCTATTTTTTTCTGATTTAAATATGGAATTATATTGATTTTCATCATATTTTGTTATGGTCCTAAAGTGTATATACAAATATTTTCTTTATAGATACGCTAAAGGTCATAAAATCCCCCTTTAGTTTCTCATTACAGGACTGCTCACAGCTTTCCACAGGAAAAGCATTCATTTTAGGTCACCTCAGTCATTCAGCTGTCTTCAAATTCAATGCAATGAACATTTAAAGGGAGACAAATAATGTGTATTGTACATTTTTTGAGTATTTGTATAGGTTCTTCTAAGTGCTCGCTCTTCTAACTCCCTCATATTTCACGATAGAGATGTTTTAATATAATGACGATGATGTATGTAATGTCTTTATATATGGTGTTCTAAAGGAACTCTATTTTGCTTCACACAAAAAATGGAGAAGTATTACTAATTGTAATTTTATTCTGTAACATATTTTTTAACAGAAAAGATAAAACTCAACCTACATTGGTAATTTACATATTTATTTTGTTATGTAAATCATATTTATAAGTGCTATTTTCAGAGAAGTGATTCTTTGTAAATTGTAAATACAGTGCTGTTGTTGTTTTGTGTTGATTGCATGTCTTTGTAACAGACAAAAAAAGACATTACATACACTACAAAGTAAACTTTTGCAGCTTTATTTTTTTTTTACCATATTAATTATCTTGACTTCATAAATGGTTTTGATAGCACATAAAGTACAAAAATACTACAATGCAGGTTTGATTAGTGTCTGTGAGTAAATATGTTTTGACAAAAAGCAAAAAATTGCAATTATAAATAAATATAAAAAACAGTTTTTTATTATAAGAAGATAATGAAAAATGGAGGAACTCCAGGTCGTTCATTTAAAAAATCTAAATATTTTGATACTTTTCCAAATCGAATATTTTTTGGAAATTCTTTTCTCTTAGATTGGGAAAATGTTCAGAAAAATGAAAATCAAATATAAAATAACCCCTCAAAACATGTAAAAATTGCACTAAGTTACAATCTACAGTATATTTCAATCAAGGAACAGCAAGCTGCCATACGGCAAATAGTCTACCTGTTAGGTTTGCTCAGTTGGGTTTCTGATCCCCTGTAAAGACAATGTTTGTTTGTTTGTATTTTTATGCCTCAGTTACATTGTTTGAATTTGCTCATTGAATTGCATCCTCTCTATTGGAGAAAAAATATATTTAACTTTCATTTTACCAGAAAAGAAACAGATTATGAACATTTTTTGTTAAAAGGCATCCTGGCAAGAAGAAAAGTTGTAGGGGGAAAAAAACATAAATTAAAATAAAATAGATTTGAAAAAAAAAATATGAAAGCAAAATTAAGAGTTATAGTGCTGATGGTTGGCTGTTACCCAAAGGGTTAAGACATGAAATGATGCTGGACTAGGAATAAATATGACATAAAGCAAGTTCTGCCCCTTCAAAACTGAGATATTACCCATCATACAGCTCAACAAATGACAGCACATGTAGAGATTTTCAAATATGACAATATTTTGCTGTAGTCAGACACATCAAGTGAGGCAAATTCCTCCCCTAGGAGTCATCCATCCATTTTGACACAAGACCAATAGAAGCACTTTTTAATTGTATTTTAGATGTAAAATCCTGGATGGCAAATAATTTTCTGCAGCTCAACCAGGAGAAAACTGAAATTTTGGTTATTGGTCCTGAAGCCAAGAGAGAGAAACAGTTTCTGAAACTTAAAGAACTTTCATTCAGTTTTTCTGAAACAGTCAGAAACCTGGGCGTTATTTTTGACTCCAAGCTAACATTTATCCCACATATCAAGCAGGTGATTAAAACTGTTTTTTATTATCTTAGAAATTTGGCTAGGGTCCGCCCAATTCTCTCTCTTGCTAATATGGAGACGCTGATGCATGCTTTTATAATTAGTAGAGTTGATTATTGTAACGCCCTTCTAGCAGGTCTTCCAAAAAATAGCATTAAGAACCTTCAGCTTCTCAAAAATTCTGCTGCAAGAGTTCTCACCAAGACCAGAAGGCGAGCTCACATCACCCCGATTTTAAAATCCCTGCATTGGCTCCCCATCTGCTTCAGGATTGATTTTAAGATACTTTTAATGGTTTTTAAATGTCTGAACGGTCTTGCGCCTTCTTATTTATCTGATCTTTTAGTTAAATATGAACCCTCGCGGACCCTGAGATCCTCTGGCACTGGTCTACTAATCATTCCAAATGTGAAAACCAAAAATTATGGAAAGGCATCTTTTCAATACTATGGCCCCCATCTATGGAACAGTCTGCCGGAGGACCTGAGGACCGCAGAGAACATAGAGGTTTTTAAGAAAAGGCTCAAGACCTATCTTTTTAAATTAGCTTTTAGTTAGTTTTTATCATGTTAATTTATCCAGTTTTTATTATTTTTATCATGTTTTATGATTTTACGTCGGATTATTTATTTGAATATTTTTTATTCTCATGTTTTATTGCTTGTTGCTTTTATCAAATGTTCAATTTTAATTTTAGATTTATATTTTATTATTTTTAAATCCAGTGCCTCCTCGGCTGGGTCCTCTCCCTCTGGGTCAGCTACGGTTCAGCTGCTGCAGCTCTAGATGGGGACCTGCCTCGCTACCTTGCTGTGGTGGGGCTGGGTCCTCGCCTGTGATGCTGCATTAGACTGACTATGTGGTTGTCCACGGAGGAAGAGGACCCAACTATAATGGGTCCACCAACCAACTTTCTCCTTGCTCAGCCTGTTTCCCAATGGGTTCCATCAGTTAAGGGGGTGGGAATTGTGAAAGGGGTTGGGTGGATTGCATGTGTGTGTTGGGGGGGTCCTACATTTTTATGGTTGTGCTTGTTTTTAATCTGTTTTATTTTAATGTAAAGCACCTTGTGTTATGCTTCATAGGAAAAGTGCTATAGAAATAAAGTTTGATTTGATTTGATTTGATTTTCTAAAGCTGTTTTGTCCCTTTTGGGGTCACAGGGATGCTGTAGTCTAACCCAGCCACTCCTGGGCAAAGGTAGACTACACGCTGGACAGTTTGTCAATCCAGTACATGTAAAGACAACAACCATTTACACCTAAGGCAGAATTTAGGTCACTTAATAACACAATTAGCACATTTTTGGACTGTGGGAGGAAACTTCTTCTGACGCTCCATAGAACCCACATAGAATGTTGAAACTCCACACAAAGAGGACCCATGTGGGATTTGAACCAACTCTCAGTTGGGATGCTAAAGATTAGCAAGAGAAAATTATTTTAAATCAAGTTAAAAAAGCTACATACACATTTTCATATATTTGTAGAATTTAAATCTTAAAATGTCATCCAAACTTCCTCAGCATCAGCTTCAAAGGGATGACATTTTGTGGGAGTCAACTTAACCTCTGCAATTCAGGAACACTGCATTCTAAAAAACCCCGCTCAAAGATCCCTAAGTAACTGCTAATTCGTTTTTACCTCCCTTGCACATATGGAAGCAAAATCTTTCACTTGTGTATAATCAACGCTCTCAACCTGTATGTAATTTATGTCTCTAATGGGAGTCTTAACCTCCCTCTCTATCATTACAGTGTGTAAATGCAGCTTTCCTTCTGACTCAGCCTCTTGTGTGCTCTCAAGAAATACGACTCCCATCTTGCCAGCCACATGCAGCATCCCACCCCTCTGTGGAATATAGACCCCCTATTTATAGTGCTGGCAAGGCCCTTAACCCTGGCCTCATCACAGATTTTTTTTTCTAAATATCCACCCATGGCAGTGCGCACTGACGCGAACAGGAGGAGTAGGATGTGCTTGGTCGGGTAGAGAAGAGGGAAGCCAAATCCAAAAACCAAAAAGAAGGAGAAGAAGCAAGACAAAGAGCAGTCTGAATCTGAAGGACCAAAAGTGAAGAAGAGGCTGATAAATGGCACGATTTGACTGACAGGACAAAAACCTCGTCCACCTGTTGGAAAGAAAAGCTTCAGCTGGAAGAGTCAAGACCGCTTTAAACAGAAAGGAAAAAAAAGGCCTGGAGTTTATTTTGATTGGATTGCAGCAGGTGACGAGTAAGCAATGGAAATTTTACATTTGAAAGAATATGTGCACTGATGTTAAACTAGATTATTAGGTGAGACATTTTGATACAAGGGTTTGAGAGGCACAAACAACATATGAAATGTTTCAGAAATAGATTGTCTGATGCCAGAGTTGGATGCCTAAAGACTTAAAAAAAAGTTTTTTATTAAGTTTCGAATTTATTTTTCAAGCTGCTGTGCAGTTTTTCTCCACAAATGTAGCCTGATCTTAAGCACAAGGCTCTAATTACAAATCAAGCTTGGGGAAAAAAAAAAAAAGTTTCAGACCTTCATAATTATAAGGGCCATCTATAAAAGGAAACCAAGTAAAGGGCGAGGTCCATGTGAGAGAAAAGAGTAGGCGGCAAGAATACAAGCAGAAAGAAATCTCACCCAGAGAAAGACAAACTATGGATTCTCATGGAGGACATTACCTCAACAAGGACGCTGTGCTGTCACCTTTGGGAGCAGCCCGAATGTGTCAACTGCTACTTGGTTGCACCATAATGGCTCTTGTGTCGCACGGTGCTGGCTACAGTGCCACCTATGGAACCTTCTGCATGTTTGTTTGGTGCTTCTGTTTCGCAGTCACGCTGGTTGTATTCACCCTGGACATCACCCGTCTCCACACCTGTATGCCGATATCCTGGGATAACTTCACAGTGGCTTTTGCCATGCTGGCAACACTCATGTACATCACCGCCTCAGTTGTCTACCCCGTCTACTTCCTCCAAATCGAGTGGTCCGATGAGGAATGGGAGGTTCAAATCTACCGCATCGCAGTCACGGTTTGTTCCAGCATCTGCTGCTTTCCGTACGGAGTGGAGGTTTTCCTGACTCAAGCAAAACCTGGAGCTGTGGTGGGCTACATGGCCACAGTGTCTGGTCTGCTTAAGGTGGTGCAGGCTTTTGTGGCCTGCATTATTTTTGGGGCTCTGGCCAATGACAGTGAGTACACCAACTACATTGCCACGCAGTACTGCGTGGTTGTGTACAGTCTGTGTTTCTCCATCACCGTGATAGTGATCGTACTGACAGTGTCCGGCAGAACTTCTGCTTTAAGGTTCCCATTTGACCGGTTTGTGGTGGTGTACACCTTCTTTGCCGTGATCCTCTACCTCAGTACTGCACTGATCTGGCCCATCTTCAGCTTCGACAAGAAGTATGGCACTACCACTCGACCTGAGGACTGCCCACGTGGAGAATGCCCTTGGGACAGTAAACTGGTGGTGGCAGTTTTTACCAATGTCAATCTCATATTATACTTTGTTGACCTTATTTACTCCCAAAGGATTCGCTTCATCTCCAGTTCTGCTGTGTGAAAAGCCTCAATCCTGTTGGCCATAGAAACAAACATGTGAAGGACCCACTGACAATTGATCCCAGCTTCACAAATGCATGCCAACTCTTAATTAAAGTGTCCATTTTGTACCAAATGTTCATTTGAGACAGTATTGCACACATCACAGACTTTGTCTATTTCTGGCCTCCACTTGAAAACCCACAAAGTTCAGTGCTTAAATGATCACAGCAGCACATCAATCTCAAGAGGAAAAGCATCCATGACGCTGCTGTGATGTGGGATGGGCCTTGAGGAGTGTGTGATGTTTATAGTATCATTGCAGTGTTTTTTTGGCAGAGTAAATCAGTGTTATTATGATGATGTAGCAAATTAATTAAATGATACATTTTGTTTAAATAAAAAGTCATAGTTTTTCACAATATTATATGAATGTAGATTTTTGCTGTTATTTTGAGAAATGTTGTATTATTCTTTTGTTCTGGGTTATTTTATATCCTATATGTAAGTTTAGGAAGGCTATGTTTTGGGATTAATGGTAAATCATTTACAGTTACAAACAAGCAATAGACAGAAACTTCCAATTATAATAAAGTCTTTGTTATGACATCTAATTATGGGAAAAAATATGTCTGGCCTTCATTTTTTTCAATTAAAAATATTTTTAAAATTACAACAATAAATCAGAAAATCAAACTCTGTGTTTTGTTTGGGCTTTTGTCACTCCTGCATCCACTTCTTTTTATAGAGCTTTGAGATTAACTTAGTGTTTAACTTAAAATGTATTTATCAAGTTACCCAAAAATAACAGTCAAAAGTATCAACTATACTAACAGAGTATACTTCCAGTTGTTTTCCTCACAGTAAAAACTTAGACTTATTAGTCAGTCAGTTATCAGTCATTTATGTTTAGATGAACAAAATGTATATTGCTTCTTGCCACTGAAAAGAATTTTGACATTTTGAACATGCTATAAACTTGCTGCCAACCTACCTACCTATTTACTAGGGGTGTAACGATTCATTTAAATTATCAATTTCATATCATACATTCAATTCACTGAAATTGATCCTGGATATTTTTTAGCCAAAAATTCAACCAGTGTGACTTAGATATAAATACTTGTTACTGAACAGTGCAGGGGAAGTTTTACAGATTTCTTGTTTTTCTTGCAAGATAATCACGTCTAAAATCAAATATGTGTACAAAAAAAGAAGAATTAACAGCAAATTAATTCACGCTTTAGTTTCCTAAAGTGCAGTCCACTATTGTTTTTTCACATCAAAATAACACAAACTGAACATTTTTAGAACACCATAACACACTCTATGGTCAAGTCTTTGCAAAATTAAGTGTTTCCACACATTGGACTGTAATTATAGCTTGATAAATGTTTTGCTGCCATTACAGCCGTTGGTTGTTTTTATATTATGATAAAACCTACAGGGCCTCAATCCAAATAGTATTTTCCAATAATTTATTATAATCAATTTTTCTAACTTTTTAAAACAATTTTACACAACGGTATACGTCAATTCTATTAGCAACTTGTCTCAGACATACAGATCTGGTTGAATTGTATACATATCAATGAACCAATCAATTGTTAAAGCCCTACTAACTACATACCTGACTTAGATAACATGTTGTGCCTCATTAATCCACATGAGCCACTTTTATAATGTATCTTTTTATGGTAGAAAATAATAATTTGCCAATAACTCATATTTAAAGACTAATGTGGTTGCTACAACTTTCTTTTATTCTGATAAAAACGGTAAAAATTCATCCTCAATGTGCACAAAACGCAGAACAGTCTGAGCCTTTGCTGTATTTAGGTCACTGGACCACATGTAATCATATGTAGTAAGCACCAGGCCGCCCACCAGCACTTCCTTTGCAGTTATTGGCTAACGGTTCATGACGTAGGTAAAAGCTTTAACCTAATTGGCTCCCTCACCTGCCAGTATTAGTAGTTTTACACTTAGACGGAAGTCTTCACGGTAAGCTCGTTTCACATTTTTTTGCGTCTTATTGACGAATCAACCGGTCTTCTTAAAAGCATTTTATTTTATTAATATTATTTTTATTGCAACGTGTTATTTCTTTAAAAAACTAGGTGAAAAATTGTTTATTTTTTATTTTAAAACTCGTTGGGTAATGAGGAAGTAAGGCGTCGTTTACCCCTGAGCACCACAACAAAACGCGATGCTTATTAGTTGCGGACTTATCCACCCACGTGGCAACAAAATGAAGATTTAAGTGCAATATATGTTGTTATTGTTCATGTTTGTGCGTTCACAGCCAGAATGAGTGTGGGCTTTATAGGAGCTGGACAGCTAGCCCACGCTTTGGTGCGAGGCTTCTCTGCTGCAGGTGAATTGGTGGCCTAGACCTGTACAGTTATATTGACGAACCCTGTCTATATTCAAACATTTTCCTGCCATTTACCTCCTCAAGGAGTAATTGCCACTCACAGAATCACAGCTAGTTCTCCAGACACTGACCTCCCCACAGTACATCAGCTGCGGGTCAGTAAACACTGGATCATTTCTATTGGTGCATATTTGGAATTCCCTATCATTAATGCAAAAATGTGTGCCAATTATATTTCCTTTTGTTCTTCAGAAACTGGGCATACATTTCACAACCAGCAACAAGGAGACAGTAAACAAAAGCGATGTCCTGTTTTTGGCTGTGAAACCTCACATCATTCCTTTTGTACTGGATGAAATTGGGCCTGACATTGAGGATCGACACCTGATTGTGTCATGTGCTGCAGGTGTCACCATCAGCTCTATAGAAAAGGTGAGTGATTCCTTTAAATTATGCAGATTTCCCATAACAAATGAGACTTTACAGTTAATCTAAAATAATTTCCATCTACTGTAATCACACATTTTTTGAAGGGACATTAAACCTGTTTTTACATGTAAGCAAAAATCTAATAACAGGGTGTGATAAAAAATGTAAAAAATACAGATTTGAAACACTTACACACATGCTGTTCAGAATTAGGGGCATACCCAGCTAATGTTAGAGCTGTATTTTTCAACCAGTGGGCCTAGTGTGCTACGAGAGATGATCAGGTATATTGTGGAAAATTACTAATTTTCAGTGATCTAAAGACATTTACCATCGCCATTTTGGAAGAATCCCTCCCCTTTAACTGTCTCTGCCAAACATTATTGGAGGCTTAATCGAACGTCATCAGTGTGACCAATCAGAAGTGGTTAATGCTCTCACTTCCTTGTTTGAAAATGGCTCATAAAGTCTCTCAATTCCTACAAAAATAACAGCTAAAGCTCATGTTTAGCGATGTAGTTTCCCGTGGGATCCGGTTTCAGACAGCAGAAAAAGTGAACAAAACAATGAAGCTCAGAGACGTGAGTCTGTCTGGCATCAACGTCACTTATTGCACTACATCTCCCACGATAAATTGGATTAAAGGTGACACCATCTCTGCGCTACAATGATGTTACTCTGTTAACTTGGAGCACAACGAACATCAACAACAACGAACAAACATGCATGCCTTAAGGCTGGTGACCTACATGTTTTCCAACCAACCTGCCATTGAAGCTCCTTATTGGTTAAACACACCTGATCCAGGTAATCGGCCGCAGATAAGGCAGGGTTTCTAGAAAATCAGCAGGAGGCTTGCCCTCGAGGCCTGGATTTGGACACCCCTGTCTTAGATGATGTTTCAGTTCATCACAGGGCCCCATAGAGACAGACAACCAGACATTCTCATGTTCGAGGGACAATTAAGAGTTCCCCCTTAACCTACGAAGCATATTGTTGACTGTGGAATGATGCCAGAGCGCCAGTAGAAAACCCACACGTGCAAGCTCCTCATAGAAAGGATCCAGCCAGGAACTGAACCAGGCCCTCTCTTTGGAAGGCTACAGTGCTAAACACAATACCACCTTGCAGCCCAGATAAAGCACTCAAAATTGAAAAACTATCAACTGCAAACCATATAAAACAACCAAACATTAGTTAGATATTTCAAATTTTCATTAAATGTTGACTTGCTGTGTTTTTCAGAAGCTGCAGCTGTATCAAACCTCTCCAAAAGTGATGCGTTGCATGACCAACACTCCAGTGGTTGTACGAGAAGGAGCCACTGTGTATGCCACAGGCACACATGCAGACGTGGAGGATGGAAAGCTTCTGGAACAGCTGATGGCCAGTGTTGGCTATTGCACTGAAGTGGAGGAGGACCTGATTGATGCTGTCACCGGCTTGAGTGGCAGTGGCCCTGCTTATGTGAGCCAGTTATTCTTTTGATCAGGGATAGGCAACTTCAGGCCTTGAGAGCTGCATTCCTGCATGTTTTCCAACATACTCTGGCATGTTCTAACTGTCTGGACACACCTGAACCAGGTAATCAGTCATGAGTAGGGCTTGGATATCTGGAAATCATGCACACACTGTGGCCCTCGAGGCCTGGAGTTGCCTATCCTTGCTGCCTTGTCCAGTTAATTAACCTGAGGAAAAGATGAAAAATGAGACCTGTTAAAGACGTGGTACTTCCATCATTTTAATTGTGTTTTTTTTTTTTTGTCTTTGCAGGCATTCACGGCAGTCGATGCTCTCGCTGATGGTGGAGTGAAAATGGGGCTGCCGAGGAGACTGGCTGTACGACTTGGAGCACAAGCCCTGCTGGTACAACCATAATTTAACAATTCAAAAAAATGCTCTCCTTTTTCATGTGTCTTCCACCATCTGTGGTTTAAGAAATGCAATATATTCTTTAAAATGGATTTTGACATTTTTAGTCCAATTTTTATTTATTATGGCTAATCCTTAGCACATTTTGAATTGTAAAGTTTGTTGGATGTGACATCATAAGTTGATTTTTTTTTTTTTTTAATACTCCTTCATAAGGGTGCAGCTCGAATGTTGCTTGATTCGGAGCAACACCCTGGGCAGCTCAAGGACAATGTGTGTTCACCAGGAGGCGCCACCATTCATGCTCTTCATGTCATGGAGAGTGGAGGCTTCAGAAGTCTCCTTATAAATGCTGTGGAGGCTTCTTGTGTAAGGACAAGGTAAGTTGTAACATAAAAAGGAAAAAAATGTTGTCCTTGTGAGGTGTATCATTCAGACACCAGATGGCGCTGTGTGCAAATATTTATGCTAAGAGAGTTGCAATGAAGATCGGAACTGTTTAAAAGATAGTGTTTTATTTTGAAAGGGAACTTCAGTATTTGGCAGACCAAGAGAAGATTTCTGCAGCTGCTATTAAGAAGACGACTCTGGACAAAGTACTTCAGCAGCCTGGAGTGACAGCAGATGCTGTGGGAGTCAGATCAGGGGGGATCAGCATCTTCAACAGTAGTAAGCCTAGAACCAAAAAGAAATGATTGCTGCCAGACAGCAATCTTTGATGTCTTTTCTGTTGCAATATGTCACTGAACACTGAATTATCATAATCGTGGAGGGTCAGAAGGTTGTCCAGATGGTGTAAACAAATAATCATAAAGGTACATATGTTTTTTTAATGAGATTTTCTTTCCTACAATAAAAGTTTTGCCATTGTTAAATGTTTGACTTTCATTGATTGTGTTTTGTCTCATCAAAGTTTCTGTGCATCTAAGTACAGTTACAATATACAGTTGACTTTAAAGGTAAACATTAAACATTACGGTACAGTAAATATACATTTTATTTGATTAAGTTACATTTATATTAGAAAGTAAACTGTTTATTATTATGTATGTAAATAAATGTTTACATTATATTAAAATGTTTTAAAAGTATATTCAAATGTAATTGTAAACGTAGAAAATGGCGTTTATTTATAGATTTTACTTTTCCTTTGAGCAAAGAAGAGCGACCGTGAATGAAACCACGTGACAAAACACGATGACGTCTGGCTTCGGTACAAGAAAGGAATCAACAAGGAGCGCGTGAGCCGATGTCTGAAAATCCCTTTTTTCCCAGTCAAACCGGAATTCAAAGTGCCTCTAATGCCCGACTGTCTGCTCGGGGGGTTCATAGGAGGAGTTTGACGGCTTCAGAGGGACTCTTCTTTTTATAGTCAGGTGGGTCTGGAAGACTGTGTTGTTATGCTGAGTCTGCGTGCCTTTGCCTCGCCGCTGACAGGCGGTTAGCATAGCTAGCTTGTCAAAATTAGCGCGGGTTGTGGCAGAAGATGGATTTCAGACTAAAATATCCACGCAATTTAGCGAAACGATTCGTCTACCTACGGATTTTATTTTGAAGCCGTCCACGAGTTAAGCTTTAAAATGCTTTAAAATGGATCGGTTAGCTGGTAGCTAATATTTAAAATC
Source organism: Adrianichthys oophorus (assembly GCA_036245035.1). Taxonomy (NCBI): domain Eukaryota; kingdom Metazoa; phylum Chordata; class Actinopteri; order Beloniformes; family Adrianichthyidae; genus Adrianichthys; species Adrianichthys oophorus. The sequence continues at coordinate 12,411,955 of BSAI01000125.1, read as the reverse complement.
ATAAGCCGCAGAAAAATGACACGATGTGGGTTTCTTGCGGCTCATTTCACGTGTCAAGCGGTGATTTTCCCCGGCTGAGGAGCAGCTCGCCGCCGTGCTGCCTGCTACATCTCTAGTGGGCAGGTTAGAACGGGGATTTCCTTGCTTGTTTTGTAGGCGGGGAGTTTGCCACTTTGACAAACTGGGGCTGAAAGGCAGGAGACCGGAGTCCTGGAATGCCACGGCTGCCGTAGTGTTTGTTGCTTTTGCAAAAAAAAAGAATATATTGTTTAACAGGGTATTTCGTGTGCTGGCCACTATACCACAGCGCTTCTTTGTGGTTTGTCAACTCATGCGCTTCTTGCTGGTCAAACCTGCTGCTTCATCGCTCGTTGTGCAAAGGAGCAAGCGCGATCCGAGCCAGCGATTTAGCGAGATCAGGTTGGTTCTGCTGTGACATATCCTTTAACTAGATGGTTATACATCTCTGCATGTTGTTGTCTTTTTGATGCATGCATAGATATAACATGCCAGTATTATCCGAGCTATCGATTGATGCTGAACCGCTTCACCTGAGGGTGACAATTCATTTACTTGAATTTTAACAATGGCAGCGCCAAATCACACCCGCCGTCCTTGGGTTTAGTATATCAGCCTATTAGTTCCCATCAGCGATATTTTATTGTTATTTTTTTAAAGCCAACAAGCCGGAGCGACATTGTTATCATGCTGAATCATCACTATGATGTCTTCTCGAAATCCACGCCGAAATATGGCACCGCCGGACAAAGGTCTGGTCGCTGGGAAAAAAAAAAGGGTCGATGTTTATCATCAAGCTCCAGTTAATAAGGAGATTGACCAAATTGATGCTGTCGTACGAGCCGCTCATCAGACGTCAAGGGATGACCATCATGTGTTCATCTATAACCTCATCAGCATCCACTCGAGAATGTGGCTTTATTGCAGCGTCTTCATGATGCACATCAACAAAGTGGAGGCGAGTGCATTTAGACTAAATGCTGTCAACTGCCATGTCAAAGCCATTAAAAATTGCTCGATAAGCAGTTATATTTGGAAATTGTTTGTGATGCCTGTTTACAAATGCTTAAATTGGGTCATGTGTTTTTGTTTGTGTGGAAAGGGGAAAAAATATGGGTCTAAAAATCATTTGAAGTACACATTTTGAGTGATAAATTATGCATTAAATGCTTTTAGCTTTTTTATGAGGAGTGTTGCTTCCTTAAATTTTGTATCCTGTTTCAGATTGTTTTCTGTTATTTCTGGGCAGACAGCTGTGTTTTGTTTCCCTGTGTTTGACATGAGATTTACGGCTTATTAGAGTACTCACTTATAAAGGGCGCGTGTAATGAATTATCCATAGAGAGCCTCTGTCTAATTTGAAAAGTCACCTTGGAAACTATTGAGCACATATAGGCAGGACTCGAAAAGATAGAAGTTGCTCATTCTTGCTCAGATATCCCACTTATTTCATCATCTCTGTTCATGCGATCAGGGCGCTGAAATGTGTTTGGAAGATGGGGCAGCCCTACATCTGAAGTGCAGCTTTGCAATAAAGCGCAATGCCCATCTCTGCCTTTCTCTGCAGGTAACAAGGAAAGATGATGGTCCATGTAAGCGAGCAATAGGCCAGGCAGGGCTCTTAGGCACAGACGGGTGGTTGCTCTAAGGGTTATGTCTTCTTTCATTAATTAACACAAATAATAATTTAAAAAAAGGTGCGATGTTGTATAGGTGAACTGAAAGCAAGATTTCTAACTGTCGGCGGTGTTTGGAATGGGCCGGCAGTATGGGGTGGAAGAGGATATGTGAGGTTGATGAAACACAAGGCAAGACTTTACCCTACATAGAGTACACTCTGGCCACCAACATCTTTTTATGTCAACATAGTGGTGTCTTGGGAGTAGTTATGCCTATTCAGGACAATTAATAGCCTCCAGAAAGAAAAATAAATGCGGGATTTGTCCACAAAAATGCTGCTTAAGCTGCACTGGGAAATAGAAATGCCTTAAGGAAGAGAGGGAAAAGATCAATATATTTTCCCCCCTTTTTGTAATAGGGAGGGAATGCTGGTGATGAAACCTCTTGCAAGCATAGTGCGGATTATGATTGCTAAGCATTGCAATATGCCCTCTCCACTTCTCAAAGTGAGACTTTCATCCAAACAGAGAAGAGAGTGTTTGATGAATTTCTTGGAACTTGAGTTAGACATGCCACATTCATTAGTACTCTCTGTTTATTCATAATTTAGAATATTCACTTTGAGACCTGACATGCGAGTATAAGTGTTTGACTTTTTTTTTTTCTCCATGTAACTTACTTTCCTGTTGGACATTTGCTGTGCAGGACATACCAGCGCTAAAGTAAAAAAAACAAAACAAACAAACAAAAAAAAAACATAAAAACAAAAATTAAGCATGCTGCTCTGCTAGAATCACTGAATTTTTAATGAGCTTTAGGCGACACGACTGATATCATTCATTGTACATTCTGATCTGGTTATGTTTTGTATCTTCCAAGGTTAATATGCGACATGAAGTCAGAGCAGGGAGGCGTGCCAGATTAAGGAATTTTGCAGAGCAATTAAATACTTGAGTTAGTACTTCAGGTTTTTATCATTATGGTTTCACACAATTTTATGTCCTATAGACATCCTGCAGTCTGTAACCGTAGTATAATGAAAAAATAAAGAAATGTATACATTATAATTAATGTGTGTTATTTTATGAATAAGGAAATATTTCATATATGTTGAACGGCTCTTTCAGCACGTGCTTCACTGTTTTAATAGGTCAGTGCAATATTGCTTTTAAAATAAATGCAAGCACTTTTGTAAAGCTCTAAGATACTTTGCCAACGTGTGGGTTGCCTGCAACCCTTACTTCCTCTGCCAGTGCAAGGCTGTAGTATCAAGAGCTATTCTCTTCCTGTTTAGTCAAGTCCTCCAGGCAGTTACCATGGAAGGCCAATAGAGTCTCTTTTTCTTTTCTGCTACTTCTACTAACGGAGCAGCTCGGAAAGTAAACAGGAGCCACCGAACATGGAACTGCGTTCTGTCAGAAAGTATCAAAACATTGGCAAATGCAAACTAAGTCTCGTTATGCAAGGGTTCCAGAGAAAGCCACAGTAAATCGTATTTGGTCTCCACTCTGTCATTTTTTGTAAAACCTTATTCCTTCTTCTTTTTTCCTACAATCTTAAAAATGGCATTATTTAACCATTGGCTAATGTGTTCTACATTCATCAATTATAAGAATTTTAGAAAATAAATTTTAGATGAACACCAGCTTTATTCAGTTTAAGGTCGTGGGCGTGAGGATCGAGCTCTTCTTGGACACTGAGCAGGATACATGCAGGACATGCAGCCACCCCTGCATAGGACAATGAGAAGCACCTTATGTAAATACCCTATGTATATCTCTACTGAAAGGTCTAAGGTTGGAAGAAAAGAAAACATAAAAAAACAAGCATTACTTGTGCTGTTTAAAGAACCTGCTTAAAGAGAACCAAAAGCTTTCCACAAAACCTTTTTTTTCTGACTTCTTTGGAATCTTTATGAGAACGTGAACCATCTTAGAGTTATAAGCAGTCCATACTCTTCTAGAACAACTTTTTTTTTTATTCTCTTCGCACATTATTGCACAATACACAATGAAGAAGGGACCATAAAGCCTCAAATGTTAAAGCGTAAGACACAGCAAATCTATATTGAATATTGATATTAGAGAATACTATTTGGATTGAGGTACTGTAGGTTTATTATACTATAATGTAAAAATGACTAAGGTCCATCACAGCGGATAACCCGTGATAGCAGCAAAAAATTATCAAGCCGTCATTACATTCCAATGTGTGGAAATGCTTTCAATTTTGCAAATACGAGATCATACGGTGTGTTTATAATGTTCTAATAATGTTTGTATTATTTTTATGTGGAGAAACAGTGGGCTGAACTTTAGGAAACTAAAATGTGAATGGATTTGGCATTAATTCTTGTTTACTTGTTTGTTTGTAATCGTATTTAGTTTACATTCGATTATCTTGCAAGAAATCCAAGGAATCTGGAAAACTTCACCTGCACTGTTCAGTACCCAGGTATTTATCCATTGAGTCACACAGGTTGAATTTTTGGCTAAAAATGTCTTGGATCGATTAAGGTCAGTAAATCGGATTGTTCAAAATGAACCAATCGAAAGTGAATCAAATCAGCAACAAATATCGAATCAAATCATTGTTAAAATGAATCGTTATACCCCTAGCCTTTATTTTTCTCACCCCACAAATTCACACCACTCATCCCGTGTCTCTTCCAGAGCTACCAGAGGAGTCCGATTTTTAATTTGCAGTTAAATGGCGACCGACACATGCTGCTTACTTGATAATTGACTTACCTCAGCTGACAGGAGAAATGATTAGATCTGAGTATTGGGCGTTCTTATCAGATTTGAATTAGAGGGGTGGGGCTAAAAGTAGTGCCTCTGATCAGGCATAAATTGTTGAGAATGGCTACTTAAACTATGCAGGGTGAAATTGTTGGTAATTTCATTAATCACGTCCAGAAAGAATAAGGAATAATTTTAAATAAGGAAATAGAAAAATGAAAAAATCAAATCAAAGAATAGCTATTTTCTTAAGTAGTTTTGTATTTATGTTCATTTTATTGTATTTAAGTTTACCATATGCTTGAAAAGTTTACAGGGGTTAAAACATTTTAATTTCTTTCAAGAAAATATTTTAACCATCTATTTTTTTATTTATTGTGCATTTATCTACACTGTAACTTCAAGTTTTGTTTAAGGTACTGCTCCAATCATTTTTGATCCATTGTAAAAGCATTCCCAGTGGTCTTTTAACTATGTTTGTGTCGTTTTTAGCCAGAATCAACAAACCTGTGTCGTTTTCTAGGACTTAGTTTTTGCAGAGCGGCAGTATTTCATAAAAATTTGCTTTTGAGTTGTGGGCGGGACTGTTGGCGAGGAGTACTACTTTGTTTTCACTCTTTCCCACTACCTTACAGCACCTCACAACCCCAAGCTAACGTTAGCGGTGCAACAAAAATGCTGAGCAAAACTGGGGATATCCAGCCGCACAATTTTGAGCCAGATGCCAGCTAAGGCAAAGAAACTGAAGATGTGTATGGATCAATTTTCTGCAAGTAGAGAAGTTGGAATGAAGCAGAGCAGGGCGTACATGCCAATAATAGTTTGTATGTAACAACTATAAGCTTTTTCCAACAATGTTTTTTTGTCTGCTCCTCCTGATTCAATGTGATTTGAATAAAGAAATATTCAGAAATGCTACTTTATGTAAATTTTCTTTATATATGCCCTTCATCATGATACAAATGCTACAAAAACATGTTAAAAACACCAAAAACCACAATTTTCATTGGAGTGGTTCTTTAAGAAAAGCAGAATACTTGGCCCTAAAAACTCACTTGCATTGTATCACCTGTAGCCAGAGATTTAGTAGATCTTTAATCTTGTTTAGCATGAATGGCTTTGAATTGGTTTTACTGTGTAAAATGATTGAGTCTAATGGTGGATATTTAGCTGTTTGTTTCAGAGAACCAAGCTACTGTTGGATGCTGAATGTGTTTCCCTGTGTTTTTTTTCATCAGCATGCACCTCTGCTGTCCAGTTGTATTCAGTTCATTAGCAAGCTGGCACTACCAAGTGTTTGGAAGCTTCCCATTTTGCGAATTGATCAGGACAATTTCTATTTATTTCTGCTTCACTCTGTGTGTGGATCTCTGTGAATATCCTGTGTGGGTGTGTGTGTGTGATTAGTTGGGTGATATTCAATCCGCTGGCCTGTCTCAGCAAACCCCATCCTGTTAGTCCTTTACAGTCGTGTTTAGTATTCAGACAGCAGGCGCTGTTGTAATCTGGATTCCAAGGCAGGTTGCTGGGGTTTTTGTTTGCTCTTATGGCCTTGATAATCTTGTTACACTATTGTCAAGTGGAGCTAGCCCTCCCTGCAGGCCTGAGCCACCCTGTATGCCACCTCCATCACCAGAAATATACCGCTGCCCCCCTTACCCTTCCGCCATTTTGAGACAGTTGTTGATGGAGAAGCCTTGGATGTATCCTTGAAGAATCACCTCTTGAACATCTTTATTCAGCCTCCCACCCCTCGCACTGTCTGCCACCCCTACTTGAGGCAGTAAAACGACGGTGATAAATATTCATCAGAGTTGCTCAGTGTGGGGAAGCTGTAGCCTCAATTCCCTTTCACCAACCAGTCCCCTAGCTAATGCTGTCCATCCTTGGCACCCACCCTCCAGAGAGATCCTGCAGAGGGGACAAGATCATTAGAACAAGCAACAGGCTCAAGGCCAGACCTATCATGTCACATCAGCATTTATCACAACAGATCTCTGATTAGTAAGTCGGATCAAATATTAATAGGAGCTTCTCTTTGCTGGTTAAAATGAACAAAGGCAGTTTCTGATTGTTAGCTGGCTTTCTCATCATATTAGCTCCACTTGACAGCTTCTTAATTGGCATTTCAGCTTTGGTTCTTGCTGAGATCTTCCTCTTTTTTTGTTTTTAATCTGTTTAACACAAACTTCCTAAATGTGTTGAGTGTGCGTTTGCACAGAGCTGCTTCCCCACTCTTAATCTTTTCATCTCTCTCTTTGTTTTTTCTTCTCTTTCTCTACCTCTCACTATTCCTTTCCGTGTGTGACCACACTCAGCGTTTTCTATTTCCTGTGGGTGTGATGTCTCTCCTCCACAAGCAATCAGCTCTGACTTGTCAGCGTTCTTCCAGGCGATTCATAAAAATTCAGCAGGCATTTACCGAAGCAGTCTGTGTCCCTGCACCTTCTACCTCCGGTCATGTGCTCCATCCTACTGCTTTCTCCTACTGCTCTTTCTAGTTCAGCATTCAAAAATACCTGAAGGAATTTGTGTCAGAGAATATGCTTGAGCTGTCAAATAAGAACAATCTCCTCACGATCAAGTCCTTCACACGTTCCCTGCCTTTTCCTTTAGTTCTTTACAGAATATCAGCCGTTTGTTTTCATCTATTTGCCTCCATGTGCATGCCTCTTTGTCTGCCTGAGGTATGACATCCCTGATGGTGGAGGGGAGCAGCTGTGCATTGGACCTTGTCTGTGTTGTTCTGCCATGCCCTGTCATTGGTAGCCGTCTGTTCGCAGCAGCCTCTGCTGGAGGCTTGCAGCCTGGGTGCTATGTTTCCTCCATGTCATATGGTGAGTTTTCCAAATGCCAAGCTATGCCTACTATGTTACCCTGCACAGCTTTGTGACAGAACTTGCCTCCTAAACCTGCAACGTGTGCCAGTTCTTTGCATCACCACAGTTTTTTAAGTCTTGCGTTTAAAATAAATGTCACATAAAACTTGGAAAATTCTTTCTTTTTTCTCATCCCTTCAGCTATTAGTGTGGTACTTTCCTCTCTATTTATCCATTATCTGTGCATCATCAGGCAGACCATTATCCCATTATGTTTTGCATCTGTGGTCCAAGTGCTTACTGGAAATTAGTCACCACAAAGGCCTGTGAAAGGTAGGTGTTACTATTAGATAGCTATTTATAGTCTGGACATCAGGGATGAAGATATCACGTTTCAAAAGTTGCTTTTTATATTAGCATCTGCTGTGTGAAGCTTTTTGCTTTTATAAGGAGCCAGAGGACTACTTTGAAATAAAAGCATCACAAATTCCAGTCACAACCTGACCTCGTGTTCTGTCCCCGGTCTGTGTGATAGTGCCATATTCAAGTCATTTTTAACAAGCGTCTGTCTCTCCCTGTTTGGCTCAGGTGACCAGTCCACCTGTAGCACCCTGTTGTTGCCATGGAAATATCCTGGCCGTCTTGGTGAACTTCAGAGCAACGACTGCTTTGTTTCTTTCCTCCTCACACCGAGCTTCTCTGCACACATCACGCTTGACTAGTTTAATGTGCAGGTAGAGAGGAGATAAAACCATGCACACACTCGACTGTAATTCCTCTCATATTCTTCTTTTTGAGGCCTTTTTTTCTTTTCTGATGCTAAAAGTTGTGAGAGTCAGTGTGTTCAGCTGGAACACTCTACTGGCTGTTTCAAATCAGCTTACTGAGGCAAAGTAATGGCTGGGCTGACTGTGCTGGGTGCTTGTCTCGCTGACACAGCAGTTACTGTGTGTGGTGTAGAGCACCCAGGGCCACAACTGTGTGTTTGTGGGTGCGGGTGTGTTTATATTTATCCGGTGACAGAGCTCACATGGTGGAATGCCCGACCTTATGTCCGTGTTAACACCGGCAGGTTAGATTTCTTGCCTCCACAGCTTCTCCCGGTCTTCCCTCAGCACTGATATGGCAGAATAAACTGCAGTGCAATCTTGTTTTTCTGGATATTCCCGGGCTCTTAAGAGCAATATATCCCCTTTACATTGATTTATGGGATTTCATCTGGGTACCGGCCAAGACAGGTGCGACTGTCTAGACTGGATAGCTTAGTCAGTAAAAGAAGGCCTGTGTCCCTTTGGTGAGGGGGTTTTAGCTGACTTTGGAGGTACAGTAAAGAAGCTCAAGTCTGTTTTTCCTCTGACTTTAGTTAAAGAAATAGTTTATTTCTGAAAGTAGCTAGCTAACATGCCCCAAGAAGATTTTAATTCATTTTCTGCAAAAGCTTTAGTCACATACACCCATATTGGGGGTTGTCTGGTCCCATGGGGGGTCGCAGAGAAGATCGGTCGAGTCCAAGAAGAGTGCAGGTGTATCTTGCCGTTCCCATAGGGGTAATGCAGCAACCTTAAGGGATGTCATATGATTGGAATGCACAGTTGTCGTGGCCGTGGCAAATAAAGATGCTACGTTTTCAGTTTAAAACCAAACCGTATGCTACACCATTAAATCAAATGGTGGGGAAAGTGAATAGTTGGATCCCTACTGCATACACATTTGTTTATGTTGAAAGTGTCAAACAATTGCAGTGCTACATTAAAGAAGGATTTAGTATTTTTTGTTTTACTACATTACACCAGGCTTAGTATAGGCAAACTGAAAGGGTTTTCTTCATTGTTACTTGCTTATTGGCTAAAAAAAAGAAGGATTTGTCTGAATTTTTTTTTTTTTGTTGTTTTGTAATAAATAGATTATATCTTGAATTGAAACAAAGTCATGACCCAAAAGTTGAGGTTTATGCAGTCACAACTGATGTAGTCAGATGGTGCTCCTACGCAACGCTCTAGTCATTAATAAGGTGCGCACAATGGTTCTCTACTGACCGCACACGAATGTCGAGTGCATGACGCGTGCAGATGATATGACAATTTGTGTAGGACACCCGTAGTATACTAACACAAACTACACTCTCATTATTCCATTTCCTAAATTCTAAACAGTTAAGCTGTGCGAGGAGCGTGCACATATCACTTGAACAGCACTAATGGGCTTCCTGCGCAGTGCGCAGGATTTAGGAGGGTGGGAAAAAAGAAAAATCCACATGCCATGCCTGCACTTACTCTTACGTGTTAAATGTTCGCTACGACCTGTTGCCCACAGCATTCCTGTAGAAAACGATGTGCTTGAACATTTTGCTCCAAGTGGTCTACAAACTTGATATTTCGTCCCGCAAAGTTTGCTCATCTTTTTCCCGCAGGCAGCCCGCATCTATCTGTAAGGGCAGTTGTGTTTAAGGCTTAAACTGTGTTGTATTTCAGAACAACCTCTCCTGTAGGCAGAGATTCAAAACCACAAATATATTTAGTTCTTTGTAATAAATGCACTAAAAAGCCATTGACCACTTGTTCAACAAACCTGGCAACACTTAGGAAGAAGTCTGAACTCCATGGCCCACTTTTTGTATTTTTGGGACGTTGTCAAACTCTAGCTTCCTTTCCAGAAATAAAGTCTTTTGTAGTTCATTGAGATATTTTTGAAACCGCTCTAACCCATGTTTGATATCACTGATGATTGATCTCTCTACAGAACGACCAGCAGTGCAGGTGAACACCGCTGTTGTGGCATGACGACCACGAACAAGGGAAACAAAGCCTTAAAGGTAAATATAAAGCTCACTGACTCTCCCAAATTACTCAAAAAAAAAAAGCTTTAAATGTTCATGTGAATTTTAACACTAAATAATCAGCATCTACAGGTGAAGAGGGAGCCGGGAGAAAATGGCACCAGCCTAACGGATGATGAGCTGGTGACCATGTCAGTAAGGGAACTGAACCAGCATCTACGGGGGCTTTCAAAAGAAGAAATCCTGCAGTTGAAGCAGCGGCGGCGCACCCTGAAGAACAGAGGCTACGCTGCCAGCTGCCGGGTGAAGCGGGTCACTCAGAAAGAAGAGTTGGAAAAGCAAAAGGCGCTGCTGCAGCAAGAAGTGGACAAATTGGCCACCGAGAATGCCAGCATGAAAGTGGAGCTTGATGCTCTGCGCTCAAAGTATGAGGCCCTGCAAAGCTTCGCCAGAACTGTGGCCCGAAACCCCGTCACCTCAGCGAGAGGACCCATGGCCTCTGTTATAGGGCCGCTCATCCCTGGTAAAGTAGCTGCCACCAGCGTCATAACCATCGTCAAATCCAAAGCAGAAGCTAGGTCGTAGTAGCAGAGTAGACCAGAGGAGAATTTTCCAGGCTGAATAAGTCAGTGCATTGTAACAAGGCACAGGATTTCCTTTGGAAAGATCTCAGTTTAATGTAACACTAACTATATGCTTCCCAGTTCACCCTCAGCATTTTGACTCAGCAGTCTGTGCTTCCCACAGGACATTTCTGCCTGGAGTAACAAATTCCGAATGCTAATTTATTATTATTTATGTATGACAGGTGCTTGTTTCTTTAAATGTAAGCTTTTGATTTTTCCCATCCAAAATGCTGACTAAAATAATAATAATTTCTACATCACATTGGACAACCATTCCTTAAGATGGAGTTTAAATAGGTCCAACACATCACTAATGCATCAGCTTGAATCTCTCTGCTTGTTATCCTGCACTGACTCTAAAAGGGAGGACAAACTATTTGTCATAATTGGTCTCATTCATGAAAATTGTTTTTAAAAGTTTAATGTCAAACAGATTAGGAGTTTGTGATATTTTTTTGTCACATTTGTCTGAAAAGAGTATTAGGTGTGAAACAGTGCTCCCCAGCCTAGCATTCTTCTCTGTTTATGCAGCCACGACAGGCTTCAGCGAGGTCATTACCCAAGCACACGCGGTGTGCAGCCACTTCTAGCCTGTAGCCAAGTTGCAGGACCAGCTAGACGGAGCTCACGGAAACAGGAGTTTATGACTGGTTGATGCAATAATATACGTATGCACTGAAAACAAAGAAAATCTCATGTTTGTGGTAAAAAAAAATCGAATGAAAAATCGATCAGAACTTCTCAGAGATATTGTTCCAGAGATGAGTGCCATTTCTGTGTCACAGGATTCTTCTACAGTATCTGAAAAACCTGAATGTTATTAAAGTAATATCCTCATTTATTGAGGGCAACAAACAAACAAACAAAAAGTCAAAAACATTGTTTTGCTAATGTGTTTTTTCTTTAAATTTTGTGGGATATATATATATATATTAATATATATATAAATATATACTTTTTGTAATTACTTGTTAACAGGACCGTCAGATATTTCCAAAAGAAGGTCTTTATGCGAGCTTTACTGTTTCAATTGTTAAGGTGTAGAAATCTTTGTCTAATGTTTCAGCTCCTTGTTTTATTTCCTTGGTAGATTCATTTCTGTTCTTTCTAGAAATATAAAAAAAGAAAAGAAAACAGAAAAAAAAGTCCTGTGACATCTTTTTTGCAATTGTACCAAAAGTGGCTTACTATTGAAGTCTGATAGCTTTTTTTCTAGTGACTAGGCGCGTACAGTGGGGTAGCGCGTGACGTAACGTGTAAGTGACAAGTCGGCAGTGTCGTTCACTGTATAGATGTCAATGCTGTGCTATTTAAACAAATCTGTAGAGCTAAACTAGATGGTGTTAACAAGGTCAATTGTCTTGTGCGTATCGGCATCTGTGATATCCTCTGCTTCCTCGGTGTTAGTTCCAAACCATATTGTCATTATCAGTTTACTGCACTGAGCAGCTTAAGACAGAAATCCGTCAAACGGCAACAATAAACAGAATTTCCAAATACTTTTTAAAGAAGTGATAATTAATCTTTTTTTTTTTTTTTTGCAACTAATGGATGCCTTTTAAAATAAACTCTCTATAACCTGGAAGTTACAGGTCATGTTTCGTCATCATTCCAGGCACTTACTGTAACTCCACACGAGTTAGATTGCAGATGCAGAATGAATAACCTGAAAATAATTTGACAAATTTAATGAGTAAATGTTTTTGAACAGTGAAAAATCCTGCATTTTTCCATTCAGAAAAAAGATTTCAGGGTTTTTCCACAGAAATTGAAAGCAGTGCTTCTTTAATTTGACTTGTTTTCGTATTAAAAGCAGTTGGATTTGGCTGAGGGCTTTTACGTATGCACTAAGCACCTGTTTGTTTTGCTCAGGACAAAACAGGCCACAAAAAAAAAAACACAATCAAACGTTTCTATATTCGAAAACGAAGCAATGAGGACGGCAGCTCTTCTTCTTCCTTCTCATGTTTTTGTAGTCATAAAGGGCTTCAATCCACACTCTGAAAGAGACGTGGCGTGAGCGCAACGAGTTACAATCAGCAATGCCAGCGGCGCTTCGGCTGTGCCAAGTGTTGCTTTGCTCCCCTTTGGTCCTCACTGGAGCAAGTCTTCACCAAAAGGTGAAAGCTGTTATGTAATGACATTAGGCGGACACGGCTCGTGCACGTCTCGCTCTTCCTGCTCACCACAGCATCATGTTTGGCAAAGACGTTAAACCTACAGTCACCATCAAAAGTACATCTCCATGCCAGAGATCCGACTGCTGGTTTATGACTTTTTCATGCGAATATCCTCACTTTCTGGACACGCTTTGCCGCCTTGCAGTGACTGGCTCTGTTTAACTGTGGGAAAACATTTATGTGGCTCTTGACATAGCCCAGTATTGATGTTGGCGTCTGTGTTGCCGTGGCAGTTTTGTGGAGTGAATCTTTTCCGTGTCCCCGAGCTTTGAATCTATTCTGGAGGAGGCGACTTTTTTTCCTTACACATGCCCGTGTATAGTCTGTAGGTATTAATGTCCATTGTGAAAAAGTGACCCTTAATATGCAACTCAGTGGAAAGGTGTGAAAGAGTAGATGTGAGACTAATCAATATTGTGAAGAGTTTCTAGATGGTGTTATTTGGTTAGTTTTTTTTTTTCTGGGATATTGTTTCTTTCTTTTTCTTTTTTTTTGCATCCTTAACTGAAAGTGCAATTGGCTTTTCTTTCTACATTCAGTGTAAAGCAATTGAACTGTAAAATAGCTTTACTGCATTTAGTGTGAAATGGGCCAAATTAAAGATCTAAAAATTTGGTGGAATTGTTGAAAGTGATTGAATAAAAAAAAAAGGGCGGGGGGGGGGTGCAATATATTTATCACAAGGGCCTCTTGCAATACTTTTGTGGTTTTTTGTTTTTTTTTTGTTACACCTGCAGGGGTGGGGGTGCAAGTTTCGTATGAGTGATTCCTCTGCTGCTGCACCTGTCATTAGTGCTCTTCGTTTGCTGTAGCATTTCTGTTCTGTGTTGTATGTTCTTGAAATTGATCTTAACACTGTAATTTGTTCTGCTGATTACATTTTCTATTGGTTCTCTTTTTTTTTTTTCTTCTCTAATACAACAAACCAGTTGGGGAGGATAAATTACAGCACTTGTGTTGCGATTGTTTTTAAGAGCTCTCCAGATGTCAGTTTGTTTGTTTTTTTTTTTCACCTGGAATGATGCTTTTTAAACAAACTGCAGGTTTTCCCTTTTGTTCAGTGGAGTGGGTCTGTGTATTAAAGTTAATTAAAATTTGACTAAAGTGGGTAATTAAAGAAAATTGATTAGTTTTTGTTATTTTTCTGTATTGAGTTGTAATAAAATGTCGCAGTACTTTGTATCAAAACAGACGATAGTGAATTGTAACTATTTATAAATTAAATTATTGTACTTTTTTCAATCTGTAGATAAGTACTATGTATTCATATACAGTAACAACTGTGGATTTCAATGTGATTCTCTGAGGTGTCTAAGTTATTGATGTATATAGTGTATGTTTGTTGATACAGCTTACTTTATTTTCTATAAGACCAATAAAATGTTTTGCAAAATGACTTTGAGTCGTGTTGCAATTAGGTTTTGTCATGTTCTGTGGCGTCATTGACCCACTTTGATACTTTTAAAAATAAACTGGCGGGGAAGGCTTTTTGCCGTCCAGGGTGGGTTTCAGAAGACAGCGATCATTTAGATGGCACAATTTCTTTTTCTGTGATCCAAAAAAAGCTGTTGAGCGACCCACTTTGGCTAACCTCAGCGGGCATATTTTTGGCCCGACACGAGTAAAACATTAGAGTCATGAAGGATGTCTAGGTGTGCTTGTCCTAGATTAAGAGCTAGTGAGTTAGTCATCTCTGCTCCCTGTGGAGCTCCTAACAACCCACCCCCCTTCTCCCCCGGCTCAGTGCATCTCATCAAACATCAGCCTCCTCAGCAGTGTTTCAATCCCTGCACATTCAAAACACATCTCATGAGAGAACTTGCACAGGCAAAGACAAAGATGGCTAAAGACAAGCTACATCTTGCAACTTCATCCTGCAGGGCAAGTTGAAGCCCCAATGCCTCAGCCTGGCTGCACTGTGACATTGTTCTTCCCCGTCTCTGAAACGCAGGCGGCCTCCACAGGTCTGTGTAACCTGTGCTTTAAAGCACACTCCTGCTCTCTCCTTGGACACGTGCCCCAGACACTCGCATGCCCTCTGAAGAGTTGATTAATTTGGCAGGTTGGGTTAAGGTGAGCTTGTGGGCTATCTAGGACAGCATTCTTCATCTTCACCCACTTCTGCAGCAGGTGTCTGCCCCAGTTCGCAGACCATAACCTGCTGTACAATTAATGTTGCGCTCGGCCCATCAGCGAAACTGATTGCAGATCCGCCTGCCCTACCCCTGTATGTTTTTCTTTGTTGAAAAAAAAAAACGATTCATATCAAAATCAATAGTATATGATGTAATATCTTTTTATTTTTAAATGTCTGAATTCACCTTGTGTCCTTTATGATGCATAATTACACAAGACGTTACTTTTAGTTTTGTAGTGATTAATTTATTCTCTCCTGGATTCTAAATTTTAATCATACATATGAAAAGTTTGTGCTACTCAGTAATTAGTTTATAATATTTGCTATGGGCCAAGTAAATTGTTGCTTTTATATATATATTTTAGTAATGTAGACTTAGGTTTCCCTCTGCTGGCAGTAAACCAATAATTACAGATGATTATGAGTTTCACTATTGACTGTGGGACTTACTCCTCCCAGCCAACACAAAAAACTAGGTTAAAACCCATTCATTTTCCGTAAGGTTTTTAAATGTTTTTTTTGTCTTTTATTAATTTATTTCAGGTTTAGATTGTAGATATTTTATTTTTTTCATAACACATTAGGTTTGGTGTTAATGTATTGAGTCAAATAAATCCTATTATTTGTTGTCTGTGTATTCTCATACTTAGTGGGTTTCTGTCCTTAAGCCGGGGTAAGGGGCTTCGTTTTTTTGCCTTGTCAGCTTCTTTGGGTGAAGAGATGGTTGTAGACTGATGGCAGACTGTATCCATCGTTTGTACTGAGAGAACTTTTGTCTTCTTTTGAACAAAAAATCTTTCTTTTACACCCTGCTTTAACCATTCTTTCTTTTGGCTAAAATGTGGACCTCACAGAAAAACTTTTCTCAGTTGGCTGGTGCCCAGAGGATCTCCATTTTACCAAAGCAAAATTTCCCCAACAGATAAAAAGCCAGGAATCTTAAATCCAGAAATTCCAGACTCTGACTTACCCCCCCCCCAAAAAAAGAAGGAAAGCGATCCAGTGACAGGCCTAGCTGGAAGATGGATGAAAACCTGCTTATGATTAAAATGACTAAATGAGTCAGTCCCACATATCCCTAAGGTAGACTTCATCACAGCTACAGAAACAACCATTTGGAAGAACAAGCTGCCAGAATCCAAAACTGAAAAATTGCATCTCAGAATTTCTGTCGCCCTGTCCAGTGCCAAACCACCCCCATCTAATCTCACCACAGCAACATCCTGCTGGTGAATAAAGGAAACTGCACAGATCTTAGTTTGTCGAAATTAATTAATTGATTCTTTTTTTTATTTTATGTTTTATGTAACATTTAAAACTATGGAGCTCATAAAAGGACATCAAAGTTAAAAAGTACTGGTGTGCGCATCTCTTTGGAACTTTTTATATATATTTAAAACTGTATTTTTTAAAACACTTTTCTAGACACGCAGCAACAAAATATGTATACATTTATTCCTATTATTTAAAAATAGGTCTACCAGTAGTTTTTATCTATAGTTTTCTTTGGTGTCAAAGTCAGCAAATTTGCTATTTCATATTTCGACATGAAGTATTGTCACGTGACAGAAGAAACCATCTCTGTAATGCAACCGCGCAAAGGGACTCTTTGTAACTGGATTCAGTAAATTGGTAAAAACGCAGACTGGAGGACATTTTTCAAAATAAAAGCAGCTAAAAGCATGACAAAGGCTCCGGTTTGGAGCGCCGTGGTCTCTTTCTTTGGATGCTTCCCGGATCCTCTGACAGCTTGACGCACGGTGCGTCGTTGCGTCTCTGCGTCGCTCTTGGAGGAGGAGGCGTTGGCGCATCGCGCCACTGCTGACGCTCCCCCTCCCTCCTCCTCCTCCTCCTCCTCCTTCTCCTCCTTCTCCTCTGTCTCTCCTGCTGCTGTCAGAGAAACCGGCTGACCCGCACGAAGCGGTGCACACACCTGACACCTGCGCCAAAGCCATCACTCCAAGCGGATCCTCTGCCCCCCACCCCCAAAGCTTCTACTGAAGCTTCCAGGATGATCAAGAACGGTCATCACCATCACCAAGTGAACGCAGGCGCCGTGAAAGACACCGCAACGACCCCCGGCGCCGCGGCGTGCAGCCCCGAGAAGAGGAGGAGGAAGATCCGCGTGTGGTGCGATGGATGGTGAGTTACTTATCGGATTATTCCCAGCGTGACGGGATCCAATAAGGCTGCCTCAATCATTTGCATCAGGCTGGTGTGCCTGAACGTGTCAGCCTCTTCTGCCTCTGGGACGGGCCTCCTGCAGGTCACATATCCATGCTTCATAACAGGCAAAACTTTCTGTCAAAAGATGTTCTGATCTCCCAAATCCACAACTTTACATCACATTTCTGATGTCACTCCCAATAGAGTGTCATTCCTTGCTGCCTTGATGTTAGATAATAGCACTAAAACATGTTTGTTTATTTTACTGGCCTTGCTCATAACTCATAATGAGTAAAAACTGGCAAATAAGGCATTCCAGTAAATAGAGGATCCTGCCAGCAGATTTTTTTTCCTTATGTGCATATTTTAAATTCAAATGTAACATAAATGATCTGAGATCTTAATTGCTGTATAATTATATATTTTATACCTTCATTGAGGCCCAAGTCCCTTTCACCCATTCACACACTGATGGAGCTGCCATCAGCTGCCATGCAAAGTCCTGACCAGACCACCTGGAAGAACGTGGGTTTCGGTGTCTTGCCCAAAGACACTTCAACGTATGGTCAAGCCAAAGCATGAATTGAACCTGCAACCTTACAATCAGAGGTCGACCGCTCTACCCCAGTTCCACAGCTACTTCTTAACTTAATATGTTTATTATTGTTGTCTGTATCCTAAAATCCTAATTAACTACTGACCGTTTTTTCTTTTTTTTTCATAATTTGTTTTTGTTTTTTGCTTTGGCAGTCAGACATAAAATAGTATAGATACTTGGACATTCTTAAAAGACATAAAGCAAGTACTTACCCATTATTCCTTACTTTGATCAAGTATTTAGTAGTATTTTCAGCTACGTATTTAAAAATAAACATCTACAGATGGATATTGGAAGTGTTCATGGTTGCAAAATCATTATTATTATGTTTCTGAAAAGGCTGATATATAATAATGTCTTACAAAAATATGTTGACGAATACAAAGTGCCTTACAAGCCGTGATATTATAAAGGTGTAATTGGGGATTAGGGCAGCTTTGCAGTGCTAAACTTTAAAACCAAGAGCTTGTAACCTCTTCATAACCTCATCAGACCTTTGTTTTGATGACCAATAAGTGTCCTCCCATCATGTCCTCTTTTTTAGGTGACTTAGAAAATCAAAATAAAAGTGTCACTTTGACATGAACACGCTCATGAAGAACAACATGGAGTCTTTATTGTGACAAAGGAGATAAATGAATTGGAATACACACCTAGAGCTGAAGTTATTCTACACAAACGATAAAATACGATTAAAATACTACACTATTAATTAAAAAATAATATATATACTTTTTTAAAGAAATAAAAAAAAGATAATTTTTAATCCTTCTACAGAAATTAATAATGGAGCAAATAATTTAGTTAGTGTGTTTTTGCAGTTGTTTACAACCTTTTACTGCTTTTGACCCCACAGAGATTTAATAAGCTCTTTATAAATTGTCAGTAATTCATGAATAGTCAGGTTATTCACTGCTAAGTCACTGATGTGATTGTCTTATTCCCTTATTTGTACATATTTATATATTTTGTCCAGGTCATCCTATCAACATCAAGGTTTTTCTAATTATTATTTTTTGTCATTATTACTGGTATGTTCATATTTTATCAGCAGATAAATGTAGTTTGTAAATAGGACTGTTGCTTTAATAGGCATGGGTAGAAATTAGATTTTAGTATCTGTCCTTGAAAAAGTATATTTCCCATAGAAGAAAGATAATAATCTTACTTTTGGTTTAGTTTAGGGAAGATATTTTTTAAAAAATCCTGAAAATTACATTACATGCTAAAAACTCCATAGTTAAAAAGTAACGCAATAACTTCAAGGTTGAAAACTCTTTGGGGGGATTATTTTAAAGGTTTTTCAATAGTTCTTTCAAGCAAACCCTGTAAATACGCTTATTTTGTCTTACTAAGAGAAATAATTAATCCTTTTTGGCTTTTGTGTAATCTAATATTATTTATTAGAGCTTTTATTATTTCATAAAAAAATAGGCTAAGAGAATCTTTTGTTTTGGATATGTGACTATTTCCAGTTCAATTGAAAAACTGTGTAGATAAAACTATAATCTTGTTTGACTTTTATATCAGCCTTGAGCAGAATCAGAATTTTTCCTGTATGAAGGCCAGGATTACGCTTGCTTTTTCTAGTAGAATTCCAGGCATGTGCGTGTGGCCGTGTGTTTGTGGACTGGTGGCATGTTGCAGAATATTTGGGATGCCGGAGTATTAGCCGGTGGGATGAGCATGCAAAGAGAACTAGTGTCAACAGCTGTCAGGTCATCATCCTCGCTCACCCCTTTGGCCCACACCTGCCAAGCCCCGGTGTGGGTTTTGGTGCACTGCCTGCCGCAGAAAACATTGCTGCGTGAAGCCTAATGATGAACACTTTCACACTCTTCCTGGCATCCTGCTTTGTCAGCAGAAGGAAAAGAAAACAGGAGGTCTCTTGAACATTTCTTTTCATTTTTTTCCCCACTGGCAAACACTGTGGTAATTTATCACATTCGTAGATGAGAGTTAAAAGACCAGTTTCCAGAGAATCATCATCTAGGAAAAGTGTAAAGTTCACTTCCACTATCAGCTGAGAAGTTGTGACTTGATAAAGTAGTAAACACACTCCTTATAGTCTCATTGGTCCAAAGGTGTAGGGTTAGTTTATCTTAGTGCCCTGGTAATTAACCATTAAACACAAATTCTTTGTGTTTCCTTTGCTGCACATTACCACTCAATCCACTGCTAGTTTTATCCCTTTTGTACTGTTTGTCTACTAACAGCCTGCGCTAGTTAATATTTCATAATCCAACAGTGATACGGTCATGATCTGTCCCAGTATGAAAAAAACAAAAATACATTTAGGTATGGCTTTTTACACTGGCTTTAAACTCTAAAAACCTTCTTCTGGTTTAATCCAGTTTACTTTGGTGAGGTTTTTGTTTTTTTTATCTCGTTTTATGCCTCACTTTCCCCCCTCTCTTGCCTTCTTCTTGGCCTGCTCTGTCACCTTAGAGGCTGAACACAGGGATCTTATTTCCACAGTTTGACAACACAAGGAGTCAGTGATAACACACTCGTGAACCTCAGTGACGCGCCGTTTTGTAAAGTTATATCTTTGGAATTCTTGTAAGTGCTATTTCAAAAAGGGTAAACTAGGAGGGTATGAAGCAAATAAGGCAGAGCATTGCTAATATCTGTCTTTAGAAGTGTAAAAAGATATGAGCAGTTTCATTTTCCTATTATTCTGTTAATTTGATTTTCTTTTGTGGAAGTTTGATTTAATTTGACAGAAATAAAAAAAATTAATGTTTCCAAAAAAAAACTAAGCATTTTTAAACCAGTTAAACAAGGATATTGAAATGTGTAGATAAATATTGTTAACCAATTAATTATTAAACCTCATGTTGGAAAAGCAAATAATGTTTTATGACATAATTTATGTCATGAGTGGTGTCATTAAATAAAACTTTAAAGTTGAGTCAAGATTAAAAAAAAATGTGAGGTCAGCTGTAGTGAAAGAGTAGGGTATGCTAGATATTTATGTTACAATTGTTGCTTAATCTAGATATGACAAAAGGCAAAAATATTATTTTTTATATTTGGCAGTGATCCGATACTCCTCTTGTCAACAAAAACATGGTCATTTTTGTTATTTTGCAGTACAGAAAACAAAGTATATGGTAAAATAATATATTTATAGCAATTACTGGTATTCATGTTTTATAATGCTCTATTGTTCTTCTCTAGAACTTATTGAAGTTAAATGTATTCAACTTGATTAAAGCTGAAGCTCACAGCTGATTTTGACTGAGATAATTTTACTTCCTTATCAAATAAAACTTTATTTATAAAAGCACTTTTCATGCATGTGTGACGACAAGCGCTTTACAGAGTACAAATATTTTTTAACTTAAAAACTGAAAGCAAAAACAAAGACCTTCACACAAACAGAACAAATACAATAAAAAATATTAATAAGATGCAAAGTGGACATCTTGCTTAATACTAAAGTGGGGAAATGATATTGTGGGTACCCATCCACACCAGCGACCACCCCATTCATACTCTCAGAGGAAGCTACCACAGGATCCCCAAAGCAAGGAGATCCCACTGCAAAGATTCTGTTCACTGAGGATGTGTGGAGGATCAAAATCAAATTAACATAATAAAATCCACTTACAACTTAACTGGAGAGATGGAGCAACATTTTTAATGTGCATTCTTTTGTTTGGTTAACTCTAGCCTTCGACTGTATGTGGTGGTTTGTTTTTTCTGTTACTTAAATTGATGGTGTGTTTATGTTTTTGTCTTTGCAGTTATGACATGGTGCATTATGGCCACTCAAACCAGCTACGACAGGCTAAAGCTATGGGAGATTACCTCATAGTTGGAGTGCACACAGACAGTAAGACATCTGATTTTTTTTTTACTGTGTGTTACTATACAGAGGAGCAGCATGACCTCACTCTCCTTTTACAACTTTAATTATCAGTGCATGCATTTTGCTTTGCAATCAGTTTCTGATTTTTTTTTTTTTATTATTTCTGGAGTGCAGCAAAGATTATGAACATTAATTTCCAGGGTTGTGTTGTTAGAAAACATTGCACAATGATAAAGGAGTGGCATAAGTTTTGTCTGTTATCTGATCAAATGAAACCAGTGATCCTGCAAAAAGGCCTTTTGATATGCAGTTTGCAGTTGCAGATTTGAGTAGAATTATCCAGCTTTCACATTTTAATAGATACCTGGTTTTACATCCAGTTGTAGGTCTCCTACTTTTACTTATTGAAAAAGGTTAAACTTTGTGATAGATTGAGAGTCCAGTAGTCAACTAAGCAGATTCATACTTTGTCCTTTTATATCTCTCTTACCTAAGCACATTTTTTGAATGATCATCTTGTCATCTAGGATTGTTTATTTTCTTCAGCAATTACTTTACCCAACTTTTGCTTTGGACTGTGAAAACATTTTTAAATTTATAAGAGGACATATGTTATTTGAGATTGGATGGAATGGAATCAGAAGAATTGATCTGAATGAAATTCTGAATGAAATGGAAACTGCCAAAGGATATTTCTGAGTCAAATCAGTTGTGATCCAATTCGAAGTTTAAATGTATTAAACCCAAAATATCTTCATAAGGTCAGACCATATGCAAGGAACACATAAATGAATCATGAATCAAACTTCCTGTATTGTAAAATAAAACAAAATATTTGATTCTCTGGTTTCAGCAGCTTTCAGTGCGGAGATGGCTTCAAATCTTTTTCTTTAATATATATATATTTTTCCTAATTATCAGTATTTCACAGTTTTTTTTTTCTTTTTTAGGTGAGATTTCAAAGCACAAGGGTCCGCCTGTTTTCACCCAGGAGGAGAGATACAAAATGGTACGAGCCATAAAATGGGTGGATGAAGTCGTGGAAGGGGCTCCTTATGTCACCACTCTTGAGACACTTGACAAGTATAGCTGTGATTTCTGCGTGCATGGAGGTATTGTCCATACAGGCACATAAACTTACTCTAATCTTAAATCACAAGGGATAAGTGATAGATGACACAGATTCTGCTATTTGCAGATGACATAACTTTAACCGTGGATGGAAAAGATACATATGAGGAAGTGAAAAAGTCAGGACGCTACAGGTGAGCTGTTCTCTTTAAGTGAGGATGATAATGTGGTTAAGTATGAATCATGTGTTATGCAATTTCAGGGAGTGCAAGAGAACCCAGGGAGTGTCAACCACAGATTTGGTGGGCAGGATGCTGCTGATGACTAAAGCACACCACAGCAACATTGTAAGTATCCCAAAAGTCTTTCTGTTTGCCTGCAGCTCCGATTTAAACCTTATTTTACTCTCTCTGCTTGCAGGACAGTTCGGACTATAAGCAGCATACAGATAATTTTGGAAAGGTAAAGCTCAACTTCATGACCCCCCTCACCCTCGTATGTAATCCTGAATTTAATCGCTAAGAATGTCATTTGGAACTGGTTGAAAAAAAACTTGAATAATTTGCTTATTTTATTTGATTTATTTAGGTGTTCAGCACTTTGTGTTAGGAAGTATGGAGATGCTATATAAATAAAGATGTATTTGATTTTGTTCTCTAAACTTATTTTTTGTCTAAGAAAGAAATATTGCTTTTGGGACAATATTTCCTTTTGTACAAAAAAAAATGTAGGGTCAGCAAAAAGTAAATTCCACTTCTCTTTCTGGAGAAGAAAAGTAACTCAGCACCAAAAGGGTTTGAATTCAGTTGGTCACAAATGTCTAAACGTTTCAGCCTTTTTTTTTTCCAAATAACTTATTCTCAACACTGGGTGGCAGTGATGTAGCATTGACATAGACTCTGTTATTGTTGTTTAATCATTTTGTTTTCTAACTATGCCCGTTTCCTTGGACATCCTCAGAAGGGCCACAGTCCCTGGACAGGAGTGTCTCAGTTCCTGCAGACTTCCCAGAAGATTATCCAGTTCGCCTCAGGCCAGGAGCCTCAGCCGGGAGACACCATCATCTACGTAGCAGGAGGCTTTGACCTTTTCCGTATTCTTTGAAAAATTGAAGTTTCTGCTTTTGACCTTTTGTTATCTTAACAGCATGAAATATATATTTAAGAGAACTAAGTGTTAAAACAAAAAATTACACATGTGGTAGTGTTTGAAAAAAGCACAGCAATCAAGAATGAAACACATTTTGTTAATGATCTAACAAGCTTTTGTGGTTGCAAAATATTTTGTTAGAAATTTATCTTTTTTATTGATCAAAATACTGTACTTCAGATTGATTAGTGGAGTTTTACCCTTCAGTTGTGGTGTACAAAGACACAATGTTCTGACTTTCTGCTTGAGAAATTAGTTTTCTTTGAAATGTTCCATCATCCCTGACTCTTGCCCTGTCAGACATTGGTCATGTGGACTTCCTGGAAGCAGTCCATAAGCTTGCAGAAAAGCCATACATTATAGTGGGCTTGCACTTTGATCAGGTGACACTTTTTCCCCCTAAACAGTTAGTGTGTGAGATTCTCTTCTGGGAGGCTCATTGATATTTTCATTGAAAATTTGCAGGAAGTGAATCGCTACAAAGGGAAGAACTACCCCATCATGAATATCCACGAGAGAACCCTGAGTGTGCTGGCTTGTCGAGTGCGTTCATATGTTTTGTCAAAAAGGCTTGGTCTGTTTACATTTGGTCTTAAAGCTCCGTCTTCATTTTATTTGTTACAGTATGTATCTGAAGTTGTGATTGGTGCACCATTTGCAGTCACTAAAGACCTTATAGACCATTTGAGGGTAATTACAGTCAAAACACTATCACAACATTTAGCTTTTTTTTCTCGTCTTGTTGTTTAGTTGCGTGCTTTTTTTAATGTCCGCAGGTGGATCTTGTTTGCCATGGAAAGACAGAAATTTATCCTGACAAGGATGGATCTGACCCATATGCTGTAAGTTTCTGTTGATTGCCTTCATACTGAGAAACAGAGGATGAAGGTGAAAACGCAAGACAGAACATGACAGTACCCCTCACCTAAGGACTGGCACCAGACAGTCCACCAGGGTGCTCATGGTGGAATCAAGTAATAAAAGCAGGATCCAAAATGAACCTTGATGGCACCCAGGACCGCTTTGCAGGGCCATAGCCCTCCTAGTCCACCAGATACTGACAACCCCTCCCCCCATAGCAAGACCTGACAGAATAGGTAGGGCTCCCATCGATAAACTGGACAGGAGGAGGGGGAGCGACAGAGGGAACCAGAACAGAGTCTAGAGCAGGCTTGAGCTTTGACGCATGGAAAGTAGGGTGAACCTGGGTAACCTCAGCCTCACAGCAGTAGAGTTGATGACATTGGTGACAGGGAAGGGCCCAACAAATCCAGATACCAGTTTCACATTGGTTACACGGGGGTTGATCAGAGAGAGATAGCCATACTTTTGTCCAGGCCTATATGAAGGAGACGGCCTCCTGCGTCTGTTCTCTTGGCGTTTAGAAGCCTTCACAGTCCTGAGACTGGTCTCCAACTGTTGGTTGAGCCTCTCTGTCTGGCCATAGGATTTAGGATGAAAATGTGAGGAGTTTATCTTTTTTTGCCAGGAGCCCAGGAGGAAAGGGATCCTGCGCATGGTTGATAGTGGAAACAGCCTCACAACAGATGCCATCGTGCAAAGGATCATCAAAAACAGGTAAAAAAACATCTAAATGTATAACTGACAAAACAAATCAGACAACGCCAGGAAAATTTTTTTTTTTTGTAATCTAGGTTGCTTTTTGAAACAAGGAACCAGAAGAAAGAGGCCAAAGAGATCGCTGTGATCCAAGCAATGAAACAGCAAGAGGAGGAAAAGACTAAAGAGCAAGCCCAAGTTGTGCTCTAAGCACTACCACTACATTTGTTAACTCGACACCGACATGTCTAGTTTATATAACTCCACTTCAGTGAAATCAACTACTAGAATCTGGCTAACTATAGTTGTTTTTTTATGTTTTAAGTTCCTCAATTATCACTTCTAGAGGAATTTGCCTTAAACAAAATAAATACATTTTCTAACGGGCTTTAAGTAGTAAAAATGAACAAGCTTGAAATTTTTGTTTAGCCCAACAGCAAATCAATCTGTATCATGTAATGTATTATAGAGATGATAAACTACTACGAGATTTGAATAGATCTCCCTGATTGTCTGTGAGCATAATGTACTGTATACCCAAAAATATTATTAAAAAATCTGTTTTAATAGGATTTTTTAAATTTTAAAGGCACATTGTGGAGACCTCAAAGTCATGCTTAATGAGTGCAATTGTTTTTTTTAACCAATTCTTTAAAATATTGGCACTACTGAGAAAAGGCATTGTTGTCATGACGGTTGTATGCCACAAAAATGTATGTGTGTGTGTAATGTAACAAAATTATATATATTTTAGTTAACTATACACAAAAATATAAATAAATATGAATTCTAACCATATTCATGTAGTATTATGTACACACAAATAAATATGCACATACATTTTTAAGTAAAAATATATTTTGTTCACCTCCTTCTAAAAATGTTTAGATGGTCTCATGTATTTCAAAAGCATAATGCTCTGTGTTGAAATTATTGTAGGCTTTGATCCATATGTTACTGACAGCTTCCATTTTAATAAAATGTAGAAAATGATTGGATTGTGATATATAATTGCTAATAAAATAACATTATAAAACCTTTTGTCCTGTTTTGCTTTTCTTGGGTTCACTGTTTCAATTCAAATACAACTTGGAATATATTTTAGGTTATGAAACTCTTAAGCTTTGCAGTTTTTGAAGACAATCCTGAAACAAAAAGTCATTTAATAATTGTGAGAATTAATTGTTGGCAATATCAGTTATTGCTCAGTGATTTTAACATGTGTTAAGAAATACAGTTTTTTTTTTTAACATAGACTCCTATACTTTTATTTTGAAAGTATCTGGAGTTTGCACCTGCAGTTAATTGCACTAATAATCACTTTCCAGGTTCTGCTGCTCCAAAAATACAACAAAGTATGAGGTGAAGACATCTTGAAATTATTATCTGTGCCCCACATCCACCAGAAAACAAAGGACAAGGCGGGCAATAAAGTAAATACCAACAGTGAAAGGATGTTTTGTTGTTTGCTTCCACTGCAGGTAGAGAAAAACACAAATACATTTTTTTTTTCCCAAAATCAGTTCAAAGTTTCTCACTAACTGCCTTTGAGGTGATTTTCAGCTAACTTTTTTTTTAACTTATAAGATTTCTGCTTTACATACTTGTTTTAATTGACATTTTTTTAATACAAACCAATTTATGTCTTTTTTTATTATTAGCAATGGAAAATTGTTTATATCTTATGCATTCTTGGCACGATCTGCATTTGTTTTACAAAAAAATATATGGCCTTTTCTGTCAGATCTGCTTGGGAATGTGCCCGGACATCTCAGAGGAGGAAAAACGAGCAAAAATTCAAAGCAGCAAAATTGAACAAGCCCTGAATGAGCATGCCATAGCTGAGATAAACACAGTGAAAATCCTTTTACTTGGTAATATTTTTCTTTTTCTTTTAATCAAGTACTTCTATCCTGTTCAAATTTTTATTTTTTTTGCACTAGGTGCTGCAGAGAGTGGAAAAAGTACGGTGATCAAACAGATTAAGATAATCTACAGCAATGGTTTTTCCAAAGAGGAGCTTATTACTTTCAAGGTTCTGGACACTTGGAAAACTTTAGAAGAGGCAACATGTGGTAAAACTAACAAAACGTTTATTTTAAAGCCTGCAGTGTTGGATAATCTCCTAACCTCTATGAAGATTGTTTTACAAGGCATGGGAACGCTGAGGATCAACCTTGCAAATCAAAAGAACAAGGTGGGAAATATAATCTGTTGCCCCAAGAGTCCACATTGTTGGTGTTCTCTGTTATTACACTAGATGTCACTCTTTCTCAATAATCTGGAAATGAATGCAGGCTTCGGGGTACATTTATTCACAGGACATTGGCAAATTGCACATTTGGGAGCAGTGATCTCTAAGTTGGCTTTCTCTTAACAAACACATGTTTAGTCTTGATGCAAAATATTATAGGCGAAAGTTTTCTCATCCAAACAACTCGAGGGGGAAAAAAAGATAATTAATTTGCTTGCAGCTTCTTTAAGCTTATATTACAAAAGTCCTTGTTTCTAACTGTGTAATACTGATTTTAAAAATTGCATTCCTGTCAGATGCATGCCTGCTCCATTTTGTCCTGCAGTCAGTGCTTGGGAGAGGACCAAGAGCTGCACCCCTTCATCGCTCATGCTTTCTGTGCACTGTGGGCTGACCTAGGGGTGAAGGCAGCTGCAGCCAGAGGTTACGAGTTTGAGCTGAACGACTCTGCACTTTAGTGAGTATTCTCACCTTAAGTGATTTAGATTGCACAGCCCTCCCAATTACGACTGATGATGGAAATGTCAAGGATAATTGCCCGGTTAGAAGTGTGTCGTCATCACACCTTTTCATTGCAGTGTAATGGTGAAGGTAGCGCTGAGATGAGAATAACTCAGCCAGGAAATGATTTGTGACATTTATGAAATGGGCGACTTAATTAGAACCACATAAAAAAACTGTAAAACTGTTTGCAGACATCCATGTGGATGGGGAATAGGGTGGAGTAGATGAAACTGGAAACATCAAAGAGTGGATTTTCTTGTTTCCCAGGAAGCCAATCAGCAATCTTTTTTGTAAAATGAATACATTTTGCACAAACATTTTGATTTTAACTATTTTAAAAATCACAGTTCTATATTTTTGAATTGAAATTATGGCAGTATTAGGAATAGCAACTATATTTTTTGAAAACATTAGCCATGAACTTTTATTGTTAGATTTTTATGCTTTTTGTCCTTTTTGTCCTTGTTGCTGAGAGTAGAATGTCCTGTGTCCAGCTATCACATACCTTAACAGACCTGTAGCTTTTTTATTTTTATTATTTGACAAAAACTCAACAGCTATAGATCAATAATGCTTCGTACTTCAACAACTACATATCTTCAAGTGAACTGAAAGGATGTGCAACAATCTTTTATTTCATTTTATTATTATTATTATTATTTATTTTATTGTCTGTTGTTCTCAAACAAGTAACAGAATGAAACCCTGGAGGGTCAAAATTTAACCTCATCTCAACCCAATTGATCTTCATCTATAAAACTTTTACTGTTGTTTTTAAAATATGCAAACTTTTTTTCAATAGTTCCCTTCGTATCTTCACATGACTTTTCTGATATTTTCTTGTTAGGCATAAACTGGTCGTAATATTTCTAAATGTTTTTTTTTTTTTTTTTTTTTACATTCATCTGGAAGATAAGACATAAATGAGTTTACAAAAATGATTTTGTTCAGTTTGATTAACAACTGTATTTAAATTATTATTTTTTGTATTTTGGAGGGAAACTCAAATATCTTATAGTTTTTTTTTTCTTTCCAAAACCAAATTTTTTGCCTAATTCCTCTAACTTCAGCTCCAAAACAGCCTTTTGACTGTTTACCTTCTGTTTCTGCATGTCAGTAGAGGAGCTGTTTGAATTTGCAGGACATTTTTGCATCATGAATTAGAGGTCAGTTTTTGCTGTTCATCATCTTGATGGACCTGAGGATAGTTTTGTGTCTGTGGGCTCTTCAAGACTCAATTTATTCTCTGCATCCAGCTAGCTAGCTATAAAAAATTCCTTGTTTGATGGAAAAATACTCTAGTATGTATGAATTTCATTTGTGTTCCCTTTTATTTATTAAATAGTGGAAAGATATAACAGAAATACACTGTCATATTTCTTATATTTGCTGACAGTTACTTAAAAAATACTTTCTCTTGTTTAAAATGCCTTTTGACATTATAACACTCAAATTTTTTAGTAAAACATGTTTAAAGGAAATTAAAAGTAAATATTTTTACTTTTTTGATGTCTAGAATCACCATTTGTTTTCCTTTAAGAAATTCTTGTCTTCAGATAATGCTGAATAAATTGACACGCTTATCTCTGAGGCAACAGGGAATCAATTTATCAAGATAAAATCTACTCCAGGTGCTCAGACTGAAAAAGATGGAGGTGTGACAGCTTCATTATTGGAACTCAATGAAGTTGGGAGCCGCGGGATTATATGAAATTCACCCAGCTCTCTTTCAATGTTCTCATTCTGTTAGACCCTGCATTGATTTCTACCTCCAGAAATGTTAGGGTGGAGTACGTCGTGACACACTTGACATACCCAGGCACCCGAACGTGTAAAATGACTTTTGATACTCGTGTAGGCATGAACTTAGCTGTTAATGTCACAGTAAATTTAATGGCATACGAGACTGTCCAGTGATGACTATTCAGTGGTCATCAAATCTTTTTATTTTCCTTCTTTAAATTAACAGAGGAAAACAAATCTACTTTCATCAATACTTGAGCTTACCCTAGAATTACATTAGTACATTTTGGAAATATTTCAGGTAAATATTTTTTGTTCAGAAGTTTGTTATTTATAAAAAAAAATCAGGAAATGCTTTTGTTATAAATTTGATCTAATATTACTCAACCATATCAACAATATCTTTGCTTTTTTGTGCCTTAAATGTAAGCCTCATATGCAAGCTCGGTGAATAATCGCAGCAAGCAGAGCTCGCATAGAGCAGCTGAAAGATCCCCGAGAAGCAGAGTAGCAATGTCAGTGTTGAGTTTAAATAAACTCTGTTCGCAAAACTTTTAAGGAAAGTTTAGAGGTAGATGTCTTGCAATACACAAGGCATAAAAAATACATTTTTTAATGACATCCAAATATGTGTAGTTTTTTTTTTTTTAAACTGGTAAATAATACTGCAAGTGATCTGTTTGTACTTGTGTGTTACTAAAGCATTTTGAACTTAAGTTTTATTTTATTTTTTATTTAATTTAAAGAAAGTTAGTGTTTGCAGTTTTCACACCCTTGTTAGATTTTGTTTATTTGGTTTATTAATGCTCCTGTCTAACATCCTAAAAAGTTTGTATTATTTATTTTGGTAAATGGCGTTTACTTATATAGCGCTTTTCTAGCTTATTGAAGGCCCAAAGCGCTTTACAATCACAGACCCATTCACACACACATTCATACACTGATGGTGGCTCAGCTTCCGAACACTGGCGCCAACCTTCCATCAGAGGCAATGTGGGGTTCAGTGTCTTGCCCAAAGACACGTCAACACATGGGCGGGCAAGGCAGGAATCGAACCTGCAATCCTTCGATCACAAGTCGACTGCCCTTTCCACTGCACCACGGCCACCCCGTTTTTTCTGTCAGTACATGCTCTACAATTTTGTGGCAACAAGCAATTACCTCTAAATAAGTTAGATGAGTTAAAGTGTTATTTAGATTGCTCTACAGGAAAAAAATGTCTAAAACTGCAAAAATTGGCTTTCTAAACCCTCTTTAGAACATTGTGGTCATTTAGACCATCACACTTGCTGACCTTGTTAAATTCCCATTTACTATCAATTGCTTTTAAAGCATGACTCATGTAATAGACCTCCAGTGCATGATGCATGTATGATCTTGGGGAGGATGAAGCCTCTATTTTGAGATGATAAAAATGGTGTTTAACAGCGTTCTGCTGATATTTATGCCCAGTTATTAACAATTATTTGCTAGAAAATATTTCTAATACAACTTTTAGTATTTCTAAAGGATTGTTGCATTTAAAGCTTCAGATCAGTTCTAAATGTTATAGGAAGTTGGCCGTCACAAGTTACACTCCCACAGAACACAATGAAGAATATGCAAATAAAACAAAAAGGAAATTTTGCTAAAATCAGAAACTGTATAAGTATCTCTTCAGAGTAATATCTTTTTTTCTTCCTTCTTTTTAGCTTTTTTGAAAACATCAGTCGCATCATCGCTCCTAATTATGTTCCTACTGAGACAGATGTTCTACGAGTCAGAGTGCGGACCTGTGGGATCATTGAAACACAGTTTCAAGTTAATGAAATGACATTTCGGTAAGATTCATAACAATGGCAGATCTGAACTGTCTCAACACCCACAGTATCAGCCTAAAGCTTGCTTTGACATTTAAAGTTAATGTTGGTTAGGATTCAGTTCTTTTTTGTTTTTAAATTGGCATTATTGACCATTATTAACATACATACTTAATTAAAAGATATGTTTAACTTTTTTTTTTTAGTTATGACACAGTGTTGAAATAATTATGAATAAAAAAGACTGGTGGGAAAAACTACACTGTGGTACAGATCTCAGTTTAAATTTTCATAACCCTTTCAACTCGGCAGGTATCAGCCACTAAAGGTGGATTTACAAAAGATCAGAGTATGTCTGAACTTTCTCAATCTGTTAGATGTTTCACACAAACGGAAAACTAAAGTTTACCTACTCACTAACTTTGCAAGTTGAACTGTTTTTTCACAGAATTTACTTGAATTGGCAAAATGTAAAGCACCAAACAAATAAATTGTTAGTCTCTTCATTCCTAAATCAACTGTGGACATAGTGATTCTCTCAGTTAAAAAAAGAAAAAGCTTGCTGAAATTTTATTTTTACCTTTTTACTTATGGTCTAAGGAAACTGTAACTATGGCTTGTTTTTCCCGTCAGTCTTTCCTCCTATCTTTTCATCTCAAAGGAGCTCTGGGTTGAGGGCGGCAGCTTCCTGTGGAGGAATCAGATTTGAAATATTGATGACCTCAATCTGCCTGCTTATCCGAAAGTATTAACTTGCGTATGGATAAATCATAGTGACTTAACTGTTTTCCTTCTTTTTTTTTTTTTGTCACGTTTCACTCTTTCTGTTCAATAATCATCATTATTTTGCTTGTGATGTCAAACTTGGTCTAAATGAACCTCAGTTTAACAATCAAATGTTGCAGATTTAAATTAAAGTTATAAACGCCCATTATTTAAATTCAAATTCCAGATTTTTTAATTTTACCTAAACGTGTATTTAACCACATACAATCTTTTATTTTGCACTTTTACATTTCACTTAAAATAAGTAAGATTTAGTCATTTCATTTGAGTCTTTATTCCATTAGTGCTTCACAATTTTTCTGACAACATTCTACCTTACATAATCATGTTTTTG
The DNA here is from genome assembly GCA_036245035.1 of Adrianichthys oophorus. NCBI lineage: Eukaryota > Metazoa > Chordata > Actinopteri > Beloniformes > Adrianichthyidae > Adrianichthys > Adrianichthys oophorus. The sequence continues at coordinate 12,379,257 of BSAI01000125.1, read as the reverse complement.
TTTAAGGTTCCATTGGTTGAAGTAACTTAAAAGTTCATAGTTTTTCCTGGTCATAAAAGTAAAGGACCAAACTTATAACTGGGTGTGACTGTAAAGCTAAAGTGACTTTTCTTTTCTTCTTTGCATAAACTCCGACTGTCAGTTCAGTTAACACTTATTGTCCCACAGCTTGTAAAATCTGACTCCTGACCCAGAGGATAAATGCCTCATTGACAGTGACATGAAAGTAGAGCAATCTTGCACCTGGAGACTCTTTTGTTCAAATGGAAACTCATTACCTATGTCATCAGGACCCTTTGCTTCACTTTGTGCCAGCTCATAGGCTGAAAAAGATTTTTCTAAGACTTAACATTATGGGAATTGTTCAATGCTCTTGTGGCAACACCTTCTTTCTGAAACTGGATTAAAAGCCCAACTTGTTTTCAACATTAACTCAAAGCTTTTAAAGATAGATCTTTCTGTTTTCCTTCCAGTTCATTTAATTTGCGCTAGATCTGTAATTAATCTTGACCTTTAATCCTGATCTGTGAACAGGTTGTATGATGTTGGTGGTCAGCGAAGTGAGCGAAGGAAGTGGCTGAACTGCTTCGACTCGGTTCATGCTGTGCTGTTTGTTGTGGCTCTCAGCAGCTTTGATATGAAGTTGATGGAGGATCCCTCAGTGGTATGTCTTTCAAAGCTCTGTTGGAAATGTACAGTAAATAAAGCTTTGCTTCATATTTACATCCTTGTATTCTAACATCAGAGTCAGCTTCAGAAAAGTCTTCAACTTTTTTCCTCGGTCTGCACCAACACACTCTTTCAGAAAACCTCCCTGGTGAGTTTGTTTCTCTTACTTACTTTACTTATCTTACTTTAGAAATTGCTAAAGTGAGATTTTTTTTATATCAAAACACATTCAAATGCAACTATGAGAAGATTATGACCCAATATCCTGATATCATCTTTGGTTCTCCATCTATGACACGTTCTACTTTTTCCTTGGTTGATTCTTTCTTTTTGAATGTTTTGGTGAAACAAAAAAATGCTTTTAGAACTCTTATGGTTTTAGAATCTGCAAATGACTAACCCTGACTGCCATTTTTGGTTCTTTTTAGTCAATTTTGTTTATTTATTTGAGACATAAAAACACATTTGAATCATATTATCTTGTACAAGTTGGAATGTTCATTGCATTTTATTGTAACATGCTTTTCCTAGATCTGTGCAAATCATCATTACATGTTAAAGCATTTTTTATTTCGTAGCAATTATGTCTTGAACTAAAGAGTGTGTTAACTGAAGGATAGATACCTGTTTATCAATGCACAGTTACCATTCAAATCTGGAAACAGAACCGATCCAGGTCATTGCCTCCTGTCTTTAGTTATTTCCGTGTTTTGGAACACTGAGAGGAAACAGTTTCTTGTTTTAAAATACTTTTTCAGATTTAACCTAGTCTTTTGTTGTTGTTGTTTGTTAAAGACAAAATAATTTATTTTATTGATACGGAGACCCAATGTATTTTTTTCTTTCGCATTGACCCACTTAAACATTTTAACATTTCAACATTCTTGCACCATTTGGCTGTATAGTACAGTATATTTTGTTAATTAGTGGGATTGAGGATGTTCAATAGATTAAATAGTGACGAAAAGAGCACTTACAATCTTAATAGTAAATAGTAAGTCTTGCAAGATTTAAAAAAAAAATACTTCTAACTTATAACAAATATTTAGTTGACTGAAGTTAAGCTCCTGCAGTTGTGACATTTTCTTGTTGCTATTTGCTAATTCATTTATTTATTTGATACATCTTACAGATTTTGCTCCTGAACAAAATTGATCTTTTCCATAAGAAAATCCAACACTTTGGAAGACACTTGAGATTTTACTTTTCGAGCTATAAAGGTACCTTTGAACTAAAATGCACATGCTGATGATGCATTTAGGACATTTCAGAACACTTTTTTTGGGGGGGCTAAAATCTCAAATTTTCAGCTCCATAATCTGCTTTCTTCCCTCATGTACAGGAGCTGATGGAGATGTGGATGCTGCTGCCTGCCACATCACTGATATGTTTTTTGCATGCAACCATTTTGACAGGCCAATTTACCATCACTACACCACCGCCACAAACACTGCAAATGTACAGGTGGTCCTCCAAGTGGTCATTAATCAGATTCTTGAGGAGAACCTTGCAGCTTTTCAGCTGTTTTAGGTCTCAAGGCTTTTATTTATTTATTCATTAATTTGCTGTTCTTAAATTGCATCACATGTCTTATTTTTATTAAAAACTTGTTAAATTTTTATTGTAGTTGTCTGTAATGTCTACATCTTAAAGGTAAAGTACTTTCTAATGCTAGTTGGTAATATTTTCCTTTCTTAATCCAAGTTAACTTTTTAATAATTCCTTTTTTTTGCTTTGATCATTCAAAAGGTGACATTTTAAGAACAAATCCCCAAATTTGAAACCCATAGTGTTAAGAACCACACAATTCATACTTTCAGGTTTTGCATTTTCAACAAGCTTTTTTTAATCACTGAAACTACAGCTCACATATGTGCATTCATCCACAGCTTTTGCAGTTTAAGTGTTTGAAAGCATTTGCCCATAAAATCAATACAACTGGTAAAATGGTACATGGAAAAAGTTACAACTTCCATCCAGAACATTGCCCATCTTAATTTCAACACCTTGTTTCATGTTACTAAATATAACTTGAATTTGGCTCCATTGTTGTTGGTGTCTCAGTCTCCTGCACAGTCCAAAGAGTCCAGGGAGAGGAAGACATCCGCTTTGCATTTAAATGATCCCTTGATTTCTTGGGACAATTCGCAGCTCTGCAGGTTTGGTGTAATGTCTTTGAGGCAAATGGGCTATTTGTAGAGAATGAAGACAGGAAAAATAAGAACATGTCATAAGTAAAAGCATTGTAGACTTTATACATTTTATAGGCTTAGTAAAAAATGGCAAAATGTCACATTAAAATCCACTAAGATGCAGTTGACAAAACAAAATGTAATAGCAGATCTTTTTGTTCTGATTTCTACTGCTACAACTTTGTGATAAAATTGAATTAATCTAATCTGAGATGATTGTTTTTACAGTAATGGAAAAAAAGTTTTTAACTTGGTTTTAAAAAAGTCAATCCTAAATAGATCATTTTCTCTTGTAGATTGTTTTAGTCAAATAATCAGAGATTAAAGTTGCCCCGTTAATCGTGTAATCTTGTGATACTGAGCGTCCACATGGTGCTGAAGGGACAGTTCCTTGTCATTTAAAACCAACAAGAAGTTCAAGGGTTTGTTTGTTCTCACCAAGTGGAAAAAGTTGTCCACAGCTAAATGTTTGGAAGTAAGACAGTTATTGGAAAAAGCAATACTTACCATGGTCTTGAGGATGGAGTTGTGAGAAATCAAGTCAGACAGCACGCTGTTGATTTCCGTCTCGCCACTGTCTGACGGGTTTTCCTCCCTCCTGACGTGCGGTGATCTCCGGATCCCGGACAGCAAACCGGATGCCCTGCCCACGGAGTAGTAGCTGGGACCGGCCACCTGCTTGTACCATGCCTCCGACGGACTACAAACTGCCAGCACTGCAATCACTGCAAAGGAGAGATTAAGTTTGGGCTGCATCTCTGTGTCCGGCGTGCGTTTTGGTGGCTCAGTGGAAACGTCTGTGTGCTCTCATCCAGCTGTCCAGAGCGCTTTTATAGAGCCATGCACTCCCCCTCCCACTCCCAACACTCATTTGTTTAACGGAGGAGAACAAAAAAGGGCAGTGAGTTTCATTCACGCTCTGCAGAAACGATGGCCTCTGGAAGGCTTCCTTTAGGCTTTGCTTACGTTGTTGTGTGGCTTCTGTCAAGTGTAAAACAAATGACTTTTTATGTTCTGCAAAAACCCAAATGGTTAAAAATAGACTTAAATGATAATTAAATTCCCTAAAAACAAATCTAATGTTTGTGCAAATTGTAGTCTAAACTTAATAAAATCCGATGATGATGACCATTTGATGAAGTTGGGTCTAATGCCTCAGGATGACCACATTTATGATTTGTAATAGAACTGACACGTTGATTCTTTCTATTGATCTATCTGTGCATTCGTCCATTTTCCTTTGGAAGTTCTGAGCTGTGGGACAGGTGAGCTTCCACAGCCTGGATGTATCACCTCTTTGCCCACTCCTACATTTGCCATGTGGAATTTTTTCCACTCCATGAAACTCCTCAACTGGAAGGTTTTCGGAAAATCTTGTGGCATGATGATCAGATCAACAGGCCCTTTAAAAGCCCCGCTTTAACATCTTCCAAAAATAGCATCTCATTTCAAATGCTGCTAGAATATGTAAACTCATTAGCATATCTGAAAAAATTGAGGACCAAGAAGAAAATCGATCTGTTCAATCTGATCTACAAAGAAAAAACAAACTGCATCAAACATGCTTTCAGTAAACACGCCATAAGGATCCGTGTTGCTTAAATTAAGTTCTCATTTGTTTGTAGGATTTTGTTCAAGGTGTCAAGAGCTGTAGTTTGCATTTTTCAATTTGTCCTTTTCAGTGTTGGAGACATATCTGCAAATAGATGAGGACAAAAATAGTGGAATGAGTGGAGGAGTGGGATCATTGGCTACTGTGAGTGCTCATTGTGCTGGGGCTATGTGGTTCAGACTGGAGAGACTTAGTGCAGACAGACTGATGATTATTGGACCGTGATACTTGTGACTGGTTTCCTGTTTACTGTAGCAGGGGTTAAACTACGCTTTTATACATTTTAAACAGAAGATTGACATTATTTTTCAGTTTTTATGTTCAAAGAGAAATTAAATACATATTTTTTGTTTTATTTTTAATGGACTGAGGGTTGCAGGAAATGTATAAACCAGGCTTTAAACATTATAAATCATAAAAATAAGAGATTGGAATTGTATATATTACAGAGATGTGTTCAAACAAAACAAAACTGTGACATCTGTGCATTAAATCCTGTGCTGTTGGCACAGTCTTTAGTATAGACAGGAAGGGGCTGGTGTGCTAGGGGGGCTCTGGTATTGGTGGTGATGGGTGAGATTGCAGCAAAACTTAGTGCAGCAGTTTGTGGTTTGTTGGGTTTTAAAAGAAAAATACATTAAAAGGAGATTGGTGAGAGCATATTATGAATACAGCCACATTCTAGGCTGTGCATTAGGCAGTGGATTAAACTTTGTCGCAGAAGTTGCAATCAAAAAAAAAATTCTGCCCCTCAGATATTTTATAATATGCTGCAAAATGCTCACGTTTCCTTTGATGGCTTACCATTTATTCCATCATTTACCACTTTTTGACCACTTTAAATCTCAGAAACAATTTTATAATTGACTTTAGAGATCCTCCTTTCCACTTTTTGATGAAATGATGATGAAAAAAAGTTAGTCTTTAAAAAAATTTACTTTAATCGGAGACGATTTCCAGATGAACTAAATATTTTAGTAAGTTTACAAAATAAAACTGTGAAACTAAAACAAAAAAGTCATGTCTTTGACACTGCAGAGTTTATTTAACCTAACAGAACTACATGACCAAACAAGAATTGTTCAACATTAGCCGCCAAATGTAGACGGGGAGGCCGTGTAGGCTTATCTCTTTGCACATCAACAAAGATATAAAGATATGCATCATTTAAGAAAGTGTTTGAGTTAAACTTTTTCAAGTCTTAAACATGATAGTGACAGTTTTTAGCTTTATCTGTGTTTTTTCCACTTGTGCCTTCATGTGGTCAATGACTGATGCAGCAGCAATGAATTAGTTAGCTACACCTGTAACTTCAAAAGTAAGGAAACATCAGGAAATCTGCACATGAAATGAAGCTTAGCAGAAAGTGGGTCATGTATTTAGTCACCACCATGATACCACAGTGCGCCGTGTCTCTATCAGCTTTCAGAGAAGAAATAAGTGTCTTCTCTGAAGGGTCTGGTTTCATATACTTGCTTGAGATCTGAGCTTGTGATGTTTATGGGCTGATTTAAAATTGCATGACAATGGCAATTTAAAAAGAGCAGAAATAGAGATAAACTATTTCTTTTTTGTTTGTTTTTTTGCATCTTTGCTGCAAGTCTGCAGAGGTTTTTTGTAAAAAAGAAATTTAACACATCAGCTGAATAAAGGCATGAAAAGGATGCTTGTGCTTCTTTTCCTGAGTGGTAAGTACAGCATTTTATTTATCTGTGTGAATTTTCAAGGCCCAGTGGGTTACTTAAGTAATGTAAACGTGTCGCTATGTGTTCTAGGTGCTTTTAGCAGTGTCTGGGAGGTGAAATATCCACTGAAAGAGACTTGTGCGCTAAACGGATCATCTGTGATCATCCCGTGTTATTACAGCTATCCTGAGTCAGAAACTGTAACAAGTGTAAAATGGGGTCACAAAGAAAACTTTTTTGATGGCCCTTTCATTCTTGACAGTGAATTAAACAAGACATCGTCACGCTTTACATACAGTGGCGACAAAAAACACGACTGCTCATTGACAATTAACAATGTGGAGCATGGTGACGCTGGAAAATTTGCCTTTAGATTCATCACTAATTCTGACACTGGCAAATTTACTGGTGCTCAACATTGGTGGTGAGTTTATTTTGTTGAGAATTCTTACCTGTGATGGAGATGATTTACTTTTAATTTCACAGTGAAAAAGCTTGTTTTTTTTTTTTTTTTTTTAGATTTGAACATCTCTGTTGTTATGGCAAAGGGGAATAATGTCATCAAAGAAGGTGACTCAGCGAGTCTTACCTGCACCAGTAGCTGTGATGGTGGAGAACCATCACATTTCATCTGGTTAAAGGATGGAGAAGTTATAAACAATGGAACCATGCTCAATCTAACAGACATGTCCTCTAAACACTCTGGAAATTACTGTTGAACTTATGAGGGGGCAACTTCAAAAGTCATGTGGATAGATGTTGAATGTGAGTAAAAACACCAACGATGTTTGAAGAAACTAAATGATATTCGTTTGTTTTCCATCAATAAGCATTTTATTAGGCAATATTTCCAATTTAATTGAGAATTTATTCATTTATTTATATTAATTAAATCATTAATTTTAAAATTATTACATTTATTTTTAAATAATTATATTTATTTTTAAACAATTATATTTATTTTTAAATCATATTTCTTTTTAAATCATTATAGTTATAGTAAAATAATTATAGTTATTGTAAAATAATTATATTTATTTTTAAATCATTATATTTATTTTTAAATCATTGTATTTATATTTAAATCATTATTTTTATTTTTAAATCATTGTATTTATATTTAAATCATTACATTTATTTTTAAATCATTATATTTATTTTAAAATTATTACATTAATTCATTCATTCATTTTCCAATCCGCTTTATCCCTTTCGGGGTCACGGGGTTGCCGGAGCCTAACCCGGCTACTCATGGGCGAAGGCAGGGTACACCCCAGGACTGGTCGCCAGTCTGTCGCAGGGGCCACAATCACACACCCATACACACTCATATTCACACCTCATTAACCTGTGAAGCATGTTTTTGGACGGTGGGAGGAAGCCGGAGTACCCGGAGAAAACCCACGCATGCACGGGGAGAACATGCAAACTCCACACAGAAAGGTCCCCCAGCCAGGACTTGAACCGGGAACCTTCTTGCTGTGAGGCAGGAGCGCTAACCACTGCGCCACCGTGCAAAATTATTACATGTATTTATTATTATGTATATGTATTTATTTATTTTTATTATGAAATACTCTATTGACATCTCCTCATTTCTCGCAGTTGGACCTAAAAACACCAACATGAAGGTTTTTCCGTCAGAAGAAGTAGACGCTGGGACCAATGTCACGCTGATCTGTAACAGCCATGCAAAACCTTCAGGGATGAATTACACCTGGTTTAAAAAGTATGGAAATAGCGTAATGGTTGTCGGGGAACAGCACAAATATTATTTTAGAAAATGTTCTCAGAGGGATGATGACCAGTACTTTTGCCAATCCACCAACAAGCATGGAAGCTCCAACTCCTCTGCTGTCACTGTAAGGATTAAAGGTAAACATTATGATCAGTTTCTATTAAAAAGTGTAGTTTGCAACAGTTTGGTTACACTTAAAACAGATTCACACAGTTTTATCTTTGACATCCCTATCAATATTTAAACTTCATTTGGTTTTTTTGCTCAGGTTTGGAATGAAAGCCGTAACCGAAAAGAAAAAAAAAAAAACTCAAATTTTTGCCCCCCCCCCCCCCCCCCTTTTTTTTTTTCCTTGTAATAAATTACAGAAATTGACCATTGGCCAGGATGTGTGTTATCCTGCCCACGCTCAGTGATACCAAAGGTGGTTTTGTACTCAGTTAAATTATACTTCAGTAACACTTGAGTGACCTCAGGACAAAATATTTGAAAGTGCCTCATTGGAATGCTGGATCACCATGACCTCAGATATACATAAAAAGGAACTTATTTGACTTTTGTATGACAATAAAAATTCATAAATAAATAAAGATGATGATTGTATTGTGTTTACCTTCATATGAATCCACATTTAAGCAATGGCTCTTTCCAAAATAAAATGTTTTATAATCCTTGTGCATTTTGAGAATCATGTCATACTAACTCAACTTTTCTGTTCTTTTTCTTAGTGCACCCAACAACGTCTAGCACTAAACTCATCATCATATTGAGTGCTGTGATTCCCGTGCTCCTTGTTGCGACTACGGTTGCAGCCAAGAAAAAGTAGGCAACATTCGTGCACAGTGAAGTCTCACTGCACATTAAAAATATTATATTTAAATATATTTATATCTTTATCTTTTGCAGATTTTGCAAAAACAAGAGGACAATAACAGAAAGTGACTGTGAGGAGGACACACAGGTGAGCTTATCGTCACCGCCTGCAGCAAGCGCTGACTGCTGTTATTTTGTTAATAAATATGTGTAGGAGAGGATTACTGTGTGTGTAAAGCAGTTTACCAAGAAAAACCCAGAATGCATTTTTGTCATCATCAGCATCAAATAAACTGTTTTCTTTCTCTTTTATGTTATTGCTCTGAACAGACACAAACACAGTCCTTATCCATTAATGCTTTTCTTTTTAGGATAATGTCTATGCCAACTTGCCTGCGCTTGACAAGAGCCAGTCACAAGAAGAGATTCAGAATGACTCATACATTGTTTATACACCGATAGAAGTCAAAAGGAAATCTGATATGTAAGATATTTGAAAAACATTTTTAAGAGTAAATGATCCTTCATCAGAGTAACCCTCCTCCCTGCATCACCTGCAGGGTGCAGCAGACGGACTCCCATGACGAAAGCAGCTCGGTGATTTACAGCTTAGTGTGCAGGTAAAGTTCATCCAGCAAACATTTCATTAATAACTGTTTGCTTAAGGCAGCTGCATTGCAAACACATTTTTTTTTTCTTTTCAGACCCCAGCCACTAAACCTTTCCTATGTTGAGCCTTCAATACATCAAACATCATTTTGAGTGATGGTGTTGCATCCACAAAGCATTAGAAAAAAATCTATTTTTGAGTAAACAAAATGACTTTTGTTCTTAAATGTGTAAAAATGTATATATGTTGGTATTTTTTTGTAGAAAAATAAATCCTTCTCTGTTCACATTTTTGTTCAGTGTTTCCTGTCAGATAAAAGTAGTTTAATTGAAAATCTTAAAAAAAGAAAAAACCAAACAAAAGATGAAAGATTTTGATTCAGGAAGTTTTCATGGCACCCAAGATTTTGGGTAGAACTGTAAAATATAAATTTAGAGAAGAGTTGCATTGAGTTAATATTATTAATAGAGATGGTATTTGTTTAGGCAGTTCAATAGAAAAGAGGAGACTCCTTAATTACCCACAAATCATACATTTTAAGTGTTTATTTCTTAATTATTGACAAATCCAATGCAAAAAACAGCATCTAATGGAAAAATCCAGATGCTGATTTACCTTTCAAGCAAAATTACTAATTAAAAAAGAAAATAAAAACAAACAAACTTGAATCCCGCAAAGACTTTATGTGAAGGGGGGGTACTTGATATTAGATCGAGCATAAAGGAAAAGTTGAAGGCAGATTTAAGACCAAACAGAGCTTTCACCATGGATGGCCTTCATGCTGCATTAATTCATGCAAAGGAAACTGCATCCTTGTATTCACAAATTAAGAAATAAACATAAAAAAAGCAGTCTGTTTATAGTAAATTATACTTTTTGCACTGAAGAGAATCAACTTTATAATGACATTTTAATTGCAATGTATCTGTATTTTTGCAGATGGGAAAGAAACCTGTTTTAACAGTCTTCATTTTATTATTGTAATGTCATTAATTACTTAACTTTTAAAGTGTTGTGCATTCTGTGGTACAATACATATGCTAATGGTAATTTTTTCACTCGCTTTTAACTTTTTTGTGCATTGATCTTTTCCATTGTTTTTTCTTCTGAGACGGTTGAAAACAAAAACCTCAGCGATGAAGAGTAACAACTTCCCCATTTTGCCCTTATTTATTTTTTCTCTCATAGAAACTGTTGAGCGAAATAGCTCTGAGACGCGCTGCCTGTTTACTGTGTGTGCGTCATTAAGAGACTCATTCTGGAAATGCCCTTCTTTCTTTCTTTTTGATGTCTTGAGCTGTAAATTTCCCTCAAGTTTTTATAGATTTAGTTCTTTATGGCCCTACAGTTTTTACATTTTTATGGAGGATCTTGTTTTCTTTTTGTTATTGAAAATAGTAGGTTTAATTTCTTCAAAAGCTGACAGTTGCATGATGGGCCTCACTTTCAATGCAAGTCAGGTTTCCATGACGATATCCACACGAAATGGAATTTGAAAAGTCAAAGTGGATTTATCTTGGTGAAACACCTTAGATTGGTGTTTCAGCAAGATAGTATAAGTTACTTTTTCAGATGACCTCTGCTGCCTTGTGTGGAAATGACACAGCGACACATCCTGAAATCCTGACTCAGTCTGCCCTCTGCTGGTAGTTTGAGAACATGACAGGTTGATCTCTTCAAAACTGCCTGTCACATGAGGACTGTAGAAAAGGTCAACTCATGTTCCATTTTAACTATTGTGTTTATTTATGGCTTTACTTTTTGCCATTTCCCCCCTACAACAGGAACAAAATAAAAAAATAAATACATAAATAAATAAATACAATAAAAAAATAAGATTAATTTTTTTTGAGGGGCCTATGAAATCACATGTTAAAAAATTCTCAAAGATAATAAATTAATTCTAAAAGTTTTAAATATATATCTTTTTTAAGATAAAAGGGTGCATGTGCGCAGTTTTTGTGGTTTATTATAATTCTAAACATTAGTTTTCAGGTTTGCTACATAACATTTATTTTAAGTTTCGCTGTGTTTCTTGAAAATTGTATATTGATTGGTTTAGGGATAAACTTCGATTTGTGGATGCCCGTTTTCGATGAAACGAAACTTCTAGTGATGCGGAAATGAAATTCGGTGTAGTCTTAAACGCAGCGGTGGCACACTTCCTTAATACACCGGCAGCACAGATGACCTAGACTCTTACAGAGCCGAGTGTTGTGACAGTTTTGGTTCTTACAAAGAAAAAAATGCTCTTCTTTGGAGAACCTTGAAGAGAAAACACGTCAGAGTGTTGTGTTACGACAAAAAAAGAGCACAAATCCCACCAGCTGGGAGACCTGTCAGACCGCGCTATCGCCGGACAAGGCTGAGTAAGTTCCACCGTGGCGGGTTTATATTGTCATGTCGCCGCGGGCCACCTGTCCCACTCGTGATTGTGTTCCATAACAAAAAGCGCCTGTGAAAGCTACGCTTAGCGGCGCATTTTCGTGTTGTTTTTTAGCAAGCTAATTAGCATGCTCGCTGCTTGGATTTAGCTTGGGAGCTAACTTACCCCTTCTTTAGTGAAGGAGAAAATATGTGATGTCAAAATATTAGATATTTGGTATCAAAATATCATTTCATGCTTTTTTTTTTTCGTTTTCAAAACAACAGGAAGTGACTTCATAGCGCTTTTTATAAAGTAAATATGTTGAATGGGTTCACCATAAAATATCTTCGGAAGGTAAAGATGAATCACTCGGCATAAAAAAAAATCACAGTCGATAATTGATTTTATTTGTTCAACATTTATAGGAATAACACATTGCTGTTCCATTTTTTTCCTATGATTGTTAAAAGAAAAGTTATGCATTCTGCATTGTCAGATATTTTCTATTTTCTTGATTAATGTAGTAAGTAAGTTTGCATAAAATATGTTTATAAGCAACATTAAGGTTATTTAAAAATGCTAACTAAAGCTAAACATGTTTTCCTGGGGAAGGGCCGGAATCCATCCAAAGGAAAGGTTATTATTTAATGAAGAGTGAGGGGGTTTCATGGTTAAAACAAATCTGTCATAACTTTCACTTTTGATTCCTATCAAATGTAATATGATCATTACATTTCGCAATGTAGCACCGATAAAGCTATATTTTAACTGGATAGCGTACAGTAAAGGACATCTAGAGAAAAAAAAGCTTTTTGTACTGTTTTATTGCTAATTTTGTATTCTGTAATGCACATTATTTTGCATTGTTTAAATACAATGACATATGATTAGGTTAGTTTTTAGTTGATAGTTTTACACTTTTTTTCCCTTTTAAATTATATTCAGCCATGATCTATCTTTGGATATTTTTTTCTTGATTTAAGTTTCACTTTGCCCGAAAGGACTGAAACATTCTTTCCAGAAGAAGCAAGAGAAACTATAGCAACATGATAACATGATTTCTGGCTCCATCTGAAATGAAACTGTTTTCAGGCCTAATTGTTGGGCAAGGGTGTTTAAAGTCCTAATGAAAGCCATGTTATCGCCCAGATTTGCAGACTTGATCACAGAATAATGAGACCACTGCTGGTAAAAATGAAAGTGAAAAGGATGCACGTTTAATTGAAATTGGTGTCTTTTGTAGAGATCTCCAAAGCTTGAGGATGAAGTGCTCGAATTGTGGCCACACTATAGTGGAGAAGCAAGCCAAGTTTTGCAGTGACTGTGGCTACAAGCTTTCTAACCAACCTGCTACTGCACAGTGTGAGTAAACAAACTCATAAATGCTACTACATGATGTTCTCTATATTAGGATTATTGTGTTTAATACATGTTTTAAAATAGTTGACAAAATAGACTGATACTGTGCTGAATTAGCAAGTATTAAAGTAATATTTTTAACTGCATTGTGTAAAAAGTGTGTTGTTGCCTAAAGAATAAACAATATTAAGGGAAAATGAATGGCCTTTTTTTGATACAGACAAAGAAAGTCAGCCTCATCCACTGGAAAGTGCAAGTCCAGTAACAGATTCTGAGCAAACTGAACAGCTCCCTGAAAACAAGGAAGCCAAGAAGTCTCCCAAACGACCAAATGATGAACAGCCCATCCCAAAGAAAAAGGTTAGTTTTGACTCCCAGAGGTTGTTTTGAGCACTGGAGTTGTTTTTGAGCAGTGGCCCCTCCAGTTTTCCTTAATTTCTCAAAGTGGAATCCACAAAATAAAACGCAAACTTCAGCCTCGTCCCACTTTTAAGGTGGCATGGATGAACATAAGAAAACAAACAAACAAATAGATCACCAAACTGGTATTTTTTAAATATAATCATAAACGTGTATCCACCTTTTGATCAACTTCATTAGCAGCATTCTCATAACATTTGGCAGCCGGTTACTAAATGTTATGTATTATTACTATGGTGTGGAGGAACAACTGTAGCAATAAATCCATATTTGGAGTAATGACTTCTGTTTTTTGTCATTTAAATGCAGCTTTCTTTTATTTTGAAGTTGAAGGCCCTTCTTCTGTTTCCTTTCTGTTTTTTTTCTACAAAATAAGCTTTCCAAATACTTTTGGTTTTTTTTAACCTTGCTTGAATGGGGATTTACATTTAGCAGTCAGCGCAGCCGCTTTAAGAAAGTAACATATATATTTTCAATACGTGACTGAGCAACTTCACATGCGTCAAGAATGAGTCAGATATGTTATAGAGAATCCAGGAGTTTTCCATAAACAAAACTTTCTTCAGAATCAGATTATGAATAAAATGAAAAAAAAAATGTAGTTGATGTTTCTTTCTACTGTGGCCCACTCCCAACTGTCCCACGGACCGGTACTGGTTCGCAACCTGAGGATTGGGTAGAGCTGTTTTAGAGTATTGTCATCTTTGTTTGCTTTCAGTTTTGTTCTGTTTGCAGATGGACACTCCCCTTTGCATATTGCATGTAAAACCATGGGTGTGTTCAAACACCAGATTTTATTCACAGCAAACACAACCAAGAGCCAGTCAAACCTGCGTAGTTTGGATGGTTCATGTTGCAAATGTGGATGAATTATTAAACATTTTTGGAAAAAAAACCTACTTTTTATTTTTGTTTCCGCAGAAAAAGAAGAGGAAGAAAAGCAAGAAAAAAAAAGATGGCAGCGGGTCATCAGACCAAGAACAAACTCGATTTGACTCACTTACGTCTCTAGAAGACAACCAAGAGAAGAGGATGGATGATGGAGGAGACTCCTCCGACAACTTTGACGATGCAAAAGAGGAATTCACGGATTCACTCCAGGCCCACTTGCCACCAGAGGACCTGTCTAGCTCATTAGCCTCTAACAACACAGGCCCCTCCTCTGAAGACACAAAACTCATTCAGAAGTCTCCTGGTGAAGCTGAAGAATCTGCAGGGATGGAATGTCAGGAAGCCACAGATAAACCCAAAGAGGGAGAAATCAGTGAAGGAAAAGCGGATGATAGTCAGACACTTGAAACTAAACCAGCTGAGGCTCCAGATCTACAGTCTGTTTTAAAGAACAACAAAACCCCTAAAAGTGATGCAGATAAAGCAACTGAGACTGCCACAGATATAGATCAAAAAGGTGCTGGGAAAAAATCCAAAAAGAAGCAAGAAACAATCATGACCACGCAGTCTTCAGTAGTCCAGTCTGCCAATCCTAAGGGAAAACAATCCGGGCAGCCCAAAGAGAAGGGCAAAAATCTAAATGATCAACAGCAGAAAGGAAAGCATCTCAAGGAAGAGAAAAACAAGGAAAAAAACCAAGATCCTCTAGAACAGACGGAAAAAAATCAGGGCAATGACGAACAAAAGAAAAAACATCAAGATGGTCAAAAAGAGGAGACGACAAATCAGAGCAATCAAAATAAGGACACAAATCAAGACAAGCAAAAAGGAAAAAATCAACTCAAACATGGGAGTAGTGAATCAACATCAAAGGTAATTTCTGGAATAATTTAAAAACAATACTGTATAAAAAAGAAATGAACAGAATAAACATATTTCTCTTTTACTGCAGGCCACCAACGTAGGCTCCAGTGTGGACCCGGAGGATATGGAGGTTGAGGAATCTGGACCTCTTCAAATGCCCTCAGATGATGTCAAAGAATGTAAAGAGGACAGCATGGAAAACACAACCAAGGGGAAAACTCCACCCCCAAAGATGTAATTTCTTCTCTTTTAAATAATGTTTTCTAACCTCAGCTTTTTATCAAGTTTAACACTTTTTCTTTTTGGGTTTTACTCTTTAGACTGACCAAGAACAAGATTGTGGCTACACATGAAAGAGTCAACATTTACTTCCACGCCATTCTCTCAAAGGATTTTAAATTTGATCCAGAAAGAGATCACATTTTTATCAAAGCAGGGTCACCCCTTGGTACATGGAAGGACAATGTTGTTGAACTGTTTGTAACCAGGTAATGACACAGTAATAGATGTAACATACAGAGCAATGGCTACATAAAATATCCTTAGGAAAAGTCTTTTATGCTATGGGCAAAAATACAACTGCCACTGTCTGATTGGGAGGCATCGTCTGAATCTTTGAGATTTCATGCTGCCACTGGATTTTTAAAAAAATTGTTGGCATGGTCAGGAATGTGGGTGGCTGCCATCAGTCAGGTTAGGATCACGCCATTACGAAATCTGGGAGACCACTGGTCACTTTGCACCACTGGTCATTCATAACTCAGATTTTGAGTGACATTTTTTACTTTTTCTTAAAATCTCAGCAGCCACTGTGCAGCATGTAAAAATGCCACTGCCGACTCCCAATTACAAATGCCACCGCATGGCCACCTGCCGAATTGGCTGAAAAACTTGCATTTAGGTCATTTCCCAGTGGCACTATAGGATATGTGACTATAGTCTTACAGGTATTTTTTCCTTTAGGGAAGTAATACAAAAAAAACAACACATTTTTGATTTAAAGAAGTTTTTTTAACATGTTGCTTTTAGTCTTTATAAGTGTCACTTTTTAGCATTCTCCACTTGTAAAAAAAAAAAAAAAGCATAAAATCTTTTATTTGATTTGATTGTTAAACTATCTTGGTCTTAGCAAATAATCTTTAAATAAAAACTTTCAAAAATATTTTATATAATAAAAATTATACATTTTTTTGCAGGTGTTTAGACGAACATGGGTTCTTGGTGACAGGCAGCATGGCAGCAAAAAAATCTGATGTTGTTTCTGAGTCCATACCATACAAATATGTGGTGTATAGGGATAAAAAGCAGGACTACGAGTATGAGTTTATATACAAACTGGATTCTTCACATCATCACACCAACAGATGTTTGTTTGTGAAACCTCAACTCCTCACTGCTGATGGTAAATATAGCCAATTAATTTAAAATGGATTTATAGTACTGAATTTTGCATTTGAGTTCCAGGGATCTTCATTTGTGCTGAATACTTGTTTTTATTTTTAAGGCGACTGGCATCAGTATGATGACATCATTTGTGCTCAGCCATCCAAAGGAATAATCACACGCATGAAGGAAAAAATTTTTTCTGAACAAAGCAAAGATGTTATTCAAGGCAGAATGATCGCAGGAAATTTTATGTTGGATACCATATTTGATCTTCTTAGTAGCTGGAGTGAAACAAATCTGAGAAGTTTTCAGATTCAGCTTGGCCAATTTTTCCAGGTTTATGGGAACCCCTTTGTTTTTGAGGAGAAAGGAAAGAAATGGAGCTCCTTGGATTTTGGGGAAGACAACGTAAGTACAGTCCTTTTTTCTGGGCTAGCTTTTGTTAATCAGCACTAATAAAAAACTTCTAATCACAATTAAAATGAAAGAGAAACTAAGAAAATGTTCAATTTTGGTTTTTAGTTTAAAAAAACATTTTTAACCTCTGCATTCTAATTTGTAATTTTCAGGTAAGGAGGTTGCTGAAGGAGTTCATGTTGGAGAAGGTGTTTCCTCAGTTAAGGGATAAACATGTGGAAAACTGCTACATTCGGGACCCCCTGAAAGCTGCCGTGATCGTGCTTTATGTATGTAGACAGAATAGCATCAGACTTGATAACGCTGAGCTCCATCGGCTCTGTTCTGCACTTTGCTTGCCCAGAAAAGAGAAGAATGCCTTTGATGAGTACTGGACAGACTTCTCTCAGACCATCATTTCTGTTCTGCGCAGGTTGGTACAATGTTTTCAGTTTATTTATTTTAAGTAAAGTTAATGATATATAAATAGTACAAAAAATTTAGTATTTTGATTTGTCCTCAGTGTTATTTTATTTATTTTTCTTGTTTCAGTTTACCACAAATCTTGGTAGATCTAATCAAGGAAGTAAAGAAAGCAACAATGCTTCGGTGGATTTTGGTACTACCACTTTTACACCTTGTCAAAGGAAACATCAAGCCCTTCGAAGTACAAACCTCTGGAAATACCAAGTACGACTTGTCTTGGGCTGGACTCCAGGGACTAGAAATAAACAACAGAACACTGACAAGCCAAGAAACCAGGTTTGAGTCCTTTTTAGCTTTCATATTCCACTTTATAATATGCTCAGTATATTTTTTTTACTGTTTGTGCTCTCACTGTTCTCAGAGAGCTCATCAGAATGTTGAAAGACCACAGTCACTTGATGGAGGTGGATTCCCTTTTAATTCGATCCTGCTTGCATCTGATGTCATTTGACAAGCTGATGGAGTGCACAAAGGATTTGAACCCCGAACTTTTGGACATTCTTCTAGTTGTCACACAGAAAGTTCCTGAGGACATCACTGCCAGCAATTTTGAAGTGAGTTTGGCTCAGTGTTGCCAGAAAGTCATGGTTTTCCAGCGCAAAAGTTATCTAAGACCCACAAAAAAAAGTCCAAAAAGTTAATCAGTGGTTAATTAGCTTACGTTGAACTTACGTTGTCTTCCCCGAAATAATCCATTATGTATTACTTCCCTCTTTAAAAGTAAAACTTTGAAACATCTTTTAATGATATTACAGCTGCCATTTTTTGAGTCAATCGGAGCCATCCATCCATTTTTAACCTGCTATATCTCTTTTGCGGTCACGGGGGTTGCCAGAGCCTGTCCTAGTTACTGTTGGGCGAAGGCGAGGTACGCCTGGACAGATGACCAATTTGTCACAGGGTACACAATCACTCCTACAAACATGCACACCTAAGGACACTAGAATAGCCAAATAAATTATGAGGCATGTTTTTGGACTGTAGGAGGAAGCCGGAGTGCCCTTAGAAAGCCCACACATGCCAGAGAACAAGCAAACTTCCTAGCTGGGATTTGGCTAGGAATGAACCAGGGCCTTCTCGCTGTGAGGCGAGAGCGCTTATTACTGTTCCAACCATCCACTGTGCAGCCTAACAGTCAGGGAAAAACAAAAACAACAGACTCCTTTATAACTTAACAACAATTGACGGACAAATGTGAGCTGAAATATGAAATATTCAAATACCAGAATTTTTGACATAAGTTATCATGAATAAAAGTGGAAATTGTTCTTGTATTTTCACTTTTCATGAATTTAAATCAGGTAAAATAAAAGCAAATGTTCTTGTGAAATATGTAAAAGAATTGCTGGATTTTTTAAATATCCACTCTAAAAAGCAATTTTTGTCTATAAATGTAGGATCAAAACTGCCCAACCTGGCAACACTGGTTCAGCTACAATACTCATACATGAAGATGATTGAAAATAACTGCACTTTTGTGTGTAGTAATACTGTTTCTGTTTTTTTTTCAGTCAGCAACAGAAATCCTCAGTCATGTTCAGCAAAATCTCATTGAGGAAAAATACAGGTAAATATTCACTCTATGCTTAAGTATTTTTACATAAACCAGTCCCTTTAGTAATTTCAGGACTTTGAGATTATTCATAGTTTTTCCTATCATTGGATATTGTGAAAAACATAGTTTGTGTTTAAATTAAAACCACAATGGGTTTAGATCAAATGATCTTTAGACTTACTTAGGTATCTGGTTTACATGCAAGGCTTTTTACACTGGAGATGATTCTTCATTAAGTTGCATTCACTTTGCAGATTAACATAGTTGGACTTCTCATATATATTTAATCTGTTGCCACAGCAATAAACTGCATATAAAGAAAATCAAATTTTTTTCTTTTTTAAAGAATTATATAATTTAATCCTATCATTTGTGTATGTCATTGATTTTTTTTTTTTTTTTTTTGGGTTATCATAGTTACTTCACAGAGACCTACAGAAGGCAGTGTCTGGGGATTGCAGTGAAACTGTTGGAGAAGATCTGCAAAGGGGTCAAGCTGGGATCATCTTCCCAGAACTTTCCTGATGTTCCTCTGGCATGCATGAATCTAGTGGCATCAGTGTCTGACTTTTTGCAGTGTAACAAGCTGAAGGTATATACAAAATAGAAGCATTATTCATAAATTACAAACTTTGTGTTTCTCTAAATACTTGTAAGTTGTTTGTAAACTTAAAAAAAAAAAAAATGATCCTTAGGCTCAAGAAAATGATCCAGCGGTCCAAAATTTTGCTAAAGACCTGATCACTCAAGCCATGGATTTAATGAGAAATTGGATGAGCCAGTCTTTCAAACCAAGTTTTCACAGAAGGATTTTATCATACTTTTTTCAAGAGAAGAAGGCTGAGTTTGAAGTGAGTTGTTTGTCTTTAAATATGATCCACAAACAAGTCCTGCTACCTAAAGAATTTGAGAGTAAGCTATCGTTTTTAATCACTCAATATTTGTTCACAGTTGTGGAATAACGTGATTTCCATCATCTTCAAAAATGAAGAATGGACAGCACAGTGGAGACGGACATTTTCTCTAGATTTTGAGGGCAAGTACAAACAGGTAAGCGGAAAGAAAAGAAAAGACATCTGCAGACATAATTGGCTGAAAAATCATGGGTTCTCGAGTCCCCCCCATATCACTCTAAAAAACCCTCATTTTAACTGGTGACCTCAACAGTTCCTGTTTTTCCCGTATTAATCTTTAATAAAACACTGTGGTTCAAGTAAATTTTGAAAGCAATAAAAAAACGTATTGTTTTTGTCTCCTTTTAAGCCTATCTTGCTCAGTAAAACTTTATTTTGTTCTGGCGACTGTAACAGTTATCATCTATTGACATTTTTAAGCTTTACTAATAGGTTATACAATTCTGAAAACTTTTAATTGTCAATTTTGAAGGTTTAAAAGTATCACAGTTTTCCCTCCATTCAGGTTTTGTTAAAAGTGTTAAATTTTGAACAATTTGCTTTAAATATTAACTTTAATATGTGCTGTATTTAAGCAGCATAACGGCACAGAAATGCGATTTTAAGCCCAATTTTCTATATTTATGTCCTCCATAAGAAAAATGCCACAAGAAGATATTAAAAACACAGTTATTATTGGAGTGGGTCTTTACAGGAGCACAAACATGATCAACTTCCATTTCAAACCTACAAAGTAAGGCACGAGCTGTTTAAAAAATAGTGCATTATTTAATGCATTCAGCGTTTTGTTGCATTACTTGAAAAATTAGAATTTTCTTTGTTAACCTTTTCACTGCCTTATTTTATACTTTAGAATGATAAATCAAATATGTAAACAGAAAATAGAAAAAAAAACATTTTGCTTCTGCCTGGCGTGTAATTTCCCTCTCGTAAAAGCGGATTTATAAGTATAGTGTTTCTCATTTCTTTGTATGCTTTTAGGAATCTACTGAGGAACAAGTAAAATTCTACTGTAAAAACATTGAGGAACTTGATGGCTCTAATCCACATCTTGCTTCCATTGTGGAGAAATGTGCTCTTGAGGCTGTTACATCTTTATGCCAGGTAAGGTCTTTTAACTTTTCTAACATTAAAACATACTACTACAGATTTAGTCATGCAGTTTTCTTTATTTTCCAGTAATTATACTATCTGATACTTTTATGCTCCAGCTGCTGTTTTTAATGAAGAAAATTAAGTGAAAAAGTTTTCTTTATTTTATATTTGCAGACCAAGTCTGAAGGCAAGCTGTTTGAAAGCTTTACCATTACTTGGAAATTTTCGAAACTCATCTCAACCATTATTGAAAAGTCCTGGCCAAGAGACAATCAAGGACATTATGAGAGTAATGAAGAAGTTGTTCTTAAACACCTCCTCTCCTTGACTGCAGTCAAAGATATTTTGCATCTACATGGTAAAATTATCCATCTAATACAATATGTAAAAACATTTTCATGTTTTAAGAAGTTTATTCTTTTTGTTGGCACTAAAGGTATGAAACATTTGTAATGTTCACCAAATTTACAGGATCAAACATTTCTGCACATATTTGAACATTTTTGAGGGAGTATTTCTCACACAGATACAGGGGGAAAAAAAAGTAAATTCTTTTTACTCAGGAAAAGAAGAGAAGCTGTTTGAAAAGCTGTCAGACGATGCCAAAGAAAGAATTGTCCAGGCCATTTCAGCATTTACAGCGATGAACCAACAACTGATTCAAGGAGACATCAAAATCAATCTGCTGAGCCTCATCCTACAGAGGCGGGATGCCTTCTTAGATCTGCAGAAGATTGGTAACAGCAGTAAAACCTGGGGTTTTTGTTCATTGTTAGGAAATGTCTTTGTAAAAAAATAAGATCAATTTATTTGCCTTATACTATGTATTAACAGACTGCCTATCTGAGAGCGGACAATACTGCAACATTGCCAAAATGAAGAGGCTTTTGGACCACAGGCAAAGAGAAGTGAACAATGTACACCATGAGAAGAAGCTTGTGGATGTCATCCTAGCTATGAGTCGCAAACTTGAGGAACACATGCCAGGTAAAATAAACATGACAGTGCACTTTGACCTGATTTATTGTTACAACATAACAATTTCCCTCTTCAATTTTCGTTATAGTTGATGTTGATGACTTGGAGGCAAAAGTACAGATCAACATTGAGAAAATGTCCCTTAGCTGTTTCATGGAAGTTCACCGTTTTGACGAACCAGACACTGAAATGATGGGCATTGTCAGTTACTTTGACCTGGATGATGAAACCAGAGAAATGGCAGAAGAGCTTTACACCTTTCAGGAGAGTTATGTTTTCAAAATGCTTTGGGAAAAATATGCCAGGATCCTGGCAGCTGATGACCGAGAGGAAGATGAGCCCGATGAAGATGAAATGGAAGACAAAACGGCAACACCTGATGTTATATATGAGGATATTTTCATGCCCTGTATTGATGAATACAGAATCATCCTTACCCGCCTGAAGAATTGCAGCATAACTCTTGAAGAAGTCAACCAGCTTTTTGGTGCCTACAAAGGAAAGCATAATGATCTATCTCAGGAACTGAGAATCATGTCCAGAGTTGACAAAGATGGTGACACACGTTGGATTGACAGCAGGATTGAGCAGATCGTGCAATATCATGAACTTCATCTAGCCGTGGCCTCAGCTCAGATTATCATGAAGGTCAAAGAGACACTTGGTCTTCAAGGAGATTTTAGAGTCTTGGAGACACTGACAATAATTGTAAGTGGTCATTCATTATGGGAAAATTGGTATTCTAAGTCATTTGGTGAAAGTAAACAATAACCTTAATTTTTCTTTTTTATAGCTTCATGCAGACTTTCAAAGAGAGCCACTAAGTCGCATTGATAACGAGTTGATGCAGGCAAAAACAGTTCTGGTGGACATTACAGAGCCCCGCTTACTATGTCTAAAGGAACTGCACCTCAGAGTACCCTTTGTGAAATGGGTAAAGGATGCTCTAGAAGGTTCGTAATATCTATTTATCTTATTAAACTATTTCTTAACCACAATAGTGATTTTTTTTTTTTGGATACATATTTTTTTTAATACTTTTTAGATATCAATGAGTTGAAGGTGTTTGTTGACCTGGCTTCCATCTCTGCGGGGGAGAATGACATGGATGTGGACCGGGTTGCTTGTTTCCATGATGCTGTCCTTGGCTACTCCTCTCTGCTTTATGAGCTCAAACCAGACTCTAACTTTCACGCCTTTAAAGAAGTGTTAAAGAAGCTCTGGAAAGCTTTTGACAATGACAAAAACTTACCCAAAAAACTGGTATGTGTCACTTCATAAATCTAAGAATTGTACTAAGTACAATTGTGCTAATTTGTTTTTTTTTTTTAGTTTTTTTAAATTTTTATTAATATGACTTAAAATTGAGACAAATTACATACCGTATGTCTTTCAATAGTAGTTTTGGTGTTCAAAAAATTTGGAAGCCGACCCGGCTTTTATCAGAGACCATCTATTGGAAGATATATGGTATTATTTTAATTGCTAACAAATGTTCTTTGCAGGTTCTGTTGAATTATCTAATATATAAAAAACACATCTGTATTGGTTATATCTATTTCAGTGTGACAGTGCACGCCATCTTGAGTGGTTAAAGACTGTGAAAGACAGTCACGGATCAGTAGAGTTATCCTCTCTCTCGTTAGCATCAGCTATTAACCAGAAGGGTATTTACCTGATAAGTGGGCAAAGGACAAAAAAGGTAAATACTAAATAAACATTGCTGTCCCTTTTCTATGTAATTTATAGTTCATTTTTGTGGAAAATAAGTCTAATACAAGTTCTATTTTGTTTTCTTTTACAGTTGAGTCTAGACACTGCCCTAAAACTACAGATTCCAGAAGAGCATGAAGATAGTCACCAGATGCGCTATTACACCCTTGAAGACCTCAGGGAACTTCAGAACAAACTCATGCTCATGTCCGGCAAAGGGGACCAAGGGCAGAATGAAGTTGATCGTTTTGCAGAGGTAAATTATCCAGACATTCATACATCATTTTATTATATACAGCCATGTGTTGACGATGTAATTGTATGTTGATTCCAATTAGTTGATCTGTTCAATTTATGCTAGATAACCCACAATGAAACATATTTATCTGTTTAAGAACTTATGAGAATTACTTTTGAAAAATGGGAGACATTAACCCTTTAACAACTGAGCTGTTGCCAGCGACAGCAAAATTACACAAACTCTCTGAACTAACGTAACTCTTCAATCGCTTACGCAATTAACATAATTACAACAGAAATTAAGTGTTAAAATCTATTCTATTTTGATTTCTTATACAGTGCATATCAGCGTACACCTGCTTTTGTGAGCTTTAGATTCCGTTGGAATTAGTTGTGTAAACACTTGAGCTAAACTATTCTGTTTTTGTGTACTTCTCAAAGTAGGGCCCATGGGCCCTGATTAATACAATTAAATGGTGTGCTTCATATATCTGTCAGGTATCTTAAGTTTGCTATAAATCTTAATCCTCTAAGGAACTCATCTGAAAAGGTCTACCTGTTTTAAATGTCTTAGGCTTTACATAGGCTGTAAACGTTTTGTTATTTTTGCAAAATTTAATTCTTTCTCAGTGTAGGTGTGTTTGTGTTTTTTAGGTTTTTGCCAGTGTTCAGAGACTAGCTGAGGCCTTTATTGCCCTTTACACTGCTGGAAATCCTCTGTTCAGAAACTGGGAAGTACACATAAACTGCTGGGTAAAAGGCCACGAACCAAGCATTATCATGGATTTCAACTTGCACAGAGCCCGCAGTGTCATTGTGGAGGGCAGCATTGAAGAACAGCTTCCTGACCTCTGCAGAAAAATGGAAAAATGCCTTAAGTATTGGATGAATTTTGTGGACAAGCAGAGATTCCATCACTACTATCTTAACTACTATACAGCTGAACAGATACTCTACCTCTGCAAACAGCTGAGTCAACAGAATGTGACCAATGTAGAAAACCAAGTTCTAATGATTCTTTCCTTTATCAAACCAAACTGCACATCTTTAGACTTAAGGCAGGTCTGGCATGACCTTCAATACGAAATCCTGACTAAATCACAAGAGCAAAATGAGGACATTGAGTTTCAGACCTTTGCTGCAGTGCCTACAACTGAGATTGAAATTTCAGAGGCCATGGGTGAAACGGATGAAAGTCATGTCAAGGAAGCAAGGGGCTTGCAAGTATTTGATCAAATATGGAATTCTTACATGAAAAACATGAAGGAGTTTCTCCCAAACATCCTTGACATCAGAACTCTTGGAAGACTGCTGGAGATACTAGCAAACAAAGATGACTTTCAAGAAAGTGACAGTAATGAAGACATTTCTGTTGATATCTCTGAAAGTTTCACAAACAGGCTGCTACCTAATGGCCTTGCTGCTGGAAATCCGAATCTCATTATTTGCCCTCACGATGAAGTCTTGACTGCTTGTATCTCCATTTATATGAGCAGTGCAGATGAGGAACTTCCAACCTATGATGAAGTCTTGTTGTGCAACCCCTCAACTCCATATGAACATGTAGAGCTGTTCCTAAGGCGTTGCCTCAGCCCAGGCTACAGAGGTCAGAAGATCTATTCTTTACTGTATGGGGATCTTCTAACTTATGACGTGAGCTCCAAAGTTGAGATTTGTTTTCAGCGAATGAAAATGCAGAGCAAAGAAGACTACAGACTTGTCATCATTTGCAGCTCAGAAAGGGAACATGCATACTTGCCATCAGCTTTTGGCCAATACAAACTGCATATGGTACCCCAAGAACGCCTACAAAATATTCAGATGTACCTTCAGAAACACTATGCTGTTCCATCAGACCAATCCAGTGCTGCAGCTGTATTTACAGACAGGCTCTGTGTTGGTGTCATCTCATCCAAAAGGGCTGGTGTTGGTGTGTATATGAACTCATTTCAATGGATCCATTTGCTTTTAAGCACTTTCAATTATAAATTGACAACTGTTATCTTTTATTCACAGGCAAATCTCTGTATATCAAGAGGCTATATGAAAAACTGAAGCACTCTGCAAAAAGGTCATCAGCATTGAAATGCATTCGCTTGACTGAACCAGCAGTCCATGAAACAGTCATTCTTCAAGATCTGTTGAATACCCCAGCACCGAAAGAGCTCACCATGTTCCACTTTGATGTCACATCATCAGTAATTATGTTAATTTTACTGTTTTATGGATCTACTTAAATTACATTGCATGAAAATATTGAAAACCAGTTGTATTTTTTTTCCTTTCAAAGGTACAGAAGGGCCTTCATGAGTTCCTTTTCAAGTTGCTAATTTTGCGCTACCTAATGGATATTGAGGGAAAGATGTGGAGGTGCAATGACAAGCAGCTTTATGTCATCGAGATTTTGGAACCCATCCTCAATACAGCCAAAAATGCCACTCGGCAGGTAGTTTAAACAAAACCAAACATGGCACCAGTGCCAATCTTCATTTTGTGATTTTTAAAAAAATTTTGTTTACACATATCTTGTTTTTTAGGATACTACTGTCAACAGCAGCTTCACAGACGTTTTCCCAAATATTTTCTGTCGACCACCCAAAGAGGTGTTGATGTTAGAGATGAGGAAGCTAGAGGACCCCAACCTTGTGAACCACAATGACCCACTTATGGATGAAAAAGAATTCAGGAGTGAAGCATTCCAGCGACCATACCAGTACCTTATACGCTTTCACAATCATGCCAGTCTTGATGTGTTCACATATCAGGGCCCCGAGGGATCACACGTGGAATGTCTTCAGATGCTTCTCATGTTTTGTGGAATTATGGATCCATCCTGGGCAGAACTGAGAAACTTTGCTTGGTTTCTTAACCTTCAGTTAAAAGACTGTGAGACATCTGTTTTCTGTGACGCTGATTTCACTGGAGACACACTCCGTGGATTCAAAACCTTTGTGGTGGACTTCATGATTTTGATGGCAAAAGACTTTGCCACTCCATCTCTCAGTATCTCCGACCAAAGTCCTGGCAGAGTGCAAGCCAATCTAGATGGAGTTAGAGATGGAGATCTGGCTCCTTTCCTAATCAGAAAAAGATGGGAAACCGAACCACATCCATACATTTTTTTCAATGATGACCATAACTCAATGACATTTATTGGTTTTCACCTTCAGCTCAATGACCAAAACTCAGTGGATGCTATTGATCCTACCTCTCAAAGAGTGATCAAAAGAAATGTCATGACCAGAGAGTTGTATGAAGGCTTAAGGCTTCAACGAGTTCCGTTCAACATTGACTTTGATTCCCTTCCAAGAGGGGAAAAAATAGAGAGAATCTGTAATGTTCTTGGCATTCAGTGGCCTCTTGACCCAGATGAGACATATGAACTCACAACAGACAATATCTTGAAGATGCTTGCAATCCATATGAGGTTCAGATGTGGAATTCCAGTCATTATCATGGGAGAAACAGGATGTGGGAAGACGAGGCTCATAAAATTCCTATGTGAACTGCAAAAAGGTGGAGTAAGCACAGAAAACATGAAACTGGTGAAGGTACATGGAGGTACAACCTCTGACATGATCTATGCCAAAGTAATAGAAGCAGAGAACATTGCTTCTATCAACAAACAAGACTATGGTTTCAACTCTGTTCTCTTCTTTGATGAAGCTAATACTACAGAGGCCATCAGCAGTATAAAGGAGATTCTTTGTGACAAGACAGCAAAGGGCGAACCTTTGATGTCCTACTCTGGATTAAACATAATTGCTGCATGTAATCCTTACAGAAAACACACAGATGAGATGATCAAAAGGTTAGAATCTGCAGGCCTTGGGTACCGAGTTCGAGCCGAAGAGACAGATGAAAAGTTGGGTTCTATCCCTCTTCGTCAGCTTGTGTATAGAGTCCAAGCTTTACCACCAAGCATGTGCCCTCTTGTCTGGGACTTTGGACAATTAAATGATCACACAGAGAGGATATACATCCAGCAGATTGTGCAAAGAGTGTTAAAAGGCAAAGACATCAATCAAAAATACTTTGAGTACATCACCAACGTCCTCTCAGCTTCGCAGAAGTACATGCGAACAAGAAACGATGAATGCAGCTTTGTAAGTCTCAGAGATGTTGAGCGCTGCATGCAGGCTTTTGTCTGGTTCTACGACAACCACAAGATGTTCTTTTCAGAGCTTCAGCAATACGAAAATACCCCAAATGGTGACGGGAATCAGGAGCAGTTTGAAAGCAGAGACCCTGTTCTCTGGTCTCTTGTTTTGGCCACAGGAGTATGCTACCAAGCCTGCCTTGAAAATAAAGACAAGTACAGACAGAAAATAAGCAAAAAATTGCCACATCCATACACTCCAGCAAAAATAATGCAAGAAATCTCCATCATGCAGGATTTGCTTTTAAATGGTGTGCCAATGGGGGATACAATTGCAAGAAACAATGCCCTCAAGGAGAATGTCTTCATGATGGTTCTCTGTATTGAGTTGAGAATCCCACTTTTCTTAGTGGGAAAACCTGGAAGTTCCAAATCTCTGTCTAAAACACTGGTTGCAGATGCAATGCAGGGCCAAGCTGCTCATTCTGAGCTTTACAAAACACTGAAACAAGTCCATTTGGTTTCTTTCCAGTGCAGTCCTCACTCAACACCAGAAGGTATCATCAACACATTTAAGCAATGTGGACGTTTTCAGGAAGGAAAAAACTTAAATGAGTACATTTCAGTTGTGGTTCTGGATGAGATTGGGTTGGCTGAAGACTCACCAAAGATGCCACTAAAAACTCTTCATCCCTTGTTGGAGGAGGGTTGCATTGACGATGAGCCACTACCGCACAAAAAAGTTGGATTCATTGGCATTTCTAATTGGGCACTGGACCCTGCAAAGATGAACAGAGGCATATTTGTTTCCCGTGGTGACCCCGATGAGAAGGAACTCATTGAGAGTGCTAAGGGTATATGCTCGTCAGATGTTATGGTTTTGGAGAAGGTCAGGGATTTCTTCAAACCCTTTGCAAGATCCTACCTGAACATTTGTCACAAACAAGGGAAAGGTTTTTTTGGCCTTCGTGACTATTACAGCTTGATTAAGATGATCTTTGCTGTGGCTAAGGCCTCTCAACGAAAACCTACAGCTGAGGAGATGGTGAAGGCAGTGTTGAGAAACTTCAGTGGCAAGAGTGATGTAGATGCAGTATCTGTTTTCACTAGTAGACTGCATATTGCACCAGATCTGGAGAGCATCAACACCATTGAGTTTGTGAGAGAAAACAT
The DNA here is from genome assembly GCA_036245035.1 of Adrianichthys oophorus. NCBI lineage: Eukaryota > Metazoa > Chordata > Actinopteri > Beloniformes > Adrianichthyidae > Adrianichthys > Adrianichthys oophorus. The sequence continues at coordinate 12,350,001 of BSAI01000125.1, read as the reverse complement.
CCAAGCAGTTGCACAGGAAGATGAATGCAGGTATCTCCTGGTGCTAACAAAGAATTATGCAGCCCTGCAAATACTGCAGCAAATTTTCTTTTCAGAAAGTGATCAGCCAGAAATTATTTTTGGATCTAGTTTCCCAAAGGACCAGGAATATACCCAGATCTGTCGCAACATCAACAGAGTAAAAATTTGCATGGAGACTGGTCGAACAGTTGTGCTTCTAAACTTGCAGAACCTCTATGAAAGTCTTTACGATGCACTCAATCAGTATTATGTCTGCTTGGGAGGGCAGAAATATGTGGATCTTGGACTGGGAACCCACCGTGTTAAGTGCAGAGTCCACAAAGACTTCCGCCTAATTGTCATTGAGGAAAGAGAAGTGGTCTACCAACAATTTCCAATACCTCTGATCAACAGACTGGAAAAGCACTACCTGGACATCCACACTGTCCTAAAACCTGAGCAAAAGAGGATGGTTAAAGACCTGGAGAAATGGGTGAATCAATTTGCAACTGTGACCAGCCAGCATGGTGCAGCAACAAATAGATATCAGCCACCAGACGTCTTTATTGGCTACCACTCAGACACCTGTGCTTCAGTGATTCTTCAATTGATGGAGCAACAGAAGGACATCTTGGAAGTCTCTGATTCTGAAAAGAGATTTCTTGAGGAGGCTAAACTCATAATCCTCAAATGTGCAACACCAGACTCAGTGGTGCGGTTAGACTGTGCTGACCTGCCAAAAGGAGAGTGTGAACTCCTGTCCAAAGTCTACTTTGAGGAGCAAAATAACAGCTGTTTAGCTGACTACATACTTGCCCACACCAGACAGGAAAGCCGTTGCTGCTCCTTCACAGAGGTGAATAACATTCCTACACCAGTTTCTGATTCATCAAATGGTTCAATGCAAACTGTAATTCTACTTTTGAACTCCAGGTGACAACTTTCTCAAGACTACTAACTGCATTTGACTTGGAACCTTTGGCACAAATGTTGCATGGCGTTGAGCTACTCTCACTCCAGCAGTTTGACACAGAGCACTCCTTCTTAAAGAAGATCAGGTTTGTATCTTCATGATTTGGGGTTATACCGAAAAATGCATGCTACATTTCAGTTCACCTTCGGGTAGGTATTCTCAGTCATGATTTTTGATTGCCTACCTAGCCTTTGAAGTCCATAAGTAGTCAGTGTAGTCAGTTTCCAGAAGGCAAAGCTCTCAATTTAGCGGTCGATCTACGCTCCAATACTCACCTATGGTTGAGCTCTGGGTCTTGACCGAAAGAACGAGGTCCCGCATACAAGTGGCCGAAATGAGCTTCCTCTGGGTGACTGGGCGCTCACAAAAAGGAAAAGTAGTTAGTGCTGTTATAGATATTTGCCGTTTTGTGAGCATTACCTGACACTCAATTTTGAGTAATAGTAGAGGTTTGTTTGCTTTTTTATTTAAAAAAAACTGACTATAATAAGAAATATTTCTTTTTATTCTTAGGAGTTTCCTCACAGCTGACAATGGAGGCAGTAGCCTTGGAACACAGAACAAGATACTCATCATTCAGTGTGATTTTAACGAAGCCTCTCAGGGTGCCAACCTCCTTGCATCTGCAAAGTACATACAATATATATTTTGTTTTTTTGTTTTGTCATCACTTTTGTTTTTTGCTATTTTAAAATCTGTTGTATATTTCAGGTATTCATCAATAAATGAAATCAACAAGATAACTCAAGAAAACATGAGGAGCAAGGTTTTTGTCTATTTTATCACAAGACTAGCAAGAATAGAAGGAGGGACTTCCTACATTGGCTTTCATGGAGGTAAGACTGCTACAAACACACACTTAGACGTGCAAATATAAATTGACAGTATATTATATATTTATTTTATCTAAACTTTCAGGCCCATGGAGATCAGTCCACATCGATGACCTCAGGAGGTCAAAAGACATAGTTTCAGACATCAAAACTTTGCAAAGCATGACAATCAGCCAGATGTTTGAAACCGAGATGTCTCAGCCTGATGGTAAAATAAAGAAAAAATCTACATTAAATCATCATTAATTTTACAGAAGATAATATATTTATTTAATGGATTTAACTGAAATTAACTTCTGTAGCAATGGACGTGGATGAAGTGTCAACAGAGACTGAACCAATGGACATGGCCCAAAGTGTAAGAATAGACTATATTTCACATAATAATATTGTGCTTAAATATGAAAAAACTCTTTAGCATATTCTTACTATGAAGCTATTCTTGCTTTTTTTTTTTTAAATTCAGACACATTTTATCTGGCACTATGTACATTTGAATTGTGCTTTTCTTCTATAAAACTAACTTGTGTGTCTTTCAGGGTACAAGCAATGTTGTGGACACAACAGTTCTGCTCCGGAGTTGTGTGCAGAGTGCAGTTGGCATGCTGAGGGACCAAGCGAAAAGTGGCTTTCGTAGCACTCAGAGAGTTGCCATTCTTCTGACACTGTTGAGTGAAGATGATGAAATAAAAAGTAAAGATGATTTTACACAAAAATCCTTGCTTTTTTGTTTCTGGTTACTGTTTTGCAGCTCTTCTAACTCTGTCTAAACTCTCATCAGGGGAATTTTTGACAACAGTGAAGAAGCGTCTTCACTCAGCGTTGGTGACTCATGATGGGAATGCACTGTCAAACTTCAGGAGCAATTGGGTCCTCAAGGAGGCCTCCAACATTGATGCCTTGCAAGAAGGAGGGACTTTCAGGTAGGTGCAATACTGTGAAACTGCCACAACTGCCATATTACTTAAAAATATCTTGTTGAAGTCTTATTTTGCATATGTGAACTTGGGTGAAAGTCCAAATTTCTGCAATTAAAATGTAGCAAAGGGACAATCTACTAAAAAGGAATCAAATGTGTTAATTTTTTTTTTTTAGGATACTATTCAAAGTAATTAAAGTCCTGCTCTCATCATCTTTTGTAATATTGTAAAAACATTCCCAGTGGTCTTTTAAAATATTGTGCTATTTTTAGACAAAATTTAAAACAAAAAAAATGTCATTTTCTAGGACTTTGGCTGAATCCGAATTCTAGCCCTACCCCTTTGGCTTCTCCCTACCCCTCCAATTGAAGGGATATTTTAAGTGAAAGGGGTGTCCCAAATTGTTTTCATTAGGGTAGAGCAAAGGGACTTTGAGTTCTGTATCCCTCCGCCGGTAGTGTGAGCCGTGTTGAGAAGAAATGCATTTGTTCACGTGGGAGTTTACATTTAAATATAAGTAGTGACTTGTTTTAGCATGACTTTTTACGTTTATAAAACCAGCGTCAAAATATATTTTTAGACCGCTGACAGCTACGCGCTAACATAGATGACCAGCAAATATTGATGACATCATTGAGGGGTAGTGCCTATTTGGGCTGTTCAAATTTGAAGACACTATTTTTCTATATTTCTCCATTTGGAGGGATAAAGATAGGGGTAGCAACAAGCCATAGGAGAAGGCTAAGAATTCAGTTTTGGCCATAGTTTCTGCAGAGCAGCAGTAGGTCATCAAAAATTTGTCTGCAAGTGGATGCATCGTTATGGAGCTTAGAGCAAAGCAGAGAGCTTGTTGCCTGCAGATTGTAGTTTCTACGTAACAACTTCAAGCTTTTTTTTACTCATTCTTTTTCTTCTGCTCCCAGTTCACCACAATTTGAATAGAGAAAAACTCAGAAATTCAGAAATGTGCTTCAGTTTTAAGCTTAATTTTCTTCATATATATATATCCTCCATCATGAGAATAAGAAAATGTTAAAAACACCAAAAACACAATTTTCATTGGAGTGGGTCTTTAACAAAATATAGTGTTTTTCATGGATTATTCATTATCTTTGAAAGCCAAAAATGGCTGTTAGATATTAGGATGTGGCTAGAATTTCTTTTTCCTAGTGTCTCAGTTTTTATTGTTTGGAACATCATAAATCACAGCAATGAACAGTTTTTTAATTTATTTACTTTTCTTACCATTTTTGTACCTTGCATATTTTGTTAAAAAGAATCCCTGTAGACCTATTTATTCAGTTTTTTTGTTTGTATTTTTAAAAGTTTTAATGAGGTTTTTTGTCTTCAACACTTGACATGAATTGACACCCAACATACATGATTAATTAATTTTCTTTCTTTTTTTTTTTGGTAACAGGCAAACTCTGTGGAAACGGATTCAAGTTGTGGTTGTTCCACTCTTGGCACAAATTATTTCAGTCATCGACCGTGATCTCAACATGGACCTCCTGCTTGATGTAAACTGCTGTGAGTCAGTGAAGAGGCTCTGGTTGGAAATCTTCAGCGACGATAAACTGCTGGAACTGTCACAACAACCAATAGATCGCAGGTATGTGTTAGCTTTTTTGTTATTTTCATGGGTATTGCAACTTCCATATTATGTAAGTAAACACTAATTTTACATTTACAGATCTGAGACGTCAACAATTCTTGTACAGAACTACATTGCACAAGACAAGAATATGGGCTGCATCATGCCCTTCAGCTGGAGGATTAGAGATTACCTGGAAGAACTCTGGGTCCATGCACTACAGCATGAAGGTAAAGGTCTGAAATAATCAGTCATCAACTATGCTTTTTTTTTTATTTACAAGCTCTGATTCCTGTTCCTTGTCAGGACAAACTGAGCAGGACTTTATTAAGTTCTTCTGGAAGACTCCACTGGGACGCTATCTAGCTGCAGCAGACCCAAATACGCAGTTGGAGTTTTATCATCGCTACCTTCAAGATTTCATTTCCCTGACAATGAATATAGCTCGTCTTGAAGACCTGCAGGTTCTTTTGTTGTTGTTGTTGTACATACAATTTCTGTGAATTTGATTGTATGTGCAGATACTAACAGATGAAAACCTTTTTACAGCTTCTCTGCAGTGCATTGAACTGTTGTGTCAATGAGCTGCAGCTGCAGGTTAATGACACTGAGACATTGACATCACTCCCATGGGTCCATGTTGCTTATCACCAGTTCAAAAACCGTCTGCAGAACCTCTTAAGAATGACATGTATCGAACCTAAGGTGACCGAGGACCTCCTGGGAAACCATTCTGCCAGAAATAATGAAGAGCTGGTAAGTCTCACATGAAGTGGAGCAAATAATCTTGGTTGTTTTCTTATGATCTGTATTATGCCCAATGTTTCCTGTTTCACAGATGCTTGATGTGTATGCAGCTTTTGCATGTTTGGAGCACCTAGAGCCAAATGATTTTAACACAGATTCTCAAAGACAAGCCTGGCTTAGGCAGGTGAAAAAAGTCCAGGTTCCCATTGAGTTGATCTGCGCAGAAGAAAGTGTAAAGAAATATGGACAGAGGAGCAAGATGTTCGTCAGCGGAGTCCAGTAAGTCAAGCATAGCTTAAAGGTCGTGACACACAGCCAGGACGTACATTTTGTGCATATTGCACAGATGAGAATTGGTCATACGTAAATATACGTGGATAAAGTGAGTTGTGATCTTTTACGTGAAATTTTTACAGGTGTATTACGAGTGAACCATGTTAAAACCACGGAAGAAGTACGAAAAAAACAATTGAATTTCTTCACTTTGACATTCAGAGCATTGGGCAGACATCAGATTGCTTTAGCACCTTGGCCAGTACCCGCCACGGGCCCTCGCAGTGCTTTGTTTTACTTGAACAGTTGGATTCTCCCAGATCCCCTTAAAGACCCCTGGCAGTAGCTACAGCTGGAGAGATCCACAAGAAGGGCCTGGCGAGCGTCCAGAGTCGCATTTGCGCTGGCTGTACCGAGCCCCCTCCCGCAACCCGCCTTTCACGCGGCACCAGACAGGCCTCGCAAAAGACCTAATCCTATACCTGGATGAGCAGGACTGGGGAGCAGGAGACCCCCACTCGGTATAAACTGCTGGAGGGGTGAAAAATTGGCCAATTTATATACCCGTCACACAATAAGCGAATTGTACATAATCAGTGCATGATTATTGTGCTGTTTATATGCAATTCATTAGTAATTAGTGTATCAATTACATAAATTTAATGTGATATGTGCGCTGTATATGTGATATAAAAGTTATACAATGGTGGTACATGCGTGAGAACTCTGGTAGAGATATGTTGACATAGGTGGAATGGTCGTGGAAAGCCACAAATTTGTGTATGCATCTCGCAAAAATCACCCTCAATTGCGTATGATATACATAATAATTGCATATAAACTATGTAAAATATGCATAAACTGCATAATTCTCAACTGACCAAAAATTTATTTTGAACAGCTCAAAAACATATTCACGTTAAGACCCTTTGGCTGAAACCCTGGATGAACATCTGCGCTCATCAACGAATGACTAATGCAACAAACACTTATGGATTTAGTATATTGCCCATGTATCACAAAAGACCAAAATTTCATTTGTGAAAAATGCACAAAATGTATGTAGTGGCTGTGTAACATCTAAGCATATTTTTGTTCAAGAAAGGGACAAAGTCAAAGCAATGTTGGAATAACAACGTTTCTTTTGTGTCTCGCAGATCCAGATGGAATCGTATTTTTTCTCTCTCTTTATTTGTGGAGCACATGTTGTTGGGAATCGAAGAGCTGGAAGAAAAGTTAAAACCTTTGGTTCTGGAGCAAACAAGAAAACTTGGAAAGGTTTTTCGACATTCTTTGTAGTAATCGAAATTTTATGAAATTTAGAAAAAAAAATCATCAAAGTGTTTCCTCTCTAATTTATTCTGTTTTTTTTTTCCAATGAAGATGCTGGAAGAAAATGTTGACCTCAAAACTCAGCAGGCCTTTGAGGCAGTGATTCGTTTGTTGAAAACCTGCAAAGAAGAAGTTGTGGAGAGGTTATTTAGGTAAATTATAGCAATGTTGTACATTCCACTTGAAGTTTTTCTCTAACATTTTACTGGAGCACCAGTTCAAAAACATTTAGAAAATTTGTTTTTTAGTAGTTTTTTGCATAGGTCCCTCCAAGTATTGCCAGGTCGGTCTTCTTTTTTGTTACATTTTACCTTTGATAATCCTGTAAATAGTTGATATTAAAGGCTGACAGTTGCCTTTTTTCTAATATTTTTCTTTTGACTGTTAGAATTTCTGGTTTCTGGAGAAATTATCAGAATCTCTGTAATCTTTAGGTGATTTCTGAGTCTGCAGTTCATTTAGTTTTTTTTTACATTTTTTCCCTTTTTTTAATCAGATATGGTCACTCCATGTGTCCGGTGTGCATGGGAGACCCTCAGTTTCCACTCCGCCTGCCTTGTGAGCACATCTACTGTCTAGGCTGCATCAAACAGTGGCTGAGTCCTGGTCAGATGTACTGTCCTCTTTGCATGGCACAAGTTAATGATGACTTCCCGTTACTTCCCTCAGATGAGATAAGGTAATTGACCATCTGTATATTAAAAAAAAAAAAAAAAAGTTCTATCCCCATAAAAGTTACAAAACTTACATTTTGTACAAAAACCTTAAATCTTGTGTAGGAAATGAAATTACAAATTATAGGGTTGTAATGCTCCATTTTAACGATTCATATCATAATTTGTGGTTGCCAATTTGATTCATAGTGGATATTAGTTCATTTTGAATTATTTGATTGGATGTGATTCACTGACTTAAAATCCTTCCAGGACATCTTTAGCTAAAAATTCAACCAGTGTGACTCAGAGATGAATATCTGGATACTGAACAGTATATTGGATACAGAATACTGGATACTGAACAGTGCAGATGAAGTTTTCCAGATTCTGAAAAATCTGTTTTTTTTCTCCACATCAAAATAATAAAAAAAACTGAACATTTTACCACACTTTATGGTCACATGTCTGTAAAATTCAGTGTTCCACACAATGGACTGTAATGATGGCTTGATCTCTTTTTTTTTGCTTTCATAATAATCATTACACCCCTAAAGAAATAAAGTTCACAAATGTATAAAACCTTTTTTTCTTTCCTTTTTTCCAGTGTTCTGGTTGCCCAACATTCTCAGTTCAGAAAGCAGTGCAATGCTTTCTTCATAGACTTGGTGTCTACTCTGTGCTTTAAGGACAACTCTCCACCCTGTTCAGCTGTCATTCATCATTTGCTCTCCTTTCTCATGGTGGAAACAAACAAAGTTCCCTTCCTTAGAGGTAATATTACAGTCTTTAATTTGTGAATTTGTCCTTGTATTTACATCCATGTCAAAGATACACTATCAAGTGATTTACAGTTATAATCTGTATTTATTTTTAGCTAATCAAATTCATACCAAAATGCTCTCTCCGTTTGATGATTCTGTCGATAAAAATCCAGTGGTTCGCTCTGTAGTTCTCAAACTGTTGCTGAAGTACAGGTATGCATTAATTTCACTTATCTGTAAATATCTGTTTGTATGGTTTTCTTGTTTGTTAGAAGTTTAAATTTATGTTCAACTTTACCTTTTAAGCTTTGATGAAGTTAAGGAATACCTGAAGCTGCATCTTGTTGAAGTTGAGCAAAGCAACCTTTTGGACGAAAATGATAAAACTGAACTGTACTGCTTGTACATCAACTGTCTGGAGGTAGATATGAAATGAAGAACAGTTTTGCTGGACTTAATGTTACAGGATATTTATGTTCAACATTTCTAAGCATGTCTTCTTTTCTAGGATTCCATGTTTGACAGGTCCAGTGCAGATAAGCAAGCGATTCTGCAAGACGAAAGTGCATTCCTAACTGACTTCCTGCAGTCCCATAGTCAGTCAGGTAAAGAAGCAACTGTGGAATACCTTCAGCAGTTAGCTAGAGTGCGCATGGACCTTGATACAACTGCAAGTCTCATCATGGAAAATCTGCGAAACAAAGGTTTGTAATTTAGTGCTGCAGTATTCTTTCTTTTTTTCCTTTCACTTTAAAAAATGTGCTCACTTAATGAAATCCTTCTTTGCTTTCACAAATGTAAACAAGGCTTCCAGGGGCAGGCTCAAAGGGCAGCTGAAGCTTACCTGGACACCGTGATGAAGCTGTGCATCCAAAGTGGAAACGACTGGTATCGTGTTTATTTGATACGCAAGATCTCCAGCCAGCATGGAGTGGAGTTTGTGCAGAAAATCCAAAAGAAAGATCAGATGCGTTGGCTCTTCCCCAATGAAGTTCTGCTAAAGGTTCGTTTGTCCTGCAGTACAAAAAACAGACCCCTTAGAAGTAAGTCAAAAATTCGGACCTGACTGGCACATTTTTTTAAATAAGCCAAAAAAAAAAGTCTTTGAAACAAGGGTCAGTAACAGGTTTCGTTTGGTAAGATAGAGTTGTGTTTTTAAATGGTATAGTGACATGGATGAAATAATCTGATTCATTTTTTCATTACATCCAGAGTGAAGAAACCATTCAGATAGACCAGTACCTTGTGTATGGTGAAGATTACAGAACTATCAGAGAGGTCGTTGCGAAAGTAATGATGGAAGGCAAAGTTGAAGGGCTGGAAGAGGCCTGTGAGGTAAAGTTCTGTCACTGACTTTTGTTCATTTATTTTCATATGAGTGATCCAATTTAAAAAAGATGTTAATATTAGTGCATTGAGCTATTCCTTCTTCTTCTTTGTTTTAAGGGTTTAAATTGTTTGCCACAACAGAAAACAGTTCACTATTTACTGGCCCTTTACAGAGAAATCACCACCCTCTATAGAAACGCCAACCCCAGCCTCCATCCTAAGCCTGAAGTAGGTCAATCATAACAAATATTGTCTCTCCAGAGAACAGATGAATAAATGTTAACATCTTTATTTTATCATTTTCTGTAACTCTCTTTGTTTGTATTTTTTATGCATCTACAGATACTAGAAGCTCTTATAAATTGCATCCACACATCTAAAATCCTTGCCAGCCGACAAGAGAAAGCTTTTGCTCAAGCGTTGGTCACCAACAACCTTGGGCCCTTGACTGTTTTTCCCAGGGTCACAGAGGCCAAGCGTGTGATGGTGGACATAGCAATTCACCTGGCTGTTGTCTTGCTTTGTGGGAAAAATGGATTCTTGGCTCCCCTGCAGCAGCTAGTAGTCACACCTGCCAACATGCAAGTATGTGGAATAACTCCGGTCTGTCATCTTTTTTTTTTGTTTGTTTTTTTAATGTTAATTTCTTGCTTTTTATCTGTTTGGTACAGGAATCTTTCTTGCCTACTATGCCTGAAGACATGGTTGCTCTGGCTAGGAAAGCTCTGGCTTTAGTGCCATTGCAGTGGTACAGTAAGTAAAAAAGTGGTATATTCCCATTCAATGTGTTGTAAATTGATTAAATTTGCTACACTAAAGGAATTCAAAGTTTCTTCCACAAGGTTTTACTGTCAGTGTGGAGTAATATGAACTTTAAAAAATTATATTCTTTTCTTTTTTACGTTTAGAAAAAGTTAGAGTCCAATTAGCTGTCACACTTAATAACACTCCTATGGTAACATTCTGTTTTAAACTATCCACAGCTTGCCCAAATGGTCATCCCTGCACTATCGGCGAGGTTTGTGCACCCGTTTGTTTCTAATGGTCAGTGCAACTGCCTCCTTCATTACAGTCTTAAATTCATCATTCTGTTTCTGCAGTGTGGGCAGCCCATGCAAACGAGCCGATGTGTTGACTGTGGGGCTGTTATTGGGGGGCAAAACCATGCCCCTGTGCAGGGATTTCAACATCTACCTTTCCAGTATGGGATGCAAACATTTGGAGAAAACCATAAACTTAAAACGAGTCACGTTAGATTTTGATGAGCTCAATTTTGCATTTTGTATTTTGAAAGGGGTGATCGCACTCAGCCAGGCCATATTCTTGGAGACCCCAGAAACCGGGACAATCTAGACATAATGGACACAAAGGGCCTTTCTTCAGTTCCCTTTACCACCCTGCGTATGCTCACTCATTTGGCAATGCTGCTCGGCTTCTGCCAGCATGAACAGGTAAACGGCTTGAAAAGTGCTGGCTCATTTTAAATCCTTTCATTTAAAAGTCTAAAAAAACTGTTAAAATAATTCAGTTGCAAACGTCATTATTGTGATCCAGATTTATTAATAAAACATGTCTTGTCTGTATTTACGTAATTGTAGTTCATCTCTGCAATCATCAAGCCACCAGTTGCGGATCCAGCAGTATTTCTTTTTGAGCATTTGGAAAAAGACTTGAAACATCTGATCAGATCTCTGGGTAAGGGGACTGATGATACCATCTGTGCAGTCCACCTGCTCATCAGCAGCTTTCTGGAACCTCACCAGCAAAAGCAATGTAAGAAGAAACCTAATTCTAAGTCACCTGTGCCATTTTCCTCAAATGTGTGTGGTTACTTGGGAAGGCGTGAGGAGTAAAACTGAATATTGACAATAACAGTGGCTCATTACTTCTTTTGGCACTTTCTGTGTTGGTGCTTATTAATTTAGTTGTACTGATCTCCTAAAAAAATAAAAGAATGATGATAGCTTCCTTAGTATCTAATAATCATCCAATTTTAAAGCAAGTTTTTTGTGTTGGCGGAGTGGGAATAATAAATATCTAAAAGAGCAAAATATTGAACACTGATAATATTTTGATCATTTTGACTTTTCTTTCAGGGCCTGTGCCTTATGACAGCCATCTGTCCTCCAAAGACGCTAGAAATGCTTGGGATATTGAAATGAGCAATTTCATTATCGGACCTCAGCTAAAGGTATTGTAACAACACTATTGTACAGGTTTAACAGAAATAATGTTGGCTCCTTAGCATTGCATGATGATTTTTTTTTTTTCTTGTCACCCTTTTTTTGGGCCACAGAACTTGGACAGGAGGCTGAAGGAAGTGAACAATTTCATCAGATCTGACTCCCGCATCTCTGCCAATCCAGTCATAACGCTCGTCTTTGGAGATCCAAAACACTTTTTGACCACTCTTCACCCAAATTCTCTCATTCATTGCTCTGCTGTGTGGAGCTGCAGGCAGAAAGTGTCTTTACTGAGCCTCAAACACATTGTAGAACAGAATGATGGGAAAGACAAGGTGCCTGTGTTGTGGAGGTTCTTGCACAGGGTAAATAAGCCACAAATAATGTGGAACGTGCTCAACATGTTGGATCTAAAATCACGTTTCCTTCATCTTAGACTTTTACATTGGAAATAAAATGTTACATTCTAAATGCTTTAATTTCAATCAGTTTGTAAAATATAAACCTTTAAATGGTTAAAAAATGCTAAATTTTGTTGTTCGTTTTCTTTTTTCTTCCAGGAAGCAGAGATCCGACTGGTGAAGCACCTACCTGACATCCTCACACTCCAGAAGGATTTGGTCAAGAAATTTCAAAATACGTCTGAGCTGGCTTTTGATACCATTGGGGAATTTCTTCACAAAGAAAAAGCAGGTATTAAACCATCAAAGAGCTAAAAAATATTTTATTTTAAAAAGCCAGTGATAATAGTGTATCTGCATATATATCTGCAGTATATTATTTTTGTTATTTGTCTAAAAGAAAAACATGTTTTTGTATGTAGTTTCACTTAAAGCCTGGTACAAGAAACACATCACAATCTTTTTGACCACCTGGAATCAACTCAGGGTTTCCCTGGCAACCAATGGTAAACACAAACCGTAAAGCAGCTCCTTTAAGCTGAAACCTTGATTTGCTAACAAGAGTTAAAATGTTGTTTAGGTGAGATAAAGATTGCTGCTGAGGACTGCCAAAAAGACCTGGACTTCAACAGTGACTTTAAGGTGCTGTTGCCACGACGACAAGGCCCTGGCCTGTGCTCCACAGCCCTTGTCAGCTACCTAATTGCTGTTCACAATGACCTTATCTACTGTGTAGACAAGCACACAGGAGAAGAGACCAGGTGAGGGCGCTCATGCCACATTCTATTTTCCACTTTTGCATGTGAGATTATAAAAAGTGGCAGTACTTTTTCACACTATAGAGCATGTTATGAGATGGAGAAACTCTGTTAGAAAAGATAGGATTTTTGCAGCAAAGGTATCTGACCAATGTCGTCCTTATCCTCTTTCCCAGCTTCAAAGTGAGCCCTGCAGATCTGACTGAGTTACATGTGATTCATTACGAGTTGGAGCGAGATGTGATGCCTCTAGTTCTGTCAAACACCCAGTACAGCATCCAGAAGGGTCAGGAAACCCTCCACGAGTATGATTTGCCAAAGATCCAACAGCAAATTATCTCTCATTTCCTACTGGGCAAACCTCTCCTAACTCTCAATGTGAGTGAATCAAATTAAGTTTGTGTGTCACAAAAAAAAAAAAAAAAATCTTACTCTTCATCTGTTTCTCTAACATCAGGGCATTCCAACACTGGTGAACAGACATGAACGCAACTATGAGATTATCTTCAAAGATGTGAAAACAAAGATCAAACAAGTAGGTTATGATAGAAAAAAGTTAGTTGGATATTATTTTACATTTATTTTGCATGTATGTGACATTGGGGTGTTTTTTCCTAATAGGAGTCTCTACAGAATCTCACCCTGGTGTCTATAGCTGGGGAGCTGCAGTCCCACAGTGAGGTGTGTGAAGCTCTCTCCACTTTGGAGGTGGCCATTGGCTTCCTGGCCATGACAGGGGGAGAGCCCCACATGCAGCTCTCCCACTACCTGGAGGAGGTGCTGCAGATGGGAAACCAGGTGGCTCAGCATATTCTCAAGGTCGGTCTATAAGACACCGGTTATTCTTATCAGTCTAGACAGTTTGGTTACATCTTTTTGCAATATTTTTTTCCAAATTTTGGTCTCAATTCATTGCTAATCATGTCTAAATGCTTCATATTTTGATTTAAATAAACAAGTGCTTAATTGCTGTGAATTCTTTATCTGATCATGAGAGATTTTTTTTCTCCTCTTATCGTTTCCCGCAGACCTTGAGTATGTGTTGTTTGAAGCATTGTGTGGCACTTTGGCAGCTACTGGCTTCACTCAAGTCAGAAAATATGCTGCGACTCAAGAGGGTAAGTCAGTGTTTGTGTTTGATTTTAAATAACTTTATTGTTCCTGTAGTGATGACATATCTATTGGTGTGACTCCATATCTAACATTTGTGTGTGTTTTTAAGGATCCGTTTGAAGGAATTTCAGATGATTACAAGCAGGCCCTAGGTGAAGATGAGCACCGTCTGCTGACCGCTTTCTTCTCCACATGCAATGCTGACACCTTCATGCTGGAGATGCACGAGTTCATGATGCTGGTACTCAAAATGCCCAATGCTACAGACACATACAAGCCTGACTGGGGGTAAAAACCATTTAAACTCTTTTTCTTTTTATACTTGTCCTTAAGTCGAGTGTAGAGCGCTGAATTAATCTTTTTTTTTTTTTTTTAATTAGGCTAAGAAAAATGAACATATAACGAACAAAATAATAGCCCATCATGTCAAATTATTTGTACAACTAGTATGAACATGAACATGTTGAAGAATCTCCTTAAATATATTTTAGATGAACAACCCCAACCCACTACTTAGTATTAGAACACAGTAGTGTTAGAGGTAAAGTTTCATCTGAGTTTGTTTTCAAATTAATGCATCTTCTGAGGGAGAGGTAAGCTGTTTTTTCCTGATTTAACCTCTGATCAAGCAGAGGCATCTGGTCCCCCTTTTTTTTTTTACAATATTTGGTACAACCTAGTTATGATATTAAACCAAAAATCCTCCAGTCTGAGAGGGAATACACTGCTGTGCATTATTTCAAGTGTCCTTGTTGTTTTTGAATACATATTAATGTAATTTCTAAACAGAAAATATTTGGAATGCATATTTTTTGATGAACAGATATCACAAAACAATTCAAATGGTCAATGTTGTTCCACAAAGGTTGGATTTAGATCTAAATGGGCATTCACACCGAACGCGATTTGCATGGCCAATTTGCGAGCCCTCGCCCTCTTGCCGCACCGCAAATTCGCTGCTTTCTGTGTGGCCAAAAATGTGTTCCCGAAGCTCACAGTGTCTTTCGCATTTGGGAGGAGCTAGCAGCTAATGTTGTTGATCACTATATGAAGCGATGTCTCTATTTCATTTACAATGCATGGAAGACACGGATGATGTTCAGAGACCGGTTTTTTCTACTTCGAAGAGTTTCACAAAAACAACGGTGATCACGTCTCCATGTAGACTGCAGGCCATCAAAAATAAAGTAACGAAAATATAAACCTTCTACCCCCCAAAAACAAGTAAAATTCAGTCAAATAGCAAACACTCATATATGCGTGTGTATATATACATATATATATATATGTAAAATTTATGACCCTGCTGCTGAAAAATTTTCTTTATGCTCCTGCGATTCCAGCTAAACAAGATAATCCCCTAAATTTAAGTTGCTATCTTTAGTACAAATACAGTAGTTCTGATTTAAAGTGCTTTATTTGTCTCCTAAAGCTTGAAGGACACCCTGGTGTCTTATATGGAACGCAAAGACCTTGACATTCCTCAAGATGTGGAGGAGCTCTTCCCGGAGGAGATATGCCTGTGTCATTATGTGGAAGCCTGGAAGTTCATCGTCACTTTCAAGCAGGAGCGTGCTCTGAGATAATGAGGATAAATCTACAATAATGTTTGTTTCTTTTGATTTTGCTAAATTCTTTTTTGTGATTACATATCTTGGATAAAAATTACGTTTTCCTAAAGCAGTGTTAATAAATCATGTTTTTGCACACTTTCATACTGAAAAAAGGTGCCTTTAAAGAGTACTGTTGTGTTGCTTATTTCTATGAAGATGTAAACTTTCTGTCTTACTTTCGATAAGATTCCACATGTATAATGGTTTTGCTCAGGTTAAAGATGGGGATTTAAACAGAAACGCCTTTAAAGTACTGTTAGAAAAATCTGTTGAAACCCTGTCTGATATATTATTCATTCAATTGTTTCTTTTAACTTTATTTTTAAATTTTTTTTCCCTTCATATATGTGCTTGACAACACCGTTTTTTAAAATTTTTATTCTGAAACATATTACAGCAAAGGTGACATTGAATTGGAACACACTTTAGCACACTATGGGTGCTTTTTTATGATGATTATACTGTTTTTTTGAACATTGCTGAATGCTTTCCAAAAAGCCTTAAGAACAGAAAGGTCCTGAAAACTGAGAAATAACTAATAGAAAGATCTAAGTTTTGTTTGCACTTTTTAAAGCAATAAGTTTGCATGTGCCATGAATGTTCAATGTTTCATATCGTGTTTGCAATATGCATCTTCTAAGTATTAAAGCAGGCTCAAAACAAAGGCGGTGTGTTGTTTCAACTTGTGTAACTCTGTCGCCACTGCAGTTTAGAGTATTTTAGCAAGACCTGCAAGTTAAATCAAATATTAAGGAAATATTAGGAAACTTTACACAATATGGTGATTTCAATCATGCTTTAAATTATTCTTCTTAAGCATAATCTGACTTGTATTTATGTATTTGCAAAATAGAGATTAAGTGAATCATTTTCTTTCATTAGTTGCTTAAAAAACCAGTACCTGGCATTAATGTTTTAAAGCTTTATCTCTGTTTTTTTTTTACTTTTACCATTTAAACAAAATGTCAGTTTCAACTGAAACGTTAACTAGATATCAGTTCTCACAGCAAGGAGAAAAAAAAAAAAAAGCGTATTATTGTACAGTTTTCAACAGCCCCAACAGCGTTCCGTAAAGTAATTACGCTGTATTTACAGATTACGTCACTGCTGAGAGGCAGTGATGGCTGGACATGATGCAGCACTCAGGAAATGTCTGCATGCCAAAGGTTTTGTGACATTTTGACCCTCTGTTGGTGGGAGCTCAATGTGTTTCTGATCAGGCTGATGGAAATGATACAGACAAGACAGCCGAAAGAACGCCGCTGGACAACTCCTTGATTCAATTTCCTCTATGCCAAGGTAGTGTTTAGCATAACAATGACAAATGGAAGGCCGTGAAAGTAAACCCAGCCAACGACCACCCTTTGGGAGTCTGCAGTAAGTAAACAAAATCTTCCAAAATACTTCATTGCACTTAAATGAAATTAGAGGTATAAGCGTAAACATGCAAAATGACCATTAAGCTCTATTGGGTCTGCATGTAGTGTTTTATTTCATGTTTACAGCCAAACATTTCACCCCAAAAAAGTGGTGAGAAACATCCTGGGCCATCTTGCCGCTCATTAGTGAAGAGGTACCATACACAGGGTCAGTAAACACACCCACAAATGGGTCACAGGCATGATTTGTGCAGCTCAGTCTTGCAGAACAAACTTCACTTAGCAAGTTGAATCCATTCGCTTCCACTTGGGTAGGCTTCAGACCAGCGATACAAAGGAAGGGGCACAAAGAGGCCAAATTAAATTTCAAGGTTATTTGTTTGTCTGTGTGTGCTTTCTCTTTGGTAACAAGCAAAAAAATCAACATGCATCATGGCTCACTGTAAACAGTATTCTCGTTTGGACCTGGTGGAAGTTTTCAAGATTAGCAAAACTGGACATAATTATGTCGTTAAAATCTTCAAACCTTTATTATTCATCAACAGCAAACAATAAAGCTAGAAAAGCAATAACTGGTAAATCTAGCTTAGTAATCCGTATGAACTCTATCAACATCAAAACACTGTGAAGTTTGGCTTTGAATCTCCACAGTGCCTCCAACCCTGAAGAAGTTTTGAACCTAACCCTTTCCAAAACAGCCTCAGATATTTATCAAGTTTACACATTGAGGATCCAATATCATTTGGGGGTCTTAGACTCTAGGGAGGCACTCATAGACAAAAAAGGAACAACATTTTGAACAACTGTGGTGTGAAATCAGGACCCCGACGCACCAAGGAGACCCAAAAAAGTATATGCCAGAAGGCTACTGTATTTGACACTTTACTGACGCTCTGGAGATATTTTGCTGTTGTTATTGCACTATTATCAAATAAGAATATTTAAATTTGCTGCACCAGATGCAGTGGACGTACCATAAGGTCAGGATGAGGTCAGAGCGCAGAGGCCAAACTCTCACGTTGCCCCGCCTGCTGCGCAGTGCTGCGATGCTGAAGAAAACCTTGCTGAGCACATCTGTGAATTATATTAGCTAATTGTGTGCACTTTTCCCTGCTCTCAACACTTGAGTTGTCCTCCAAGCAGAAGGAAGGAATTAAGAGCACTGCTGCCGTGTTGTTCTATTAAATACGTGAAGAAAAAATACAATTACTAGTTAAGTGGGAACATACCACTTGGGACTGTGAGCAGAGCAGCATTGTGAGATTTCACATTTTAATTCTATGCCATGTGCATGGGCAAGTTTCCCAGTAAGCAGATGCAAATAGAAAAAGAGTTTTTGCACATAAAGTATGCAAAATGAGTTTTGTGCAATTAAGAGTCAGCTTTGCATCATTGATAAAGGTTGTTTTGGCACAAAGCTGAGCTCCCTGCTGAACTCACCTTGGCCCTTGAAATCTTAACTTTACCTCCTTCATTACTCAAGCTTGAATTTCAGTACCAAACAGTTTACAGCCAGACGGCTCAGCTTTTGGATTCCAAAACAAAAATACCACATATTGAATCAAACTGTTATGGTAAGACGATAGGATGTTTGGGAAGCCCAGGAATATGTCCACCATTTCCTAAATATTAATAAGAAAGTTATGTCTGGTGGGTTTTATGTTGAAATAAACGCCTGTGGCTCTCACTGACTGGAAGGATGCAGATCAGTGAATGCTCCAAGCTGCTTGTCTCCTCACTGCATAGAGAATGAGAATATGGTTGGTGTTTGAAGCCATGATCAGTCATGGGCCTTTCAGATGATGTCTCCTTTTTTGGCCTGCCTTTTTTTCACACTTTTCCTCAAGCAAACATTTTGGTGCATAAAACATAAAGAAACATTCTCGGTAGGTTATTTGCTGTAAAAACGCTCCTTGGCAATAAACCATGTTGTTGGAAAGTGCGTTTTATTTTATCCTCAAACCATGCCACGTTTGTTTAAAAAACAACAACAAAAAAGTATGCATCTGGGGTTAAGCGGGAGAACACAATAGGTGGGATGGGTCCATGAAAAACATTCTTAGCCAATGCCAAACTCTTGAAATGCTGTTGTTATTTACTCTTCTTTTTTGAGCTTCTGGTTTTGGTATTATATGGTATCATTGGCATCAAGCTGGTGTTTTATAAAATGTTTACTGCATTTTTTTTGTATAAAACCCTCTCCGAGCAGACTTTTGTAAAAAAAAAAAAAAAAGCTAGAGACAAGCTGTGCTACAGTGTGGGACTGTCTAGTGCTCTGGATTTGAAAAACAATTTGGACACCATGCTCACTCCTTTTTTTTATATATGGCAAACATAAAATCACCAATTTCCCAAAGTAAAAACTTTATGAATATGAACATGTTACAAAGACCTTTTATAAATCCACTGTGTTCTCAAGATAAAAACTTAAAAAAAAAATTAAAGTTAAATTTTTTAACAATAAAAATAGTTGAAATGCAATGCATTGTGGTCTATGTTCAACAATCTAGTGAGCATCTGCGCTTACTGTTTTTTTGCAGAGACTTCTGTAAAATTTCTCTAGAGAACTGTATTTTAGGTATTGTAGGTTTGGACAACACTACAAAATAGCAAACACACAATATAGTGCACAATGTAGTGAGTTGAGGGGGAATTTAGACACAACCAAGGTTTGCAGGGCAATAGGCTATAGCTGCAAAATTTGTGTTCAGACTGCACACAGCCAGGCTCTCTGTTCTCATGGAGCTGCGAGGAGGCCTATTGCCCTTCACTACAAGTACCAGTTGAAGGATGGGATCTCAGAGCAATGTGTGACCAAGCTGGTGACCAGCATGTGGATGAAGTTCCATTGCTTTTAAACTGCCAAAATCTTTAGTGCTACAGTCAAACTTGGCAAATGACGCATGTTCTTGAACCCACTAAAAGCGCATTCTTTCATGTGTAAAGGGGCATCTTCTCCTTTTTCTTTTTCTATTTTTTACTAGTCTGTCACCTACGGCTGGAGGAGGCTTGGTAAGAAATGTCAGCAAGTGGTGAGAATCTTGCTCCAGGCCATTCAGAATAAATCTGAGGTCACTGTTTAACTTTTTAATAAGAGCATTGATATTGCTATTTGAAATGCGTGTCATCAGCAAAGATCAACGGAACTGTAGAGGCAGAAATGGATGCAAAATCATTAGCATAAATCATAAAGAGTAACAACCCCAGAATTGACCCCTGAGGGACATCGTATACTTGAAGATTCACATTTGATTCATGTTAATTTAATGAAGGGCTGCACGGTGGCGCAGTGGTTAGCGCTCCTGCCTCACAGCAAGAAGGTTCCCGGTTCAAGTCCTGGCTGGGGGACCTTTCTGTGTGGAGTTTGCATGTTCTCCCCGTGCATGCGTGGGTTTTCTCCGGGTACTCCGGCTTCCTCCCACCGTCCAAAAACATGCTTCACAGGTTAATTGGTTACTCGAAATTGTCCCTAGGTGTGGATGTGAGTGTGCATGGGTGTGTGATTGTGGCCCCTGCGACAGACTGGCGACCAGTCCAGGGGTGTACCCTGCCTTCGCCCATGAGTAGCCGGGTTAGGCTCCGGCAACCCCGTGACCCCGAAAGGGATAAAGCGAATTGGAAAGTGAATGAATAATTTAATGAAACATATTGTTTTTTTCTCCACACATTGAATGTGCGTTCCTGAGGGCGGTGTGAAGATAGCTTTAGAAGAATTACTTTTTGTTTTACCTCAGTTTAAATGTGTTGATTTTATCTCAAAATTCTAGAAAGGTTACAGTAAATTCTACCATAATTACAGGATTAATGGTCTCCAATTATATGAAAGCAAAAACCAAAGATTTCAGAAAAAATCTGCTAAAAGGGAGAAAATATTTGCTTTTTGGCAAACCCCATCCAGAGTTATATAATCCCATCATATGTGATTCCCCCTTCTGTCTGTCTTCTTTGTTGTCCTGTCTTTTTCCCTCCATTTGCTTCCTCTCACACTCCACTTCCTAGCTGTCTTCTATCCCCTCATTTCCCCCCCGGTTGTGTTTTGTTACAGTCTTTGGCTGTGAATAGATAATGACTGCAAGAGGTTTTGTTTACCATGGATACAACGGGATTAGTGTGATTACTGCTGGTGCCAGTGTTGTAACAAGCCCGGGAAGCCTTTCACTCTGCGAGGAGGTGCTGACAGTTATCCTCTGCAAGATTAGAGAACTTGGATTAGAGGATATTTTTCTCCACCTTGTGATGAGAGACTTCAAAAAAATGAGCTGACATCATAAAGCTAGGACCCTCAGAAAGCGTCCTGGTTCTCTGCCTCATTATTCTTCATAGACACCAGTTTCCTCTTCCTCCAGAGCCTTTGTCTAGATGCAGTTTTTGTGCTGGCGAGGATTTTACCTCTTACTTTGACCTTTCACATGGTAATTCCTTGTTGTCTGCAGGAGCTCTAAGAGGGACATGGGTCCCCCACCTCCGTCTAAGCGCTCCCGTGGTCGGGGCCCAAACTGGTGTTCAGTTTCGCTGATCTTCTCGTCTTGGCCCCAGCACAAATAGACAACACCTTCTCTGATTGCACTTGATAATATTTATCCTTCATTATAACTCCACAGATCGGGATTCTTGAGCAGAGTACAGTGGCAAAAGACAAAGCAGAAAGGACATGAGCCCACAGCTATGCTTCCCTGAAGTGGGCTCCTTCGTGTACCCAGCAACTGTTCTGCTCGGCACTTGTGCAAAACAAGCAATGTAGCCATTAAGAGCTCCATGCAACTCCGAATCACTTAGCTGTATATTTGTCCTTGTGGTGAGTGCATGCATCGCCATAGTGAAACACAACACCCTCTAGTATACACAACGGTGTTCCATGGGAGGAGTGGGTGTAGTTTAAATAAATCAGGGGTTTGTTGGCCCAGGGTTTGGCAGCATTAACCCCTGAGATGAAGCAACGTCAAATGTATATGATTAAGACTCACAGTGAGCAGAAAAACAGACTACAAAGTCAAAAACTGGTCAAGAATTTTCACAGAAATGAAGCCTTCAGGTATTGTGCCAGATTCCCCTTAAGTTTCATTAATTTGGGTCTAAAAAACAAATCTATGTGATAGCGCTGATATAAGTGCAAGATCAGATTGTAAACATTGAACAACAAATCAGTGAGGGACGTGCTTATGTTTGTGTTATGAATGTACATTAAATAAAAAGTTACCAGCCAATGCAAATATACATACTATATCATATAGTACAAAAAATAATATAGTATTCCATTGGCTTGTCATAGTGTTTATACTTCAGGATAAATGGCTCTACAGGCTTTGAGTTGCATGGCTGTTACGACAAAAATGTCTGGCTTCTCTCAAATATAGTGGAGCGTGATGGCACTCAGTGGTGAAGTTCAAATGACATAGAGGCTGACGGGGAAAAATGATTGCCTTTCCTTCAAATTTTAACTTTACATTTTACTCTTGTAAGGGGCTTTTTTATTGATAGATTTGGTAATTAAGGTGGAACTGTTATTTACTTTGTTTGTTAGTTATTTTGTTTACACATTTTGCTCATTTTTAATGAGGAGAAATATTGCTGTAGCTTTTCGAATTGTTTTGTTTAAATTTCCTTTTTCATTACTCATGAAGAGACTAAAAGAAAAGCTGACAGTCTCAACAAAATCGATGTACTGCTTGAATACAATTTACAATAAAGATACTTAGAATAATAAACTGTTGCCATAAAATTTACATAATAAAATCAACAAAATGTAGTAACAATATTAATAATTATTATTATTATGATAGATAGAATGTACAGAAAAAGTTGGTAATCTTTTTCTTATCAATAAGAACCCAGACCCATTTTTCCTTAAAGATAAAATTAAGATGAATGTGACACCAAAGTAATCTAAATAATATTTCCTTTATTCACTTGTGTTTTGCTGCTACTTAAGAGTTCAACTGAGTTGCCTTTGGCATCACTGTCTAATAAGTAAAAAATAAGGGACCATAATTCAATTTAAGCTATAAAGAATTTTCAGCATAAAACACAATTTTCATCTTTTGCAGATGATATTATCCATCCATCCATCCATCCACTCATCTGTTTTCTAAACCTGCGTGAGCTACTAAAAGATGAGCCAGCATACTCCCTTACCAGACCATCACAGGAAATTGACAAAATCGTTGTTTTTGTCTTCAATATCGAGGCAAAGAGATGTTCTGAAGGCACATTTTACCAATCAATGTTCCAGCAATCCACTGGTATTCATTAGGGTGGGATGGGCAGAGTTCCTGCTTGATAAAAAGTGTAGGTTAAGGAGTGCAGCTCTCCTGGAGCTACTTTTAAAGGAGCCAGCTGGAAAACTGCACGGCTTTTATTGGAAACAAGCTTTCACTCCCTGCTCCTGGATAATCATTATGTTATGGATGGAATATTATCATCTCAATGACTGAAAAAAAATCCAATGTTGTTTTTAGGGGACTCATTTCACCATTTGTCGTATTTGGGTCAGCATCAGCCTATAGACGACCTGTTCCCATCTTCTCTGGATTTAACTACAAATCATCTCCAATTAGGCTTCCAGGCCATCTCTCCCTTCGCTGGTCAGCCAGTATCCAGCATTGAGTATCAGTCTGTGATTTGTTGGTTGTCCTGGCAATTAGGGATGGCATTAGAGGAATGAGGATTTTCTAACAGGGGAAGTAGGTGGAAATAATGAGGGGAAGGAACGGCTGCCAGACTCTGATTTTTCACTTGCACACATAGAGAGATCTGTGTGGAGTGTTGTTACTGGCACACTTGATTTTGGGCAAGTCAGCAGCACTCTGTGATGCCCAGGAACGACATGAGTGTCATTTCCTGCCAGGGGCAGTTGCTTCATTATTACTGCTGCTCACTGGCAACTCTCTCGAGTTCTGTCTCTTATTTCCAGAATGAAATGTGTATATTTTTCCTTTGTCAACAGTAACAGTTTTCTGGGCAAATCAAGACTGTGGTTGCAGGAGGCTTGGGGCCTTTAAAAAACTCTAGTTTAGAATGAAATGGGTGAAATAACCAAATCAGACGATTCATAAATATTCTTTAAAAGTGCTCCTGGCTTTGAAAAATAGCTTGTTTACTCTACATCATAATGCAGAAAAAGGAAAAGAAGGATACATTTCCACACTATTTACATAACGCTTGCACAACTAGAACTGATTAATTAACTGATATCTTAAATTACATGACATTTAGAAAGTGATAACAGGAGGGTCTCAAGGAATTAAATATTACAAATAGGTGTTCTGACTAAAATGGATGTTGTTGCATCTATAATAAATCTGTGTCTACTTTCTTAACAAATGTGAAATAAATGGGTCTGATGACACTCTGTTTGTTGGCTGAACTCACTGCAGCAAATCAACTTTTTTTTAGCAGTTGGACTCTTCAGAAATACATGTTAATAGGAATTTGCATTCAAGCCGTAAAGGTTTTGCTTATTTTAAAGCAAAAAAAGGGGAAAAACAAGATACCAAAACTCTGGAGTGAAGCCTGGCTAAAAAGTTGAAAGGGTTAAGACTTCATGGTCACAGCTGAGCATTAGTATTCCTCGGTCATCTGTGACTTGGATCGGTCCACAACCCAGCTAGTGATGAGAGCTGCGTGCCAGCAAAGACTGACCTAATGGCCACAAACAGCTGGGTCCATCAGCAAGCATGCCAGATTACATAACAGTGTATGTGCTTGCAGTTCATGCAGTAAATCATAACAATGAGACCTCCAAACCACTCCTGTTGCTTTTTGTGTTTTGGGTGAACCTTATCTGTTGTGGAAGGAAGTACCCTGAAACTTCCGAGATTGTGCAGCAGGAGCCCTTGGGAGGAAGTATTAGGCCGGCCCCTTGATCTTAAGGTATCTTTGTGAGGGCTGCTTGTTGCTCAAGCAAATCCAATCAACCGTGAGCTCTTTGCAGATAGCCTTTTACAGAGATGCCGATTACAGTTGTTGCCAAAAATCCGTTTATCGGTACTGCAGGGGCTTCATGCAGAAAACTAAACTTCTCCGAGCTGGACAGACAAGCAAAATAGGGAGGATGTGATAACCTAGGAAGGCCTTCAGTCCACACAGATAACAGTTTCCTAACTGTGAGATAACCAAGGTCAGCTTGTCATTGTAAAGAAAATTTGTTCAGCTCTTAGTTCAAGTGAAATGAGAACTTTAAATTCATATTTTTAGGCCACTGAAGAACTGCTTTGGATTACTTGTATCCTGTTTAGTCTCAGAAGTCAATAAATATATTTGTCTGAAAATTAGCATTTTTATTCCAAAACACAACAAAAATAAAAGTTTTTTTAAAATTCCTCTTTGCAATGACCTTTCAGATTCAAGTTTTTCATTGAAATTTAACAACGAACAAAATATCCAGATGTTGATGCAAATTCCATATGCAGATGTTACTCCTTTCTGCTTGACTTTATTTATTGTAATTATCAATAGGTTATATATCTGCCTTTTAAGTATGTTTCACCCCCACTCAGAAAACAAGTAAATTGAAGGAGAGGAGATAAGCAGTTTGTTATTTTAAGGACATTGAGATACATCAGTGGTTCACATCTTCTGGGTCAAACGCAGGGCTCAGCAGCTCTGAGTCAGGCCCAGCCAGTCAGACCTTGACACGAGACCAAAATCTGCTCAGCCATGTAAATCTCTGACATATATTATGCAGATGATGTCTGGAATAACATTAATAAATCTGGTAAAGGGCAAGGTGGAAGGAAAGGAGGTGGCTTATGGAAAAAAAAAGAGACAAAACTTAAATGAGTATTTCATTTTGTCTTGAAGTGTTGTGGCGAAGGCTCAGCATGTGCCTGCCTTACATCACGGCGTGATGACTTTACCGTGCAGTCCGCTCATCCCCTTTAGATCCATTCGTCTGTGACTCCTCAGAGCAGATAAGCAGACAAAAAAGGTCAAAGTTCACGCTAAGGAGGCGTTTAATATCATGACTTTCTCACCACAGCGTTGCAGCCGCCTGTTTCAGACTCTTTGGGAGGACACACAACACGCCATGGAGGCATCACTTCCCAACTTATGATGTTTAGACTGACATGCAACACATTAACCACACATTTTTCAGCTGATGGCGGAGATTCTATTGATCTGTTTCACTGCGCACTCGTAAATCTGTCGTTTGCCTCTGAGTCCGGTGGTGCCGTCACAGATTTATGCCCATCCATTCGGTACATTTCTCTCCTGCAATCCTTGATCTGAGAATGTCATTCATCTTTCTGTTTCTTTTCACTGACAACACACATTACTCCCTGTGGATCAAATAAATCTCAGTGCTGCTTGTACTAAAACAAATGTTATGTGTGGGTATATTACGATGCTATTGTCACAACAATAACTACAGAATAGGTCAGCACATCCCATTTATATGAACATCTTTTTTTAAATGTGAGTTGTTTGTTGTGAAAATCCAGCTCGTTCCAGCTGGTAATGAACACATTTCTGTTAAAGTCCTTTTTTTGGAGTCATCAGCGTAGATGCGGAAAGGCTGTCAATAGTAATTCCTTATGGCAGAGTCTTCCGAGGTGCCGCTGACGGACTGTTTGCTTGGACTGTGCCCCTGCGATTGAGAGGTGATGACTGCCAGAGGGAAACTGGCCACCACTGCCGGTTCTAACAGGTGTGAATGTCTCACCAGCTCTGTGTCTTTAGCTGAGCTGCGTGGAACTGCACATGTTCAGCAGCTGCACGAGGAGAAAATGTGTTTATGTGTATCCTCGTGGTATGGCGGTGGGATTATTCTCTTTGGGAGGAAGCTCTGTATCCATCACCCTATTTTTTCGTGAGTCTGTCAGCACCTTGGCTCCTCAGGGTTTTAGTGCTCCAATATAGTGGACCTGTGTGTCAAATAAATTCTGCTCCTGAGGGTGAAAGTATAGCAAAGAGCATTAGGGTTCATATACAGCCGTGGTTTTGCTCCTCAACTATTATATTGTAAGACTTGTTGCTGTTTCTTACAAAGGAGATTTTTCCACTACCCATCAAAAAGAAAGTTAAAAATAGTAGCACAAATTATGTTAAATTTATGTTAAAACTACAGATGTAAAAACTGGAAATAAGACCTGCTGCTAAATATTGCCCCTGCGACAGACTGGCGACCAGTCCAGGGGTGTACCCTGCCTTCGCCCATGAGTAGCCGGGTTAGGCTCCGGCAACCCCGTGACCCCGAAAGGGATAAAGCGGATTGGAAAATGACTGAATGAATGAATGAATGCTAAATATTGAACACCCACTCCAATGAAACTGTGTTTTTAATATGTTTTTGTAGCATTTTCTCGTGATGGAGGCCGGCTAGAGAAAATTAAGATTAAAATTACATTTCTGAGTATTTTTTTGTTTAAAATTGTTGTGAATCAGGAACAGACAAGCTCCCTGCTCCGCTCCATTCTGATGCGTCCACTTGCAGACAAATAGATCTGGACAGAACTGTTTAATGCCAGCTTATGCTGGAAAGCTTTCCTTTTTCTTCATTTTTCTTTTCTTTTTTAGACATGGCAATCGCATAATGAATATTCTGTAAGGACATACAGTATGAAAATTTTACTCTGGGGCGCGTCACCACAACATCCCACGCATGGAGAGGTCTGGAGAGCATCTCCGTAGGCTTTTTACCCCAAAGACTTTCCGAAACATCACATCCAGAGAGAGGTAGAGTGTGCCAAAAGATGATGGAGGCCTGCGGTGGGACAGTATGAGGTCATCTGTGCTCTGCGGGACTCCTCCTCTCATTTAGGGTTTGGCAACGTGTCGACGGTGTGACAGAAGGCTTAAGGACTGTTTTTCTGTCCTTTCTTCTTCTGTGTTAACCACTTTGATATCTTTCCAGACTTTACCGTCAGCATCTGCTAGTTATGACGTCAACACATGGCTTTTCCTTTGATTTTGTGAAAACATATTTAGCTTTTTGCAAAAATTAGTAAAACGCGTGCATTACTATGCATAACGAACAGCCAAATCAGGACAAACTATGATATTTTGATCATATAGGGAATTGATTTACTCTCCCAGTTCCATGCAGATTTAATCAGGTCTTTGCTCACAACATGACCTTGCTGTTTACTAACTATTGAGAAGGACTCAGGTACTGACTCACAAAAGCTGTTTATCTGATAGCTGGATCTTAATTCTCTATGAACCTTGAAATCTCCAGTTCTTACTGAAAGAAAGCATTTCATATTGTTCTCCCTTAAACATCTGTTGAAGTTTACTTTAGTTCTGCCTGCAGTGTTCGTAATTGTCATGTGGCCTTTCCGGGGTTGAAATAATGATCCGCCTGAGCATAAACTGTATAAACATTAACAGTATTGTTAAACTACCACCTAAAGTAAACACTGTAAAGGAAATTTAATGAGTTAAAATTGAGATGAAAGAGATTTACTCTTTCACCCCCTCAGTCTGCAGTACCTTTGCTGATCTTGTGATGGCAATCTGGCTCCACTCTCATAGTGGTTATTTAACAGTTTTTTTGTTAATGTCCTCTTGTCCGAGCATGTTCTGTCCAGGAAAAGGAGTATTACAATAAGTTTATTAAGATGTATTGACACCAGATGTGCCTTTGCTTCTGCTCTGCACACAGGGCAAAAGGGTTCACATACTAATTAGCAATCTGACCGTCCACTGCAGCTTGTCTTCAACATATGCACATATGACCACATGAATGCGTGAACATCTGTGCAGTCATTCATGTGTCAGACTGGCAGGTTTAAAACCCTGATTTAATCAAGTCACTCCCTTTCTGGTCAAAATGTTTGACCAGAAAAGTGCTGCAAAGACATTTTTTTAAAAATGTATTATTTAAGCAGCATTGCAAAATGTTAAAAATTGAAATAAATATACTGTGCAACAGTAATAATCTAACACTGAAAGTGTGAGCTCCTGATAGTATTTCTGCAGTGCTGTCATTCACATTTAATGAATCTGTGTGTGATTCTTTTTTTTTTCTCTGACTACTTCGTCAACCCGGTTGTAAACTTTGGCTGATTCTCCAACTGATGCCTGTGTTAGGTCAAAGGTTATCTGCGAGAGCCGTCGCTCTCAGATGATGTCACCGATAGCCTCCAGAGGTTGACATATCTCCTTAAGATTTATGCAAGCTGGTTGCAAAAGTCTCCGCTGTTTGTTTTCACATACGAAACGGTTGGAATAAATATTTTGATAATTTTATGAGTAGTTTTACTAGATTTGTAGATGCTAATTCATGGAGCTACGTAATTAACAGTTGTCAGCAAAGTTGGGTAAAAAGTTTTTGCCACGCTATATTAGAAAATAAGTAGTTTTTAGCAGTCACATGTACAGAATTTATTAAACTAAACTTTTCATTTACACATTGTCAGTAGCTTGCAACAAAATATTGCCCTACTTAAAGATTTACTCGAACAAAATGTTCAGGATACTCAGCAAGATGTCTTTTATTGCTCGTAATGTGGGCTAAAATCATTTGTTCAACAGTAGTTTAAAACCTCCTCAGCTTCTTGCAGGCAGAAGGGGGTTGAGACTTGGCTAGCGTTAAAACAGCAATGCGGGCCCAAGGTGCCATTAGTGGCTGTGGAGCAGCTGGAAGTGATTCCAAAAACATGGTGAGGAGGAGGCTGTTTTAAACCGCATAGTTTTGAGCTGGTTTTCACACTGTTAGTGAGTTTACAAGTCATGGCTTTCGCTTAGCCCAAGAGTGTCTTTGTTTGTATTCAAAGAAGAAGACAACAGCGCTGAATTAAAGATGCAGAGCCACAGTTTTATGTTCGACACGCCAGCACAGCTACTGTATTTGAGGTGTTAATAGGCTTATGGAGGGTATATGATCCCACATGGAGGGTGAAGGAAGGCCATCTGCTTCCTGTCTCTGACCCATGGAGTTTGTTTTGGGTGCCCAAGGCACATTTTTGCAAATTGAGTTTTAACTACTTTCATCTTTTTTACACTTTGACCATCATTTTTATGTTCAGTTCTTACATAAACTTAATTTAAACTAATACAATTACTTATTTATGAGTGAAAGTAATAATAAATCTATTCTAAGTATATATATATATAAAGAGAAAAAATCTGAGATTTTTAGATATTTACCATTACTGAATCATAAAGGTGTTTGAAATACAACAACTTTAAGAGTGAAGCTATAACTTTCCAGTCTTATGTTACAGTTGCACTAGTTAAATCAACAAACCCAGTAAGCCGACTGTAGCCTACAAGGATCTGCAAAAATGTAAAATGTTGGGGATTATGTTTCATAAGAAGTTTGCCCTTATTTATTTTAAAATGTTCATCTTTTCAGAGCCCACAAGGAGTAGTATGAACACAATAAAACCCTGTGATTTTTCTCTAATTTGCAGTTTAAACAAGAACGTCCTCAAATTTGATCAAAAATTTACCTTTTTCTCAAAACGAAAGAAAAGAGAAGCTTTACATATGCTGTGTAGCTTGGGCTATTGTTAATTTATCATCATATTTAATTGCTTTAACATGTTTAGAAATGTTCTTGTTAAAGAGTTTTGCCAAAAGTTAACAACAAAAAATTACAGAGCTCCAAAAGGGATACAGAAGAAAACCTTTTTTTTTTTTAATTTTAAAGTTGCCTTTATGGACTCAGTGAAAAATAATTTAAATGCGTGTGACTTTTGTTACAAAAAACATAAAAAATATTGTGACAAATGCTTTGTTGGGATAGTTTATCTTGATGGTTAATTAGTCCAAAAAAAACAAAAACTTTGGACACCTCAAATTTAAAAAGTCTATTTCTATGCTTTTATTTTGGAGTGCCTCCTGTGCTGCAAAGAAAGTGGGCGGTTCTGTGTAAAAAGCCCACAACAAACCTCCTGTGCTATCTGCTCTAACAATGGGATTATCCCAGAGGAATTCCTACCAGCACACACAAAAACACATGACACATACAGTGTAGACGCTTGCTGTTTTGTGTGTTTTGTTTTGTATTTCCAGCATGTTCTAACAGTGAAACGAGCTGGAACTTTTTATGCTCCTCCCCTGTTTCTCTAACTATGCGTCATCACTCATTACAGGTGGTAATGATTCAGCAACATACAGCATTACGTGATGGAAAATCAGTTTCTTCTATATGCTCAAGACAAAGTGCAACCTTTGAATGCACCTTAAACTGTTGGTCAAAGCTAAATGAACAGTGAACAGTGTTTAATTCACCAGATCTAATAAGCTGTGAGCAGAAGTGAATTTATCAAATTTGCAGCTATTATCCAATCTCAAGCAAGAATATTTTCCTTTCAGTTTGGCCTGACACACACACACACACACACACACACACACACACACACAGGCTCTTTCTACAGATTAAAACCAGGGTGGTGCGATGTCAGGCTGATCAGCTTGTTGTTTCCATCTCTTTGAACATAAATGGTCCTAATAGCACACAAATGTGGCCTGTTTGGATAATAGCTGACCTGGCTATTTCATCCCCAGATCAACAGATTTGTTCAGTATCTATCTGATGTGTATCTCGAATGTTTGCAGTCCATTAGCAAAAAGTTGCAGTGGTTAGAGATGCAGAGTTGTTAAAGATTGTTCTCTGTTACTCAACAGCTCAGTGTTTGCCAGTAACTGTGTCACCAACTTTGACCATCAGATCCTAAATTACTAATACTTTAATGATTTTAACTCAGGCCATTAGGAATTTACTGTACATCCACGATGGAACAGTCTCCACACATGCAAGAAAATAAGTTTTGTGGTTACCATAAATTCTAGCATTTTTTTCAATTTTGCCATGGGAATAACGGTTGAACTTTGGGTGTTCCGGCTCACAATTGTACGTGCAAACGAAGGTCCACACAGATTTCTGGTTCATTTCGTTCAGTTGCAGGTCCACTTTAAGCACTTTTGCTTTCCTCTGGGTGTCTTAATCAGTAAAGATTGGCTGTGATACCCTCCTTCACGCCGATCTCATGAGAGTGAGGAACCACAGCGCCTCTGAAAGAAAGCACTTTGGTTTAGTGGAAGTACTAAACAGCAGAAAAGTTCCACTTAAAAAGATTTAAATCTTTCTGAAATCACTTCAGGGCTCCATCTGAGTGCAGCAGTGGACGGCCAGCAGCATGTTACTGCTGAGGTGTTGCATCACGTTGAATCATGTTTGTAGGATCAGGCTAATATTCCCCAGAGGCTTGTGCAGCAGCAAGACGAAGATTTCTTTCTCAGAAAAGCAGTACTGATTTACATTTATGGACCGTGGCAGCTCCACTGTAAGCTGTCCCAGTGCTTCAGTAAAAGAGAAGGGGGAAAAAAATCAACATCTTTCTACTCTTTTCCTTTTCTTATGGAATTGAAACAACAAACATTTTTATTTTCTGAAATAACAGGGGAAAGATTCAACATTTTTGTTTTTAAAAGTTTTTTAAAATCCAAATTACAAATTTTAAACTGAAAGCCATTTATTTTTAAAGTGTTGTGAAACTGCAAGCATGCACAGGAAGCTCTAAAAGTACAAGTCTGCATTTTTATGAATGTTATTTAAGAAAATCCACAGAGCATGTGAAGTCAGAGCCAAGCAAACAGACCAGAACTGGACAAGAACCACATCCCTGTTACTTCATATTAATATATTTAATCTGTTGATGTCTGAAACAAGGCAACCACAATCACACTTAACAAAATACAACTGGCCTTACAAGAACCATCCCTTTTTTTTGCACATTAAAGTTGTCTTTAACCCAACCGTACCTTCACACAGAAACTCAGAAAAATGTCCCAAAGTGGTCAAAATACAGCACCTGGTGGGCCCAGATGTTCACCCATTCTAGGATTAAGCAGGTCCAACACGGCTTAGCAGCCTAGGTTAGTTATGTCAATGATGACACAGCTGTTTTTAGATAAATTATTTGATTAAGACATAACTTTTAAAAGACACATATCTGCCATATTGGTTGCTCTTTAGGCCAGTTCCTCTGGATATTTCGTGCGTAAGGTTTCAAAGTTGGACTTGTGTCACTGCCACGGTAGCACTGAGACACTTTTTCAGCAGATGGTGTGTTTGTAGGTCATAATGAAACATCAAAATATTATGCTGTGATTTTCTGTCTGCAGTTTTCTCCAAATGATGTCTGTAATTTTATGTCAGGGATGAAAAGATCAATTCATAATGAGAATGAGTAGGTTCTTTCCAAACTAAGTTTCACTCACAAACTCATATGAAATTAAATTTTAAAACTTGCTAAAAAAAAAAAAAAAAAAAGAAACCTTTACTTTTTCATCACGTACAGTATTTGCGTTACACAGTTTTTCCTGCTGGCCATGTTTATTGCTCAAATATTTACAAAAACTCACAGATTTAGTCACATAAAAAATAGGGTGCACAGCAACAGGCTGACTGTGAAGCACTTTATGGGTGTGTGAGGTGGAGGGGGATGTATTTCATTTTAATTTCCTCCATACACAGCAGTTGTTATGACGCTGCTGCTGTGGCAAGGAAATATCACGATAAGAAAATAGTGAGTCTCTTGGCAGAAATGGAGCACATGTGCAATTTATGAACTGCTGAAAGAGTCACTTTTACAGATATTCAAATTTGTAACAGTATATTTCAGAAAGAGGCTGTATTTATTATACAGTTAAAGCAATTACTACTATTAATAATAATAATAATAATAATACTATTAATAATACTATTAACTTGTAACCACGAAATACTAAATTGTGACAGCAAATCATTAATTTGAGGTAACAATTTATTTATTTATTTTTTGGATTTATTTTATTTTTTTGAATGCCATATCCTGGGCTCTGTAAACAAGTGAGTTTTGAAAAAATACAAAAGTAAGTAAATAAAAACTTAGAGAATTGTGTCTGACAAACATAAGTCAAATTATTTTTTGTTTGATGCAATACTTTCCCACAAAATTTCAAAATGTGGAAGTAACATGCAAACTTGTAATGGTAGTAGCACAATGGCAGCATTCATACCTTATTTCAATTTCCTACTAATTGTCCACAAGCAGCAGAACACACTCAGTATAAGTTTCCTCCAGAGAAATCATTTTTACAGCCATTTTACAGCTCTTTCTGTCAAACTAAACTAGCATTTTGTTTCTATACAAAAGAGGTGTTTAGAAAAATGCCACAACAACATCACATCTGCTGCTATTAACAACAACGAGTTGTGCGGCTGGTTTAAAGCCAAGGCCTGCATGTTGCTGGAGGATTATTAGCTGAGGCCCTGAGCAGTAAATGTAGTAATTAACGCCCCATGATCTGGCGTTGTCAATTTTATGAGGTGAGTGACATGAGGCAGACCATGACTATAACAGGTGGAAGCAAAGGTCAGGAGGGAGCAGGTTTCTGGAAAAGGTCATTATCAAACAGGTAAAGCAGGGAAGGAAATTAAATTTCCCTCCTGGCCACTTTTGCACTCAATCTGGCTACTTATACAGAAGCTGCACATTTGCAGAGTGTTGCTCATTTGTAGCAATGTTGCTACTCTACTTTGACATTTGATTGGCCTCTGCTGCAGTTCACTTTATTAAATATATATATTTATATATATTTTAACATTTTAGTATTCCATACAGACAGACCTGCAGCAAATGTGGTGGTTCATCCAATTTATTGCATCCCTACAACTCGTGGTAGAGGGCTCTAAAATGCTGGGTAGGTTTTGTGTGGTTCTCCAAAGGCCTGTAAGGCTCTTTGTCCACTATGTCGCCTGCAGTCCAGCCCTGCGTGTCTAGACAGAGGAAAAGGGAGAAATATGCCAGCATGTTTGGTAAAAGGACTCATTTTGAGGTGGAGGGAGTTTAATTACTCTTTCCTTCCTGATAACCTCTTATTAACTCTGACATTTGCTCTCTCTTGCCAAATATT
Organism: Adrianichthys oophorus; assembly: GCA_036245035.1. Taxonomy (NCBI): domain Eukaryota; kingdom Metazoa; phylum Chordata; class Actinopteri; order Beloniformes; family Adrianichthyidae; genus Adrianichthys; species Adrianichthys oophorus. The sequence continues at coordinate 12,315,289 of BSAI01000125.1, read as the reverse complement.
TAAATAGAAGACAAACAGTAAATTTTGGAAAATAAAACAATCGAGGCCTTAAGGATTTATACAGTCGACATTTGTTGCAGCAACAAATGGTGCTAAACTCACTTTTTTGTTGAGGCCAACTGCAACTTGTATTGCTAATTTACCTTTTTTTTCTCTTTCGGTTTTTGAAAAATATTTTCAAAATAAGACTCCATGAATTCCATCATAATCTCCTGCGTGTGGCCTTGGAAAACACATACAAATCATAGCCGACTGGGACTGCTTTTCCTTCAAACCAACATCATAGTGTGTCTGTTTTCCCCGTCCCTGTCAGGCGTCCACAGCACAATCAGCCAACCTAGACATATCAGCTTTCAGTCACTGCGGCATTTCAGTTGACTGACGGACTGAATAGACCTCGCATTGCCTTCTCCCCTGCACCTCACTGGCTACTGAGCATCTCTTGTCACCGGGCCTCGCTCAGTAAAACCACCAGCTCAGCCAACCTGTCATGACTTGCAATGGAGAAAAAATAAACAGCCCTGGATTATGATAATTGCTTGGTCAGTTTGAGATTGAGTGCAGTGCAGAAGACATGCCCAATTAATCAACTGTTCTGCAGAAACTTTTTATAACGAGTGCAACAATAACCTTTCAACACATGTGAATAATCTTCTGTAATTAAAAGCAGAAAAAGGAACGAGTCTGTGACAACAAAGTCACTCATCCAGAGAAAACTTTGTTTTATAAGCCAGACCTATTTAAGATTTTTTTAAATACACTTTTTAAGAACATTTCAACTGCAATAATTTAATGAATAAAGAATTACTGCATTTTATTTCTTAACATTTGTATTTATAACAACATATTGAATTGCAAATGTATCTAATCAATATTTTCATAATGAGGTTTTCTTTTTCTACAAATCACTACTATTTTTGCCATAAATATTTTTTTTTGGACAGTCATTTATCCAGGTGGACTGCTTTTCTTTAAAATGGTCTGCAACTGTGACATTAAAGAGTGAAAGGGTTGTTCTGTGGAATGTGAGTTTATCTCACTTATTATTATTATTTTACGATCTTTATTTAATCTGGTTAAACAAATATCACGTGGTTTAAGGCAAAACAAAATCACATTCTGGTCAGACGTTTGATGCAGTGTGGATCTTTTTTTAACAATCCGATAGATGGATAACACTCACATGAGCGTGTCAGTACCTGTTTAAGCTGCATCATGTGTGCAAAGACTTACAGTATGTCTCAGCAGAAATATGAGAACAGATTTTTCCAGATTTGCAGGCCCACTTTCTGCAGACGCTGACCACCCAGGAGAATAGACTGAGCACTTCTCAGGTATGCTCAGATAGTTGCCTCTGTCTGAGTGTTAAATGTTTGTCATTCTCTTATATTTGTCTTTTCTGATTCATATACACTCATGACGCCTCCCACTTTTCCTTTCCCCAGTACTTTCTCAATCAAGCCCTCTTTTCCCTGTGGTACAATAAAAAATAAGAAGGCCACTGTGTCGCTAAACCACACTCAGACAGGCTGGGGAGCTCGTTTGAAAGAGTTTCTCTCAATAACTCCATTTCTCTTCGGAGTGACCTGGACCGCTGGCGCTACACTAGTTTAGAACGGACTTTGGGAGGAGACAGACTGTAATCTCAGCCATAATCCATTTTAATCAGCAATAACACACTACATCCAGTCCCAGGGCGAGGCCACAGAGCCTCACTGAGGCCCAGATTAACATCTCTGTGAGGCAATGCTGAAATATGGCTTTGATTTATTCAGGTTTTATTTGGCACAATCTGTCTGAGTTACAGATCACATAGCTCAGCCCTTTCCCCCCAGGCACTCTTACAGAGTGCTTTGAGTGCTACTTAATTGCAAAAGAAGCTTGATGTCAAAAGATCATTTTAAAATTGACTTTTTTTTTGTCATTTTATTAATAACTGTTGACAAACAGTTTAATCTATAAATATAATAAATATGAGAAAGGTTTTTCTATAGTAATTATTTAAAATAAATTTTTTTCTCACTTTAAACCCAACAACTTTTTGGACAATATTTGTTTAAGTATTGACAGTAAATAATTAGCTTGTTTGTTATTCTGAGCCATTTCTGTTTTAATTGATTCTCTATTGATTTTTATTGATTTTTCTATCAATCTGTCAAATATGTTTCTAAAACCATTTCATTATAATTTACCAAAATTTACTGGAGTGCCTTACACATGGAGTCATTCTGGTTGTGCTAAGTGATGTCAAATCGATTTTGAGAGGAACTCTGTCACAATGTTAGGTTGGATGTTATAGTGAATAAGGTAACGCAGCTAACGTGTTGTAGTGTCAGAATGTATTTATTTTTTTATGTGTTACTATAAAGGTTGGAAGATAGCGTAGGCACAGTGACATTTATTTTAGTGGCATCAGTCTGCATTTTTTAACATTTTGATAACAAGTTTGGTAGTTTGGTAGTGTGAGCAGGCTGTCATTAATTTTTTTAACTTGTTCTGTCCAACAGCTGAGCAAACAGATATGAGCTGGGAGCCTCTTGTGTTAAGACAGATTTTACTGTTACAATCGGGTGTTATAAATCATCGGACACTCAAGGTGTATGTTCATATAAACCCCTTTTGTAATTTAAACGAAACTTTATTTATATAAATTTTTTATATTAGTTTTTCTTGTGAAAACCAGGAGGGAGAAGACAAATAACTAACTATATACATGAAAACCTTTTCTTGTAAGAAAAAATTTAAACTTTGTCTTTTGCAACAGTAAAAAAAAATTAAATTTTTTAAGGTAACAACTTAAATTAACAGTGCAATTAAGAACCAAAACACAGGGTACTGTTTATCTTCCAACTGTGGCCAGTCTCTAATTGAGGCCGGTCTCCAGTAAATGCCAAGTGCTCATTACTGTTAGACGAAGGTCTCTAATGGGGTTGGGCTCCTTTAGGATCCCGGCACCAATAAGATCCCTTATTGGTCTGGTAAAAACTGAGGACTTGGCATCGGTACCAAACGATACTGGAACCCCATATTTTGATATCAGTTGCTAACGTTGCTAACTTGTAGTGTGTTACAAACAAATTCTAGAATTACTGTGAATGCAGTTAAATAAAATATGACAAACCTGTTTCTGACTCTTTTTGCCATTCATTAATAGTTTGAATCTGGTGTGGCCTAATGCGTAAAATATAGTAATTCATTTTGCTGACTCTGAAACTGTTATGACTGAAGTTGTCCAGCATGGGGCCCGTCAGCATCATTAGAAAATCAGAAACTAAAATGTGTTACAAAACCTTCTAAGTACAATCTCATCGCACTTTCACTCCAAAAATATTTTCAGGGTAAGCATGGCATGATCTGTCAACAGTGCATCGAGTTAATTAAATCCCTAAAGTCGGACATTACTCTTCTAAAACTCCAATCCACTTTTGACAATTGGCCTCTTTGTTCACAAAGTCTCTTCCAAGTGACAGGATGTGTTGATATCACTTGCTTGATTAGATGTGATAAGTCTTGTGTGCATGCGTGCGTGTGTGCATTTTTTTTTTCTTGTGCATTAAGGCCTAGTGTCCAGCAGAAAGCTCTGCTTGCATGCAAACTTTGCAGCTGACATTGAATCGGCCTCTTTGTCTCCCCTCTGCAGATCCAAATTATCGAGGCCAGCACTCTGCAGCATCACCATGGGAACAAGGGCAGTGGCTGCCAGAAGTTTGCTGTTTGCTTTGGCCTGGAATCAAAGCACCAGTGAAAGTGGGGATGGATGGGCTGGAGTAGGAGGTGATGTGGCTTGACATGGGATGGTCGAGGTGATACAGCATCTTAAGGTACACTGCTGCTTTGTCCCCAAACTGGAAGCCTTGTTAAACCGGTCCTTCCCCAGGGGATTGAACCCCTTTCCCTGACCACCTCTGCCTTGTCATCAACCCAACATTTAACTCCTGATCCCGACAAGATCTGCATATGTAATAGTTTGCAAAAATGATACCACACCCCCCCAAAAACCTTACTATATCACCTCCCTCACTGTAACGGGACTGTTTACTTTGGCGTACATGGTGCTGAGCTCCTTGAAAACAGATACAGTGTGCTGTTCTTAATGTGACAATGTCAACAGCCTGCCTGAAATCAATAACCCTGCTGTTCACAGCCCATAAATGCAAAAGATCACATAACATAACTGCGGCATGATGCATGATTCTGCTGAATGTGACAGACACAATCATAAAGTATTGATTTCCACTAAAAACTCAGAAATATATCTAAAAAAATCAACAAGAGGATTTTCTCCCAAACATAAATTAGTTACAATTTAGAATAGGAACATCTGCATTAAGAGGTTTTTTCAATGTTTTATTGCAGGTATTTGTTTATGGCATTTTGCCTCTGCCAGTTTCTCAGCTCACTCAAAGCTCCTTCACCAGAAGAAAGTCCTGTTTTGACAGGCGCTGTGGAGGCAGGCACAGCTGAGGCTGGGACAGACTCTTTAGGGGGTCTTTGGGCTTACAAGACTCCCAGCCTCAGGTCTTCTCAGATTCAGATGTAAAACCCCTCGCCTAGCACAGCGGGACCAACATTGCTTGGGACTTTCAGCGCCACACTGTCTGCACCAGCCACTGCATTTCCCCGATCTGTTTCCAAAACAGACGCAACCTCACATAAAGGCATGCTGCAGTTAGGACAGAATGATATTAATACTCAAAAGATTTGAACGTTTACCTGCTTTCAAAATAAAACACACCTAATGCTGAGCTGATGGTAGAAACAGGTTGTTTGGGCAAATCCAGTTATGTTCAGACACAACGATGACTTCTTGCTTTAGTTGCAGGGCTATAAGAGTTTCCTGCTTGCTGGGCTGCCAGAGGATAATGTTCTGCCTTCTCACACTGTAAAGCTGATTTCTCTGGTGTACAGGTGGTGCTCTCTCTGCCACAATATCCCCAGATGATCAGCAGATGACTCCCTCTCCTATTCACCTCTGTTTCCTGTTCAGCAGCACAACGGATATCAAAACCACACATGTTCCCTCAGAACTCCACATTCCCTGTCTGGGAATGGCCCCCTGAGGGTCAAACTTCAGCTTCTTCCTGCTATTTGCAGGTCAAAGGGGACGGCTTGCTGCCGAGGCGTTTTCCCAGTACAGCTCAACTGGATTCACATTAAAACCTACCTAAGGGAAGAGCTTGCTTTGTGCATCGGAACACACCACAGCAGATAAAATCCGCGTGGTCCACCTAATGTTTTCAAAGCTGAGTTAATTAAAACTAGTTTTACCAAAGCAGAACAGCTAAAGCCACCAGGTGACACCAGAGGGAAAGGAGCAGATGTAAGTGAAAAACAAAATTGGCGATCTAGCTATCACCTGCATTTTTTTAGAAAAGTTTTAGGAGGCATTTAAAAAATTCAAAAAGTTTATTATTTTTTAAGTTTAAAGGTTCTGCTAAAAACCCAGGTTAGCCAAGCATGAATGAAAAATGTGCAAACAATGTCACAGCCTTTTTTCAACTGATCTTTTTTTTTTTAACAATTTCGAAAGACAACAAAATAATGGGAACACAAAAATCAATCAAATCAGACTCTATTTGGATGTCATTTGGTATAAGGAAATGCTAATTGTAGAGTTTGAAATGAACAAACAATAAGAATTGGACAGAAAAACTATGAATAAATCCTGTGTCGTGAGCACAAAGTTGTGTTTCATTTTGTGGCTGTCTCACCACAATAACATGTTAAGCTTTGTCAATAAAAAAGTAAAAATCTGCAACTGAAAAGGAAAATTTAAGTAGTGATGCTGGTTTAATTAACGTCCAGAGTTAATCTAAAAGGTTATTATTACACAAATATTGATAAAAACTTCATTACAAAAATAGTTCTGGTGATAAACACATTTCTATTCATTGTTTGGCTTTGCTTTTGTTAAAAAACAACAGCAACAACATTTATTATCCGCTTTCTCAATAATATAAATTTAAGCTAACTTTTTAAAACTTTTTGTCTCACTTGAGCGTCGGTCATTTGACAGATGAAATCAATCTGAAATAAAACCCCTTCTGAGAATTATGAATAAGGGGAATTTAACTGGATCTCCCAAAATTTTTGTTGGACCTCATTAGTGTCATGACTGATTTCCACCCCATTATTGAGCTTTGGTCCCCTTCAGAGACTCCTGTTGCATGGAAGCGGATCTGTCGAGAGGAGTGATGATGATGGGAGCCGTTTGACACGTGTACTTTTACAGTGAGTGGGCATGCATAATGCATGTGGCCTTAACTAAACATCCACTGCTCGGGCTCTACTGGGGTGTTATCTGGTGTGCGACTTGGACTCTCTTCCTGAGTGGGATGGTGTATCACATTCCTGGAGGCCTTGCTTCCTCCAGTATACACATGTAGATACTCGCAGACTGCAAGCACACACGCATGCATGGGTGGAAAAAAAGACAATCAGACATTTCTCAGCTGATTAAAAAACAGATGTTATGCCTCAACAAATGCTTTATCTGGTTTGATTACTGTAAAACGCTTTATTTGCTTCTCTTCATGAAAGAAAGAGATGATGGTCATTAATAAATCATCATAGAAAATCACCAGATTTAGTTTGTCTGCAGGATGAAAGACTTCAGAAGCATCTTTGGCTATCAGACAGGCCTGTCTGCTCAGTCCCTTGAGCCTCAGTGGGGTTGTGTAGGCTGACTTCAGGATATCTTGCATGACAGGGTATGTTGTTTTTTGTCAGGGAAAGCATGCAGAGAGAAGTGCAGATGTTGGCCTAAAACTCATACATTTTAAATTATCTAACTGACAACAAAGCAGAAATCTGAAATTAAAGCATACAAAATCTGACATACGGTACATCAGTTCATCTGTTTTTGTACCATCAATATAAAAATGACTGATTTGTTTTTACGCCACCTTTTTTTTACTGTAAAGTAGTTCTCCTTTTGTGTAAAATATGACTTTTTAAAAGGCCTTTACTTGGTTTTCGGTCAGATTATCACAATTAAAAGAAATAACTTTGAAAACAAGTGATTCAGCATAAAATACAATTCCCCTTCATCTACTTTGCAATCATTTTGTCTTTTAACATGAGTTGGTTTTAGAGATGTGATGATTCAAACAAGGATGATTCACTCTTGTTTTTTATTAAATAAGGAGAAAATTACAATTTTCCGTTTAAAAATGTTGATTAATCTTCAATTATCTTTCGGAGACAGAAATATGAAGAATATGAGAGTTCACCTGATTAGTAGAAGACATTTAGGTTAAATTACCTCTTTTAGGCTTAAACCCTTCACACCACATGTCGACGAATGTTGCAACGTACCATCAAATCCAGTACTCAATTTAATGGAAGTTGAGTACTTCACCTTGAATGGAAAAAAAAAAAAAAACAACATAGAGGAATATTTTTTTAGATGATTGGAAATAAATTCAGACATGAAAAGGTTAAAAGCTTTAGCAAGTTTGGATTCACAACGTCTGCACTAATAAATGCATGTTATTTTGCCTGAATGAGAATTTGAACCTTTGTTCAAACTGGATTAAAATCCTCAATGCAACATTTTGGTGTGAACAGTTTAAGATCTATCATCAGGATCTCTTATAAAACCAAACTTGCAGCAGGTCAGATCGTCATCTACTAGAGGTTTTCCTCGCCTGAAAAGGAATGGCACCCAAGGTGCTCTTGAAGGCCCGTTTGATAGGCTTTTATTCTGCAAGTGCATTATATGTTCGCTCTGTGCTTGCAGTCAACTGTGAACCTTTCCTGAAAATGAAACTATAGTAGGTAGTAGCAAGCATGTGTGCAGGATAATTTCTCTCATGAAAAGGTCAGACTCAGCAGGGTAAGTGAAGTTCCTCTACTGATCCCACAGTTGTAACACATTCAATCTCATGTTGCAAATAAAGAAGGCTGTAAGGTCAAGGTTGTCTAATCCTCTTCAAATGCATTAAAAAAAAGACATTTCTGTAACTTCATTACAAATAAAAAACATGTTGCATTTGTAAATTGACATTTGCTGCAAAATAATTTCTGAACATGTCTAACTACCTTTGGGAAATGTTTGCAGAAGCCTTGACAGTTGCAAGTTGCTGTTGAAGTTTTTGTCCTTTGTAGCCATCCTTTCTCATAATTCATACTTACTGAAAAAATACATTTACACTTTCTAAAATGTATTTCAATTTTTAAATGGCTTCACATTGTTGTTTATACTTCAGAATAAATAAAAAAAATAAGAAACAAAGATGGATCACTTGGAGTGCTTTGTGCTTAAAAGTTCCACTGTGAAGCACAGAGTGTGAGTGTCATGGTATGGCATTGGATGTGTTTTATTCGTAAAACAGTTTAAAAACTCACCATCCAGTTGTATTTTAAATACAAAGCAACATTAAAAAAGGGCATGTTTGATAGGATAAAGGTTACACGTGATGGTATTATTCTAAAGATTTGTTTTAATACAGTGTGTAGCCAGCAGTACATGAAGTGCCACATTTGGAGGAGGTTTTCCTTCCTTTCCTTTGCATTGCACATATACCGACTTACAGCTGCTTATTTTTCAAGGATCACTTACGGCAAACAGACAGCAACGAGAGCCGTTGCCAGAACAGGTCTTACAGAGGACCATCACAGTGTCTGTCACAAGAATAAACATAGGCCAACACCAAACTCAACACAACTGCCAAAAACCCCTCGTACAACACAGAACCACCATCAGCTGCATTCACTACTGTTCAAAAACCTTCACTTTCCCACCACCAGTTTGTTTAAGGAACACAGGCTTTGCGGTAGCAAAAACCAAGGCAGTATATGTTATGATTTTTGTAGACATGTACTAGGAAAACATAACAAGAACTGTACTGTGTTGGCCCTGAAAGGCAGCATGTGATGGGCAGAAACGACTTCCAGGTAGATCAGTGAAAACTTGGAGTGCTCAATTTGTCGGCATCCACTTATTACCCACTCTGCACGGCCACGAAAACCTGGACTGCAGAGTGCACATAATGTACTGTTTATATTCATGTTTTGACTCAAAATTGTGACATTTTTCCATTTAATTAAGATTGGATTTGAGCAAGATATTTAGGGGCAAAGAAGTGAATTCAATTACGTGAAAAAGAACTGCTCAGTTTAACCGTTTGACAGTCTTGCTGAAAAGAGCAGAAGGCACTCTGGTCGTCTCACCACAATGAGCTACTAACTGTCTGTGCAGCTTCAGCCATGTGTTGAAGCAGCCAAAAAACTGCTATTTGTTGTTTTTTTTTTTTTTTTGCTAAAAGTTAAGCACTGCACAATCTCAGACTATTTCTTCACAACAGAGTCTGTCTCTGACTAGCCACTTCCGCCCACTTCTTCCTCTATCACTTCCAGAGAGAGAAAATGAGACGTCTCAGCTGGACCAGGATCAAAACGAGGGGGAGAAAAGAGAAGCAGAAGATCTTAGACAAGCCCGGAACTAATCTTGTAGAGTCACATCAAAGACCAACATGCACCCATAGTTGCAGAAAACCATGTCTTTGGTCAAGCTTTGCACCTGTAAGTGTGTCTAAAAAACACGTTTTCTTAGAGAACATTCTAATTCCAAGGCTGGACATAGGCATGGACAAAAGGGGGCAATGCCCCCCTAAATGCTATGATTGCCCCCCAAACACGATGGTCTGCAAAAATCCACAGCTAAAGAAATAAAAACTAAATGCTAAACTACATAAGCTAAATCAAATAAAAACTTCACTTAAAAAAAAAACAAAAAATAAAGACAAAAAATACAAGAATGGTTGGATAAATAGACTGACAAACATATAAAGGAAAAAAGGATAAATGCAACCTCAACATGGCACAAACAGGAGTCCTTAAATGCTCCTTATTTTATTATTTTAAATGTAAAGGTTTTATCCATCACTTTGGTAGCTAAAATGGTAAAAAAGTGGTATTTTTGTTTTTAATTTCTGCTTGTCCTACATGAGTTCTTTTCTAAACAAAGGGATTCAATTCAACGTGTCCTGGAGATGTGCTCCTGTCAGTCATTTTTGGACATTTGTCTTATTCCTGTCAGTCTTCGGTGGTCTGTACATGCCCACACCATGAATGCAGCCTGTCTCCATGACACACAAATGAACTGCGAGGTCAAATGTTGCACTATTGCTGTATTTTCTACTAAAAAGGGTGAGAAGTGTCACGTCATTTAATTACACATAGTTTACATCTCCAGTCCGCCACACATTCCGGCCTTCACTGGATTTAATGTGCTTGCTTTTAGTGAAAAACAATATATATGTATAAATATGATCTTCTATTTGCACAACTTTAATTATCCCTTAATTAATTTTGTCATCTCAAGAGCAAGCTTCAAATCAGGCTGGTGAATTAAGACGACGCTGTGGCTGCGGTTCAATTTCAATACAAACTCAAGTGAGAGACAGTTGATAGAATATAAACAGAATGAAATATACCCTGGATTCATGCATGTTATAGTTAACATGACAAGACAACATCTGTTTTTGCAGGGCCCCTAGGTCCAGCCTGAGCACAAAATTGTGTTTTATTAAGGAACAAATATTTCCTCTTTATCTGCTTTTAGGATGAGAGAAGGTTTTGTATTGCACAATTTAATACTTCTACTTGTTGAAAATTTAGAGTTACCGTGGTGATGGCCTTGTCTTTGTCATTACAAGCTTTGCTGAAAAACGAAACCACATCCCACTCAGGGAAATCAGCATCGCTGAAGAACTGCTGTAACGATTTACAATATTATCCCATCAGAAAAGTTCAGAAATGCACAAAATCTGTGGATAATAGTAATAATAATACAGAAAAGAAAAGCTTCACTGGATGTTGAATGTGTAAAGAACCTCTGTGCTAAACTTCGATGGCGTCGGAGTTCTACTTCATGCTCTCATTTCCAGACATACAAAACGAGAAGTAGTCTCCAGGGCTGAGTGAACACCACATGAAGGCTGTCTTTGTCCTGTGTGACTGTGGAGCCGCAGCTGCCCAACACTGCTGTCATTGCCTGCTAAAAGCAATGTGTCACTAAAGAGGTGTCAGCTCAAATGAGCCTGCAGTAGTGATACAAAAAAATCCTCTGTGTTTCCTTGTTTGTTTGTTTGTACAATATGCCACCTTACTTTTGTTGCCAGGGTCAGTGTTGTGAAAGTGGGCGTCCCTCACTGGCTTGTCTTGCTCTGAACTCAATGTGGAAAGACGGGGTGGTATTGTGTTTTTGAAGTAAGCATGACATTTTCTTAAAGTCACTCCCTAACTCTTAAAAAAAGGCCTGTTTCAGAACAGTGAACTGAAGATAGCTTTTTCCAAACTAGTGAATTAGTTAAACTCTGCATTATAATCAACATAAAGAAGTGAGGGACAATTGTGCATTCATAAAACATTTTGTGGCTCCTGACACTTAACCAAAATGTATGTTGTACTTAAGTCAGCTCTTTGTTTTTTATATTTTTGTTTTATGTGCAAAAATTTCTGGATTTTTTTGTAGAAAAATTTCACACAAAAAGGTTACAGTACTGTATTTTAAATAAATAAAAACAATTACAACTATAAAAATTAGGAAAGCTACGTTACATGAGCTCAAACAATGAAAACATTCTGTGTTTTAGCCTGTTTTAATATTAATCTATGTGATAAAGTGAAGTATAGATAAAGTTTTGCTGTAACAGCTTGTCTCTTTAACATGTAACTAGATGCAAAATTAAGAAGTGGCAAAAAAGTGCAAGAAAAACAAATACTACAGCAAGGTTGACTGTAAAATTTTGATTTTTTTTTAATAAAGATATTCCTCGTTAATTATTTAATTAAAATATTTTGTCAATTTTAGAAAATTTCAAGCATTAACTGAAAACTCAAAATGTTGTGACTCTTAGGCCGTCTATTTAAAATGTGGAAAAAGACGACACGCTAAAGGTGGCTAAAAAGAGCTGACAACTCAGCCAGTGTTTGCCCAAAGTGTAAGAATCTTTTTAAACATTTACCAAGTTTAATACTCTCATATTTTCCACCATTTCTTTCAAGTTTCGGAAGATTTTGCAATATTCATTCCCTGTCACCACCCCAATTGAATGCATGTGATAAGTAAAGCTTTTAATCCTATTTATGAAAGAAATATGACATGTAGGATTAACAAGGCCAAATATAAGAGACGGTTTCACATTTTTTGACAACTACTAATAATAATAATGATATACCTGTCAAATGTAAGCAGATATATTCTGTTTCAGTTCTTGTTTTGTCTAAAGACCTCGTCGATAGAACTGCAAGCCATCCTCTATGTTTGGCATGTAGTCAGAACAGCTGGTGGGAACCAAGTTTCCCAAAAGTCACATGACATGTTTCCAGTCTGCTGGCAATGCCAAACCAAACGGCCAACCTGCATACAGTCTACAGAGTACATGCAGCTGGTTCACGTCCAAAATATTCTGGGAATGGATCCACCAGAGCTGGTGTGTAAGTGTATGAATGTCTGTCTGTCCTTGTGTGGCGTAGTATCAGCGCATATATGTGTGTGTGCTGGTCGCAATGAATATAAAACATGCCATGCCAGCTTCTGGTGCCCACATCCACATAACCAGAAAGCTACACTAGAGCACAAGCTCAGTCTCAGCCGAGCTGAAGAACAGCTTATCCCTCTATCCAACCGCAGCCTCAGAGTTGGACCAGCAGAGAGGCACGCTCCACCTCTTAGACAAACCAGAGGCCAGATACCTGAGCACACCTTACTGAACATAATTCTACACCACAATGTGCCACAGTGTGTATGCTGCGGTTTTTTGACCATTTGGAGAAAGATTTTATTGAAAAACCAGAATAACCTTAGACCCTGCACTTCGTTGGAACATTTTTGTTCACCAGTTTGACGTATTTTATGAAATGAAATGTCCAAATGGAAACTCTTGCTTTTACAAAATCCATTTTCCACTTGAGTTTTAACACCAACTAGGCAAACAATGAACAATCTAAAAAAAAGCATCCGGTCATTGTCGAACATCCAATGTCCAGTACCAACCCACTTCAGCATACATGGAAGATGTAAACATGTCACTAGTTGACATCAGCAACACACCTTCAACATGAAGAGTATTTTTTTGTAATAATGTATATATTTTGTAATTTATTATTTTGCTTTCCCCCTCTTACAAGAGTCCAAGAGACAACGCTGACCTTTTGGAAAAGACTCGCACACACCTGACCTCCCAACCTCCAGTGGGAGTTCAGCCTGTAAGGATTTATGAGCCAAGGTGAGAGGCTCTGGCGTTGGCTCTGACCCTCAGGGGTCCTGCTTTCCCTTGTGTTCCTACGCATGCAGACCCCTGAAAGATGAGGTGTGCTTTTCGCCCAATTGTTCTGACCTCCGTAAACTATGATCCGGCCACCAATGGGCTTTTCCTCTTGGAGTAGCTCACCCTTAAATGATCTCTCAGTTATGGGGGCCTCTCAACGTGTGCTTCTAGTGGTCTACAGGAGCCCCAGGACTGGGTTCATTAACTCTGCATTGATTGCCCGACCTTTGAAAGAGTCCGGTACCAGCAGGGATAATATGACTCAATTAAACGGCAATGCACGTCCCCAATGACTAATTACAAGGCAGACAAGCAGGTTTATAAAGGTTTAATGTGCCCGGCATAGAATCTACCTTGCTTCTATTTGAGTTATGAGAAGTTCTGTTTGAGTAACGATTGCTATTAAATTCCATACTATCATGGCATATTGTATTACCAGTAACTTTTCTTCATCACAGACAGATAGTATGCTTGCAGGACTTTCCTAAACAGTCCTTTCTGAACTCACCAGTGAGTTTGCCAATCACATCGGCTGTTCACAATGACATAAGAATGACATCACGGCATTACCACAGTTTTCATTCAAAATTCAACGTGAAAGTTTTAACAAGTTTTAGATTTGACATTTTTGATTTAAAACAAACATGAGAGTTATATTGTGATTCCCCTTGAAATAAATCATCGAAACTTTGAGTAGAGGTTCGCCTGTTTTTTTAGACACATTGTTCTGACCTTGTCTTTGCTTTTTTTGTGGATTTGCACCATTTTTATTTTGATTGTACACGTTTGATCTTTTCTTCTAAAACATAGATGCAGTTTGTTGTCAACTTGTGTGATTTTTTTGCTGTAAAAAATTACAAATTTATCACATACATTTTTTTAGCAGTTTCAATTTCATTTACAAATTTTTGTATAATATAATCATAATTAAACTGTAAAAAAGATGGGGTTTTACTAAATTACTTGAGCATATTGTAAAGTAGGAAAAACTGCTCAAAAAGTCACCAGACTACTAAGGGTTAAATATGTATTTAGTCATCAAGCAATGGTGGATTTAAATGTAAATTTGTTTTTGTAATGGTTGATGCAAAAAAGAAGATTTCTTGTTATATTTTGGGATCAAGTTTGTGTCCAATGCTGTGCCAGTCTAGACCAGGTTCCAGTGCTTGTTGAAGCTGCTTTGGCTGTGATTGATGAAGTCTGTAATGTGGTGAGCCCTCCCAGGTGAGGAGACCCTCACAAGTGTGGTGTGTCAGGGTGCTGTGAGATAACATTAGAGCTGTCTTTACTGCCACCATCCTGGTTGGAGTCTCATTCATCATCAACATGGAAAACACTCTCTATCCTTCGACTAAAATATGATTCAGCTCTCTATGAAGAGATGCTTTTCATCCATACCAGTTTCACTCACCAGTTATAAGATTATTTTATGATTTACATGCCAAATAACAAAAATATAACATTTTTTATGTGTTTCTGCAAAACTAAATGTCACAAGGAATCAAAGCAGAGAGTGAACTGTTTTAGTCTGTTGCAGTTTTTTCAAACCGTTCAACTGTTAACTAATAGAAAATACAGAATAATATAAAACAAAATAAAATATGCAGAAAAATATTGGGATGTTTATATCTATATATATATCATTATATATCTATAATGAATAAACTTAAACTCATTTTTCATGTTTGTTAAGTAAACAACTTTTACATTTTTACCAACAATCTTCTCCTGAGGATCTTATTTTTATTTTTCCTTAAAAAATAGGTCAGTGTGGTCCCAAGAAACCTTTTTGTGTGTGTGTGTGTGTGGGTGTGTGTGTGTGTGTGTGTGTGTGTGTGTGGGGGGTAGTAGTCTGCTAAACAAACTTACAAAAACACGGTAATTTCAATTCAATTGCTTGTACTAATTACTTTCATTGAGCGCTTAATGGCCCACCACAGCTTGGAAATGGATTGGTGCGATGACATTGATATCTCACACTGCTAATGAGAAGAAATAAAGACCAGTCTATGTTTCATTCAATGGAGTACTAATAATTCATCGACATTTCCTGTTTAAATCCTTTGCTGTGCTTGACCTTACATGTTCTCAGCTTAACAATGAGATGGCTGTTGCCTGTTGAAATGCAGTTTGCGTTGATCTGGGTGAGGCAGCGTGCTTTGTAAGCAGCAGAGACATGTTTCATATTCATGTCTTCTAATTAAGGCAAAAATGGAAAAACTGGAAAAAACTGACCACACTC
This sequence comes from Adrianichthys oophorus, assembly GCA_036245035.1. Classification (NCBI taxonomy): domain Eukaryota; kingdom Metazoa; phylum Chordata; class Actinopteri; order Beloniformes; family Adrianichthyidae; genus Adrianichthys; species Adrianichthys oophorus. Next base: position 12,299,770 of record BSAI01000125.1, on the reverse strand, counting down.
CTTGTTTTCTTTTGTTTTGGTGAAGACCTGTGGAAAGGTGTGAGGTGGGGTGGGGGTTATGGCATCTTTTTAACAGGAATCCACAATTAGGTAGAAAGTAATGGAGAGAAAATAGTCTTAAACATTTGTGTGTGCATAGTACTTTATTTTTTTTTACTTCTGTCTGCCTGTTTTTGTGTAATTTTAGATTTGTGTGCATTGATTTGCAACAAAAAGAGAAGAAAAAAGGATTATCTCATTACATTAACATTAGGTTCATGTTTAACACGAGTGTCTTCTGCTTTTCTGTCTGCCTGTGTTCTTTGTTTTCCAGAAAAAAAACAACCAATCCACCACGTAGCGGTCGACTCTGTTATCCATGTAATAACATTTCTATGTCTCAGAAAGCATGTCTTTATAATATTGTAAAAAGTAGTGTTGAAGATTGTTGAAATCATAATTTTTTTCTTTTCTTTTTTTAAAGTATTTGTCAGCTTAGCATCACCCACACAGGGAAATAAGTTTAGAGGGAAATGGTGATAAGAATGCTCTGATGACCCAGCATTCTACCAGCATTTAAATACAGTTTGTAAGCACAAATCTGGAGAGGTGAAAAGAGTCTCTAAACCCATCGTGCACTTTTGACTGAATTGTGCGTGAATAAGGTTTTGTCTGTGTATCAGGCGATTTGCAAAAATGTTTTTGTAGAAGTCGTTTTGAATTCGGTTAGTTTTAAGCTGCTGTAATTTCAAGTTGTGCGCGTGTACATTGTTTTTGTAAGTTTTTTAAAATTTGAGTGTACCTGTGATTGCACAATTGCAATTACACACAGTTATGCACAAAATCCACTGTATGAGTTACAAATTACACACACAAATGTTTTGAGACTATTTTTAAACAAACACATGATAACCCTTGTGATACTTTTGGGTAAAACTTTTCAATTTTAGAAAGAGAGATGCATCTCAAGAACATGTATGGTCAGTATTTATTGCAAAACACCTGAGCAAAATTCTGCCAAAAACAGATGGGCTGGGTTTCCCGCCTTTGGAAAAATATTTTTTTCTTTCTTGAAAAAAAAAAAAAGTTTTAAGAATAACCTTCTTTACAAAGCTATTTCTGCTGTTTGTTTTCCTTAGAAATGTAATGAGTTAGCTTAACCAAGCAAACAGAAAAGGCTACAAAAGTCAAAAAATGAACAGTAGCTGGCTGGTTACACTTAAACTCAAAGTCGGAAACAGCAGGGAAGAGGCATTTTGATGAGGTCCAGTTTTCACGTTTTGCAGACTCCTGTGAGTTATCAGCTGATCTGAACACTTGAGCACAGCAGTGTCTGTCAGTGCTCAACGATTGGGCAACTCCAAAATAGTAACGTACTTTTCTGGAAGAAGTGGAACTGGAACAAATACATCTTCGGTTCCAAAACAAAGTGGTACACGTCATTTTGGTTTTGCTCTATTGATCATAAATGTTGAAACATATTTTCAAACGCGTTATTTTTTAAACTTTAGTTTGCACTTTTTGTTCTGTATGCTAACAGTAAATATTCAATGCTTGGTCAAAGTGCGTCCAACTAGCTGCTCAAAAGAGCGTGCTCATAAAATGCCTTAGCAAATTCTTTAAAAACAGCCTGACAGATTATTTTTTATCCTGAGTAAAAACCAAAAAGTTCAGAGTTCATTGTAGTTTATTACATAATTTTGATGTCACATGGCCAGTAAGATATTCTATGAAAATATGACCAGACATGTGTATTAGATTTCCTCAAATAGAAACAGCGCAGGAGAACATTTGCCAACTCTGTCAACTGAGTATGTTTATTTTAAAAGCAATGTTTGGATATTACTTTATTTCCAGATATGTGCAGGCTCTGCCCAGCAGGTTAGTCTGCCTAAGAAAAGCGTTAGAACTAAGAGCCTGGATTCAATTCATGGTTCCCTGGAAGCTTATGCAAACGGGTACAATCAGATTAAAATGACAGCTGTGATAAGGAATTTGAGGTCACTGGATCCTAATTAAACCGTGGCAGATTCTCCATTATAACTGGCATAAAGTGTAAATACTATTTTAAAAGAAAAAAGCGATATCAAATAAAATAGTTTGATACTTAACCAGAGAATACTTCCCTGCAGAAACTTCTTTACTAATAAGAATAAAGTTGTTTAAAGTCTCAATAAAAATGAATGAAAAACTTCAGTTTACTACTATACTCATGTAATCCTGATTTCATATCCTTTACCAGTGATCACAAACTCTGTCCCTTCTCCATGCTTCAGACATCTCTGAACTTCTTGTGAAGGGCTCAAACTTGACATTCAGCAACACAATACAACATCTTAGAACTTTTTTTTTCTGAGTCAAGAGAATCATTTTACTTGGACATTTCTAGTAAAACAATTTTCAAATCAATCAGTTTGTCAGTTTAAACAAAAAATAAATCAGATTTAGCGTTGAAAAGGCCCTTGAAAACTGGAATCAAGAATGGCTCGTTAAATCACTCAGTCAATCAGCCCTGTAAAAACCTATAAGTGTGACTACGGTGGGTTATAAGAGTAGTCTTGTGTCTGTGCTCTGCGGTTAGGGCATTTTTAAATTCGCCCTTGAAAAAATACAACACACGCAGTGGGTATTAAGCTTCATCACAATCACTGGTTATTTGGCAGACTGTTGCTAATGGAAGCATGAACTTGAGTGGACGTCACAAGCACGGGGTTGAACAAAGAGACCCTTTTTGCAGACCAGAAGGTGCTGAAAGGGTGAGGGTGGCAGGTCTGTGCGGAGCACCACTATCATGCTGGGCGCAGAAAACCTCACAGGTAAAAGTAAAGCAAACGCTGCTGGACAGGGGTCGCATCACCTCTTTGAATATGTGGTGAGAAAGACACAAATGCAGAGAAAAAGCGAAAGTATGTAAAAGCATAAAACAATGGCTAATTTTTTATTCTAAAAGAACAAATCTTCACATTTCATTGATTTTCATCAACACATTACTTATATATTGGCATCTTAATTTATACATGTACTGCATGCCCTGTGGAGTGAGAAAAAGCTAATATAGCAGCAAATATCAACCTTTCAATATTTTCACTTTAAGAATTTTATCATCTTTAATAATCATAAACTTTCCAGCATCGTCCTACCATAAAATTTAAACATAACTTTAAATATTAGTGTTGTTTGGACAAAAATGTGGTTAAAGTTCTGAAGTGCTTGTAGGCATAACCTACATTTACAGTAACAACAAATACATTTAAGAAAGAAAAATAAGAGATGACAGTTTAAACCTGTTCACATCTACTGTAAAATAGACCCCTACAAATTGAATTATGTGGTTACCTTCTTACTTATTACTCCCCTTTAGCAACTTTATGTCAATCAATAGTGAAAGATCATACCCCCCCAAAAAAGCACAAATCAGTAGCTGTGAACAGAGAGCGCTGTGCGTGCTAACCAAAGGAAAGCCTCTGAGCCAAGTGCCAGGAACTGTGGAGCCACTCAAGTGATCCCCTTTCTACCACATGCAGTCTGGTTTTTGCCTCCCTGTGTGTTCACAAAGGGGAACTTATCTGAGCGGCCCCTCCATTCCCCCCTCCCTACCAACCTGTCATAATGACAGAGTTACTTGCCACTGAATAATAAAAGCTTGCCTCCATTGCCAAACAACCCCAGCAGGTAGAGTAAGAGGAGATCTTTCTAAAATCAGAGGGTGTATTCCCAGTTATTGTTTACAAAAACTGAGCCTTAAGATTGAAACGCTCTTTCACCTCTGGCACACAGCTGGCACAGTAGATCTGTTCATTATTAAAGAATGTGAAACCTCTGGTCAAACTGAGGTTTGCATATTTTTGTACAGTATTTATAAGAGGGGAAGCAACATGACAACCTGACATAAAACGTAGGTGTTTGCAGTCAAGTTTGGTCATTTGAACTTGTCATACATGGTTAAGTTTTTATCGGTAAATTCCGTCACGTCTGATGTATGAAATCCACCTCCCTTTAATTGTGTCTGTACACCACCAGGGTTGGATCTGTCACCAGCAGAGAGTACTGTAAAATGTTATGTTTCCTCTGACAAGGTATTTACAATGCAGGAGCGCTGGGGCCACACACAGCTCCCAGAGATCCACCAATGAGAGTAAATAAACCAGACCTGAGCCATCCCTGACACCATGTGTGGATATGCATCGTCCAGACTGGTAGGAAAACAAAGCGAGGTCAAGCATGATTACAGCCTCACCTTTTCAAAGACTCGGCGTGACGGTTCACTAACCCAGTGACACCCCGGTGATGTCATAATTGTGCAATTATGCATCCAAAAAAGCTTGTCTGTTTTGTGCAAGAACATTACTTTCAAAATAAAAGTTTGAATATGAACTAAAACTAGAACTAATTGATGATTAGTGAACACTTTTATTAGGAAAAACAGATTGTTGAGTCAAACCCTTGGCGGTGCAGAGGGGTGGAGGGTCAGTCTACTTCTTTTACAACTGTGTGAGTAAATAATTCAGTACTGTAGTCCCGAATTCCTCTGTGGAGGCACCATTAATGCTGAACGATTTGGCCTTGTTGAGCGTAAGCGATCCAGCTCGGGCCTGACCTTGCTTTCTGGGTCAGTTTTATTTTGTAACTTAAGATGCTTGTTTAATGTTAAGTGATCGGGTCAGAATTTTGTAAATATCAGTCTTTATGGCTTTTTTTGTTTGGGGTTCAGTTGCAGGTGTTTGTTGTTTTTTTCCCTCATTTGATGTGTCAAAGAGTTCTCCAATGAGGGAAGGTTGTGAAGGCAGTGCTCATAAATATCCCCACTTGTATCAAACTCAGATGTCAGTTGAGTGAAGTTGTTTATGTCCGGGGGAGGCATTTTATCCTGCAGCCATTTTTAGGTCACTAAACAGTGCTGTGAGCAAAGCAAGCCACCGTCATCTGAATTAGGAGTGACACTGCAGGCATTTCAACCACGATACACTACAGAAAGTCCAGAATCCATACTTCTGAACACGATTTGCCTCCAAATTGCTCCATTGCCTGTGGTCCTTCTGTTTGTTGTTGTACATTGGCGTGCATAGACTTTAAATAAACACAGCTTTGATAAGCTGGGGGCCAGACCGTGACCTCTGACCTATTGCAGTTCCGATCGGAGTTCAGGGGCATGAGGTTCAACAGATGACATAACTAAGCATAGCTCCTAAATTATCTGAACATTTTGACATCGAGTGGATTATAAACAATGTGAGTGGATCAGGGAGTGTTGGTAGGAAATTGTCTTAGTCCGATGTATTATGTTCAGAGGGTCAAAGGTTAAGAGGCACAAAGAACAAAGCAGATTAGATTTACATAAAAAAGTGTAATTTCTGAGAATTGAATCTAATTCCCCAATTTTAAACTATTATTCATTGAAAAGTATCTATTTTTAAAGACTTGGTTTGGTTACTGAATCTTTTCTTTACTATATTTCTGTTTACTTTAAATACATTTCAATAAAAGCAGTTTCTCCTCATATCCAGGAAAATAGCTGTACGTTAGACAAATATTTCCTTCTTTAGACTGTGAGCGCTTAGCTTATTTTAAATAAATGCGGTGGTAGGTGTAGTTACCCAGGGGCAGTCTGAACCCTCTTTGTAGGCAGTCGAACATGCACCAGACCACAAATTATCATTGGAGCAGGATGGGCCTTCTGCACTATACCCAGACCTACTTCTGCCTCCCAAAACACTCTAGATTTATGGCATATGTCCAAATAAACATGTCTGCAGATTGTAGCAAAAGAGCCTGTAGGTGTCTGATATAGCACTTGCATTAAAAATCTATCCTGTTGTTGATGTCAGCAGACTCTTCACTTAAACCTGAAATTTTCTTGGCAGAAAAGTCAGTATTTTGTCCAGAGTCTGTGCCTCGTTTCTGAATTCACAGTTTGCTTGTGTGCCTTAAACCAGGAATGTTGTAAAGTAAACACTGCTTAGAATAGTAGAAATTTGTTTCTGTATAATTTCTTGTCAGAACAGTGGTCACACTTATGAAGAGAGAGCGGTTTAGTGGAAAACTTCCCAGCGGTTTTGTGTCATTTATAACCATCTACCAGGGTGGGATTGCTCATTATAATATTGTATTTCCCCAAAGTAATGGGATTTATGCATTTTATACATTTAGGAGTATTTTTATTTACATTCAATCACTTGTCTATTCATAATTTGTCTCTCGTACTGCATTTAATAAATGACTGTTCATTTGGGATATGCCAGGAAAGTTTTAAAGAAAGTAATTAAATAGTTTGACTTTTAGAAAAACGCTAAATGAACAGCACTTTCTGAGAACAGCCTGCCAAGCATTTTTTTTTGCCATTTTCTGGTGATAACGACATCATCACGAGAACTTCTTTTTTATTGTGATAACATTAAAAACAAACGAAGAATTAACTTTTGTTTTTTTTTTCCAATTTTTTACAGTCAGCAGCAAAACGAAGCAGTTTGTCAGAGAAAATATCAAACACCAGTAGACCTGATTGATTCTTTACTTTAATCGTGGTCACACTCAGGCGGAAATTGGGCTGATGTTGTGGATCATAAACAACATCCAAATCAGTCGTCTTTTGAGAAGGTTGGCCTGGCAACAGCTGCGCAGGCGGCTGCAGTTCAGTTTACTGGTTTAATGTTCGACAATATTTCCCCAGACTGGTCTGTATGAGGCTAAAGTGGGCATCCAAATTTTTGAGTCTAAAGTACATCGTCAATCTTTATAAAATATCATCAGTTGGTCAAATTTCCCTTGACTCATAACTGAAGTGGACATTAAAAAAATCAGATGGTAAGATGTGATGGATATAACATAAGCTTGTGGCCTAATACTATGCATTATTATAATGGTGTGTGAGAACAACTGGAGCAATAAATCTATATTTGGAGTAAAGACTCCTGGTTTGTGTTTGTTTAAATGGTACGGGGTTACAGAATAGTGTTTGAGAGGTTTAGACTGGTAGGAAATCACTCGAGACTTGGGCTGTTATCACGAGGAAAAAATTTACCGAGATAGAAGATGTTGTTACCATGAGACAATGGGCAAAAAGAAGCAAGGTGGACCATTCTTGCCTTTCGTATTGCTGTACAGCAAACCCTTTACTTGTCAGGCCTCGAAAAATATGTACATATCGAGCATCAAAGTCTGTGGTTTTTTTTGCCTCAAGTGAAAACTTGTAAACATTCTCATGTATTTTTTTATTTGATGAATTTGCTAAAACAGCCAGTTAAAATATGACGTTGTTTTCTATGCAGTTGATGCAAAGAAAATTATGTCATATTTGATTCTCAATGTTGCTGAAAAGCGGGCCGGTTCCCTAAAGGTGTTGAAGCAGAACCAGCTCTGAAGCTGTCTTTCTGGAACAGAGGTAAGTTGAGGTGGGCGGGACATCTGGCTCTAAATGTTGCTGACATCACAGACTTTTTAAAGAAATCAAATAAGTAAATGAAAAGAAAATAAGTAAAAGTAAATGCTCAGGCAGCATATTAGGCTCTGATTGGTCTCTGCACACCTCTTTGTTGCATGAGAGCTCAGCTTGACTGGTATGCTGTAGGTAGAGTTAGCCTGTAATCCAGTTTATCCCGGCCAACACTAAGATTCTGCTTTGGCGCGCTGAGGTGATGACATCATAAATTTGTCACTCTACAAACACACTGTGATTTATGAGTTTTCCCATGAAGCAAAATGTGCCATTGGTGTTTCTTTATTACACTTAAAGCCTATTACTGTAAAATGTGGAGATTACAGCATAATACATGTTTGAAAAAGAGCTGCAGGTTGGGAAACTTTGCTGTGTTTTATAGTAATAAAGTGTAGTTGGGTTAAGGGTAAATGCTTTTTATTATTTTACTGCTTGCCTTCAGGAGGGAAAATATTTCCATTAATAAGCAGGGTGATGAATGTGAGTAATTAGCTTTTATTGTAAAAAATATGTCACCCCCCTAAAGCTTCACACCAAGACTAGTTGTGGTTCCCACACATTTATGACTGTTTCAAAAAGAATTCTGATTTTAATTAAGTTTCTGGTCATTTTTTAAGATGTGTGATTTTATTTTGGATGTTTTGAAACTTTATGTGCATAAATATTCAATAACTTTTTGCACCAGACGACACAATTGAGATTGGGATTGCTTCTCTCCACAGTGTTTTAAAGCTCTTTGGAGCCAAGCAAGAGAAAAAGGCGTCCTTTTGCAATGAAAAACGAAAAAGAACTTTTTTAGATTTAATAATTTCCCAAACTGTCACCTTGGGACTTGAAGCACTGATGGACAACCTGCTTGCCAGGCAGTTGGCAATTTTTGTATATTTGCCCAGTGAGTGATTTGCAGAAAGACATCCTTGTAAAGGCCACCGGCAATGCTCTCTGAGGGCACTCTGAGTGCTGACACACAATGTCTATCAACTCCAAGCACTGCTGTCAGCGAAGAAAACCTGACATTATTACCAATAAGATCTTTGTAGCTACTTGGGTTTATTGTACAGTATCACAAAAAGGAGGAGAAAGTGCAGTGAAGTTTGCAGAGATTTATTTTAGCAGGTACAGACAGAAAACCCATTTGATCCCATTCTGCTTAAGTGCTGAAGGATTCCTTCCAGTGAGATGGAATCGAAGAAATGCTTTGTTCTGGCACATGTTAATCCTACTTTTTAATCTTTTTTTATATGCTGAAACCTGATTATTTGGGTGCTGGGTTATTTGTGCGTTAAGACACACAAATAATTCAAACAATTTGGGAGGAAAAACCTACATTCATAAGAGATTTTTAAAAAAAATTAATTCACAAAGTTTCTGAGCACACGATTCTGTATAAGCTTTCTGGCCTTCAGGCTCATAAGTTGTTGACGAAGAGGATTGAGCGAAGAGTTGTCAGCACTGCAATGATGAGAGTCTCGGGAGCATCAGCCTTGATGGTGCAAAGGTTCGTGTCAGCTCTGAGGGCATGAGGGAGACTTTGCTGGGAGTCCCATCACCATGGTCAGTCTGGGAGTAGTTAAAGGTGTTCATTAATCACAGTCCTAATTTGTTTTCACACCGCTGTGCTGACATGCGCTCAGTATTATGACATTGTCAAAAAGGAGGGAATCTCAGTGGTTGTAGTTGTCATTGTTGCACACCCTAAAGGACGCTTTCTGGTTACCAGCTGTTCAGCTTGCCTGACAGATAACTCAAAGTAAAAATTATGTGTGTGCTTTGCATGTAAAATCCTGCTTGGGAACAACATTTATGTGCTCAGTCGTTTTTTGTTCATAAAAGTTTAGGAGTCAATAAAAATGTTGTTATAAATCTCTGCCTATAATTGCTTCCTTTACATTCTTAAAGACCCAATCGAATAAAAATCATGTCTGCTTTTTTGTTTTTAACATGTTCTTATAGCATTTTTTTCTCAAGACAGAAGACATATAGCAAGAAAACTTAGATTAAATTTGCATTTCTAAATAGTTCTTTTATTCAAATCATGGTAAATTGAGAGGAGATTAAAAAACGGCATTGGAAAAAGACACACCCTGCTTCACTACGTTACGATGCATCCACTGGCTTCAACTGAGCTGAAACTGTTCAAAACTGTACAGCTGGATATCTTCGATATTGCTCGCCATTTTTGTTGTACCAGTTAGGTTGGGGTTGCGAGCCTCTTAACCTAAGCTAGTGGGAGAGAACGTAAATAAAAAGATCATGGGAAATCAGGGTAGGCTCACGCTGCACCAAGAGTCCCGCCCACAGCTAAGAGGTGAGTTTCTAATGAACTACTGTCGCTCTGCAGAAAAATCTTACATGAAATGACAGATTTTTTAAAAATGGCAAAATCACAACTAAAAGATCACTGGGAACGCTTTTAAAATAGATTAAAATATGACTAAAGTGAGGCTTTTAAATTAAAACACAAAAAAAATCCTAAGAAAAAATCATTATTGATACCTAATAAATTAGTCCTTTGAGAAGGATTATGTACTTTTAAACAAAGTTCAAACATACGGGAAAAATGACGTGAAATTTTGTGGTGTATTTATTTTGGAGGTTACCTTGGCTCACCGATGCGGAACCACAATCGCATTTATCAGTGGAACTGTACATTACGCCAGTGAGTCATCACAGATTCTCAGGAAACGTCCTCCTCACAGTTGTACTCCCTTAAAGCTAAATCTTCTAAAGAAAGGGAAGGTTAATTTACCAAAGTGTGAGAGATGCAGATTTTTATTTAAAGTGGAACAACCTTCTTGCTGTAGACTAATCTGTATCTGACAGACAAAAAAGGTATTTAGTGAACACATATTTATAGATTTTTTTCCCATTAAAGTAAGTGGACATGGTGTTGCAAACTAGAAAAAAATGTGAAAAAAGTTAAACAGGCCCACATGTGAGAAGTTGTTTTTTTTTTATTTCTTCTGCTTAGAACATTTTAAACAAAATTGTTTGTTTATTTAAAAATATGGCTCGTGTTACATAACTATCCTTTTCATTTAAAGTCTTGTTCTAAAAAAAGCAAAAGTCAAGAAAGTGAATGACCCCATTGTACAGCTTGGCCAGTAGCAGATAAGGCTAAAGAGTTGCTATGGAAACTCATCCACCCGGAGCCAGAGGCCACTCTAAGAAAACCGCAAAGTCAACATGTGCGCGTGCTACGCTTGGGAGAGAATTGAAAAACGTGATTGTGTAGGGCATAATCACTAGTCAAAATACATAAATAAACTCAAAGCTCCTTGGATACAGTGACACATCAGCATTCATTTCCATCAAATCCGGTAAATATTGCCATGACACTCATAAGGAATGCATACTGTGAGACTGTCACTACTGCGGAAACCATATCCTTTTATTTTCACCATAGCAAGGCCAAATGCTGAAATGGTTCCCTGCTTCCTTTAAATGTTTTAAATCAGCCACCACTTTCTGAGGGGAGACACTAAAGCTAACATCATCCCACCAATGTCTGACACGAAAACTAAGAGGCAGTGTGCGTCTGACCGGGTGGAAGGCTGTGAAAACCAAAAAGAAAAATATGGTTTTTAGACTTATCTAGGAAAAACAGCAGCCAAAGCATTACCTCATGCAACAGCCATAGTGACCTCCCATTCACATTCATGAAATGAACACTTCCTGGGAAAAAAAGACTAAATTTACCATCTTAACAGGTTAACAAGGTTAACAACAACAGTGTGTGATATTTCAACTCTAGTCCATGTTATGCCAAAAATGTATCTTTCCATTTTATTGCAAGCCTTTTAATTCATTTTCAATCTGAATAGCAGGAGAGTAGCAGCAACCTGACAGTTTGACTCATTTGTTAGGCTGCTGGGAAAAATGTGAGCAGATAAGTAAATGCTCAATGTGAGAAATACTCAACATTTAAGGAGATTCTTAGAGATTCTGGGATTAAGGGAACAGTAACACTGCCTCCCCCTGCGACAGACTGCCTCATTTTATCTTGCTATTTATAAAAATCTGATCATGTTTCTCACTATGTATTTCCCTTTCTTTTACATTGTTTCCCTTTTTTAACATTTTATTATAATTTTTTACTTTTACGTAGATGATTTAACCTCTGCCCTCACCAGTTTACGTGTCAGAATGTCTGTGCCGTGTGCCAAACAGTGGTATTTTTCAAGAAAAAATAAACATTGTGAAAGAAAGAAAAATTTTCAACACATATCAATCCAAGAATAATCCAGTTAAATTATTTTTTTCTGCTCTAAATGCTATGACCCAGTTCTTCAATCTCATACAACAAGAGATAAAACTGCCTTGGCTGTAAATAAAAATTAAAAAAAATATATTCTCTCTAATAAACTCCTTGTTTCAGTGTCTGAAGTGAATATAAAGGTGGGGAGGGAATGTTTCTTTTATAAACCTTTTATAAAATGTTTTCCATCATTGTTTATTGTCACTTATTGTACTTTAATGTGTTCTTTACTATTTTCCTTTAAGGTTATAAGTTTTATAATTAAGTAAACCTTATAGTAGATGATTGGTAAACTTCAGGTAAAAGTTAAAAAAAAAAACAGCATTTCATTAGAATTTGGGACTCCTAGTTAAAGCTGAACTCTCATTTAAAGTCTGATCTCAAATCATTTAATATAAAATATGGATTTATTGGATTAAGATCATACTCTTTAGACAGAATGTATCTGGGATCCTGCAAAAACAAAAACTGGTTGGCACCTGGTTGAACTCAACCTCTGAAAGCATTGAGAATTAAAGGCAACACAGTAAGTCCCCCGCAAGTGTCCATTTGAATGTAAAACATGGAAAGTGCTTTAGGGACTACAGCTGCCCAAAGATCCATCTATCTCCACATTTGTCAGCTTGATTAGATATAAATGTGTTGCTTACAAAACTAAAGGAAAATCAACTGGCCTGCATTATTAGTCAATCGGGGCCCACTTTGTTGTTTAGCCCTTGGTCAAGATCAAGGAGCATACTCTCCAAACAAAGCTTTTGTTTAATCAAAGTACCTCAAATGAGAACAAATGAGGTACAGCCTGAAAGGTTTCACAAGAACTTGGTGGCAGTAGGACACACATTCGCAAGGCGAGTCTTGGGAGGTCAGTTGGGGATCATGGCCAATTATTGCCTGCCTTGTGAGCTTAATTTGTTCATGGGGGGAACCAGCACACATTGGTCATTGTTGTCCTTTTTTCTCTTAGGACCACAGCAGTGCAGATTGCTCTGGTAGGTTTCTGAAAGGTCAGTACAGAGAATGGAATGTCATTCTAGTTCAATTCTGAATGGTGTAACTTGCTGGAAACCTCTATCATATCAATAATTCACATCAGGTCTCACCTCACAAAATATTTCCCCACATTGCTTCTCTCGTCATCCACCCTAAAGCAAAAGTTCAAACAAACAGTCATGAGGCATACCACGAAAGGGATGGTAATGTCATTATCAGCTCACATTAGCAAAAAACCATTACACATTCACTAAAGTCAGGTCCAATGAAAGTTTTAGACTTACATGTAAAAAAGTTAGTCTCTTACATGCTGTTCTGAATTTAATAGGGCCAGCAAATTGTCTAGCTGTGTCATAAAACTATTTAAAATCTCTGGGAGGCCAACTAGTCCAATCTAATTTTGATATTAAGACAGAAATCCTGCTTTACCAGGAAGTTCTCTTAAATTATTCTATTTCAGATCACCAGTTGTCAAATAATATGATAAGTGATGAAAAATTGTAATCAGGACCAAAACTATCATTATCACAGTTAGCACTCATAAATCAACTTTTTCACCTTCATTAGTCTGAAGAAACATCCAGGGATGCTGCCGGTTTTAGCAAGGGTGACTCCAGCCTCTGGTGTGGTACCTGTCCAAAAACAACTTGTCTGAGGTCGCTGCCGAGCCGGAGTCTGACACAGTGATTATAGGTGGTGCTCATGGGTGAGGAAAGCTGTGGTTTTGTGCTTGAATATCTGAGAAATCCATTGTGAGCTTTACCTTTTCTGAGGTAGCTCTTGACTGAATTATTTGCAACAGGGAGGAAGCAAGTGAGTCCCCAGTCTGTTGCTAAGGGCAATAGCTCAGCTACATTGCAGTGCTTAAGCAGAAGATATTACAGGAAGTCTAAAGTAAACAGGCAATATTTTCTAAAACTAACAATTGGGTGTAAGGGTTTACAAATGGGGGGATTTCAAGTAATGATCCAGTAGCAGAGATACTTAGAGTGGCAAGCACTTACCTCAATTCTAATAATTTCCCAGTAGGGTTTGTGCACACAAAGGTACATATTATACACTGAATCTTTTGTGGGGTGTGGGTGTGTGTGAGGGTGAACCAAAAAAAAAGGCATGTTTCAGGGAGAAAAACTATAACCCTGATGCAGGTATGGATCGTCATGACGTGTTTCGTGCTGGTCAAGACACATTGTAAATTCTATCAGTCATCCAATAAATCATGCTGGAGGGAAAGCACAACACAAGATATATGACTGTTTAATGAACATGAGCCAAGGTGAAGGTGTAGCAGACAGGACTGAGTGGAAAATGGGGCGTATGGGTTCAGCGAGAGCGAGGCGTAATCCACTGGGAATTGGAGCTTGGAACATAGCCGGCTACATGGGGGCAGACACAAGGCTGCAGTCACAAGGGGTTAATTGTAGGTGTTTAAAGAGCACATGTTGTTAAAGAACTGGTGGGTGGAAAGAGTTCTATTTATACACAGCAGAGGTAATGAGGTGAAATTATTCTGTCCTACAGAGATGGGATGTGACCACAGCAGGGTGGTGGAGACTCTCCTGCCCTGGCTTGGACTCATGAGAATGTTTTCAGACCAAATACGGGTGCTGAAACGTAAGCTTGTTAATTAATTCCCATTTACATACAGTCAGCTGTGGTTTCCATTGCACCCCACAGCTTAGCCACGGCGTCGCAGCAGCAGGCGATTGATTGGCTAATTAATGATTCCCCTGATGCAGTTAAATGAAAATTAACTTAATAGCCCTCAGGTGGTATTACGTTAAACTGATGCTTTTGTATCCCATGTTTACACAAAACACATAAATATCTAAAACCGTTCAAAGAACACACATGCATGACTTTCACACTTTGCTCTTGTTTTATGAGTATTTTAAGGTCCTAGCATGTTCTGTCCAAGCACAAAGTTGCGCATGATGTTGTCGGTCATTTATGATGCATTCCTTGGAGGTCAATCAAGCTGCCCTTGCTCCACTAGAGGGAGCAACTTGATAAGGATCAGATAAGAAGAGCCACCTGTGTATAACATAAAATTGTCCTCTAAACTCTGAAAAAGAACTGGAAGAAATGTAAGACATGTCCAGAATCCATCATGGCACCAGAGGAATAAACAACCCTGAGGGGTTACACTGACCCCTAAGATGGTGTTGAATCCAGAGTTTCCATGAGTGGGTTCTAATTTACCCCTTTACCTCCATGTTCTATGCATTGACCTGCCTTAATGCAATTGATTGGAGGACGTGGAGGTACTGTGTGGCTCTGTACTGTTGGATAGAGGACTACCCAGGAAAACCAAGACTTTTTTCTTTACCTCTTTATCTTATTTATCTTTTTGCCATCATGGACATCATGCCATCATCACTGTTGCCACATACTTTACATTAAGGGTCCCTGCTTTTACCATTTTGGTAAGAAACTACACAATGTTTAGATTTAAAAATACAGATCCCTTCACCTATCTATAGATGTAA
Source organism: Adrianichthys oophorus (assembly GCA_036245035.1). NCBI lineage: Eukaryota > Metazoa > Chordata > Actinopteri > Beloniformes > Adrianichthyidae > Adrianichthys > Adrianichthys oophorus. The sequence goes on along the minus strand of BSAI01000125.1, from coordinate 12,284,622 downwards.
TCATTTTGCATGTACAAATACATAACTAATGTCATTAGGAAATTCATTTTGGATCTGGTAAATGTCATCAAGGTGTGGTTCTTGGAAACATTTACTCTCTGCAGTGTAAATGAAAAGTGAATGGACTGTAGCCTAAACATATTGAGTTTTCTGTGCCCAGTTTTAATCAATAACAAGGCTCATTTAAATTTAGAGAAAGTAGGGAGAAATTAAACAGCTTGCCAAGACTGTCATGGAGTTTTGGGAACTCTCAAAAATGCCAAATCTCCTTCCCCCAGTTGAGATTTTCTGCAATAAGCCCTCATTAATTTAAACTCTGAAGCAGTTTTTTTTTTTTCTCAGAATTTTTTTCTATCTTTGGGTTATGGAAATGGTTTTACAGAAATGAGAGTAACGGTTGTGATTAATAAATCCATGCTGCAGTGAAATGTTTGTCATTCATAGAGCTTTTCCCCCTGGCACTCAGGTTTCATAGACCAAAACAGCATTTGTCCATGCTAGTGTGCGTCCAGATTTTACCCTTCCTGTCTGTCTGTTGGTAAAGGAGAGGGGCCAGAGCACTATGGCATAACGGTCAGTGGCTCCCACCCTACATTTCCACTGGCGCCTGGAGTCCTGGCCAAGGCTGAAAAGGTGAAATGTTTGATATATAGACCTACTCACATATCAAACTATTAAAAAAAAAGACTTTAAAATGTTCTTATGCATGTATGCCCTCAGCCCTCATTTGGGGCCTTTCTGTTGCTGTTCCTTACAAATACCTGAGGTTTCCACACCAATACAGTAGGTGGTGGCATGTGGCCTTTTCATTGCTCATCTATCAGTCAATAAATAGAGAAAAATACTGTTTTTCTGTGTCACTTAGAAATAAGTGTGTCTCAAAATGCTTAGTACACTGTGTGTATCATATTTAGGTCAATGACCTGGTCCCCTGCGGTTTCCTTTTTGTGTTTGTCTACATGTGCTTGAACAAGTTCATCCACAATATGGGATATGAGTGTCATTTTTATACATTATGGTTAAGAAAGTTTGAAAATCATATTGTAAAATCCACTGATTGGGGTTTTGGTCTATGACTTTAAATTAGATTTTACTTAGAATGGTTAACTTGTGCCCAAACACATAACTGGCTGGTTACAGAAATCAGTTTTTAGTGATCAAACAACATTCTGACCAGTCTGGATTGTCTCTTGTGAGAATTTTGTTTCACTTCATTCTTCTAGAGTTCAGAATGAAGCACAGAGCCACTTTCTAATGTAGCCAGCTACTTTTTACACCATTGCATTCCCTTGAGATTAGGATCACAATATTTTAATACAAAATAATTTCAGGTTTGGAATGGCATGCTTTGACATTTTATCTTTCAAAGAGAAAAGTGGAAAACAACAGAAGAGCATCAGACAGTGGCACGTTCGTTTTCAATCTATAAACACCCGTGGATGCTAAAGGATAAACTCATTCATAATTCTCTTAATAAAGCCCCAAGAACTCCACCTCTTGCAGGAGTGATTGCACTTCACTTGCACTCTTTGTTATGGAAACCTTACAGTGGCCTTTTGATGGGAATCCCAGATCTGTCCTACTTTGGCAGCTGCTGGAGGCATCATCGTCTGTGTTTGCAGGGCACCCGCTGAGAAGCCCAAGCAGCACAGGCAAAGTTCTTCTAGATAATTTCCATAAATATGATTAATGTGTATCTTTTCCACTTTGGTGAAAGTCACTAAGGGAGAATTATGGGGATAAACGCATATGCCACGGCATCCTTAGACCAATAAGTTATACTCAAATGTGTTTCTGGATATACAGAAATGTGTTTATAGCTGCTTAGCTGCAAAGACCAGCATGGAGTTTAGGTTAGTGTTTTGCTCCTTGCTTGCCAACAATTTTAAAGAGTTCTTATGTACAAAATGTACATGTATGAAAAGAACAGATATAAAAACCAAAGTCCATGGGTACCCATGATTTTGTTTATTCATCTTTCAGACCACCTGCTTATGAATGTTTGTAAATCTGCTGGAGAAACCTGGTCATAAGGAGAGCCACAGGGTTTGATTCCAGAGCGTTCTTCTTCTGGGCCAGAGCATATACAACACTCAACTTTGCAAATGACTTCATTTAAAATTCAGACAATGTAAGTTTATGCCTTGTGAGTGAAGATTGCTGGCAGCGAAGATAAATTCAGCCACTTTCTTACGTTGTAATCACCTTCCGCCAGTCAACAAAAGCTTCAGGCTAACCGGTCCATTCCCTTTTTCTGTGGATCTACAACCAACAGGAGCCCAAAAATAGTATGGTTCAGTCCGGCTAAATGGGTCCATTTTGTAATGAAAACTCTTAAAATACTGGACCGAACTGTACCGTTCAAAAGAAATGAGGCATTAGTTACAGAAGTCTATGTAAATAATTATTCTTTTATTGCCTGACTGGTAAAATATGTAAATAAATGTTGGCTGTTTTAAGGATAGCTTTTTTATTTAGCAAAACCTTGCATTAGTTGGTTGCTTCTTTAAATTGTATTTGTGTGCTCAACTTTCTAAATACGTTCCTTTTTGCCTCATCTTTATCACTTCCACTCATTGGGTTTTGTTCTGCAGTGCTAATCTTACTAAATCAAACAGTCACAAAGGAAACCACTCATAATATTCCGACGTCTGGCTTCCTTTTTCTGATTGCTGATTACACCTCCAAGTTTTTGAGTGCAGCATTTCTAGTCACCTCAGGACAAGGTTAAGACTCCCCCAAGCTGTAAATTAATCGCGTGCATTTTCTGTGGCCCTGGGTTTTATCCCCCCATCATTGTTTCATTTTAGCAAGAGATGATATGAGGCCTCCAATCCTGGAAATGATGAAAGTGAAATGAAGACTGCTAATGTCTTTACCATCATGTTGAATTCCTGCCTTGTCCAATATTGAATCACTGTTTATATTTCTTCTGGCTCAACTTGACTGGCAATTTTGAGAACATGGCATGCAGAAGAAATCCGATTAGGTTAATAAATTTGACAATTAGGCATCATTTTGCACCTGAGCATTTTGCCCCTCTGCAAAACACCGCATTTTTTACTTTCGTGCAGCGACCTCTCAGAGGTCGGCCTTTAAGCGTGACATGCAAAGAACAAAACACAATAGTCCCATGGCTGTTTTAGGACTTAACATCAGCAAATGAAGTGTATTAATGGGAACATAAATCAGATTGATTGAATTTTAATAGCAGCTCCTCCTTTCACAAAGATAAAGATGAATCCACATGCTCCAAAGACTCTTGGAGTAGGTTGATATATGAGCATTCCTAAGACAAGATGTAATAGAGAACAGTGGAGGTTATATTTATTCTCCATGCAGGCTGAAACAATTGGCCGCACATTTGTTTTAAACAGGAGTGTTATGAGTGTTTACAACAGGGCTGTAGGGCTACAATAAACAATGGAGCTTATGACAAAATCAAAATACATGACTAGCTTTATCAAGTTCATTTAAAAGTTACACACTCAGTAAAAGTCTGGGTGTATGGTCTTATCAAAACTATTTAAAACTCAGTTGCGTAGACCCTCATAATAGGGCTCAGAATTTTAATTTGTTGAATGGTATAGTATATTTGAATGCTGAAATTCAAACCCTATTGCTAAGAGGTCAAGAACAACTCCTTCTTGTCTTGTACCTGGAATGTGATCAAATTTTCCTGGGAAATTACACTAATCATGCCCTAAAGCATTTGTTCCAGGACTTTTTGATCAGGTGGCATGTAAAAGCTACATTTAGCAGGGCACAAGCTCCCTGCACCGCTCCATTCTAATGCATCCTCTTTTAGACAAATAGATCCACGTGCATCGTTGTTTTCATTGTCTTAGTTGGCATTTGGCTCAAAACTGCCCGGCTGGATAGCTCCAACATTTTTGTTGCACCTATAACGATAAGTTGGGGTCGTGAGGAGCTGTAAGCTAGCCGAAGAGCGTGCAAACAGATGGAAGACAGGAAGTGGGGTGGGCTAACCCCTCGCTAACTCAAAGGAAATCCTCCACATTAGAGAGGGGAAGTGGCAATGAAAGGCAGTGGCACGCCGCCTATGTCCAGATATGGAGCTTGGACAAACAATGCATCTAAATGAAGAATAAACTGTACTGACCTGACACTCCTACAGTATTCTGTATCAGCATGCAATTGAGGAGGCCTTGGAAACAAGTTGTGACCATTCCATTTCGCCATTCGAAAAGTATTGATGTTTCCAATATTTGACAGCCTTCTCTCACTGGACAGCACTGCAAACCTCATGTCTGGCAACAACACTCTCACTCATGGTGTAAAAACAACTGTGTTTTTCAGATTTGAAAAAAATAAAAATTGGGTTTGAGTGCCAATTTTTTTTCCCAATGGGATGATGGAATCATTTGTGCTGCGCTGTTACTGTGACCCCACCTACCTTTATAAACTACCACTTTTTTCAATAAAACTTTTGTGTTTCACATAATGTACATTATCATCCACGTCAGCCTTCATGAACAGGGGTTTTAAATGAATGCACACCGTTGAAAAAACAAAAACTACGTTTTCCGCAGTGAAATGAAAACGTTGTAATAATTCCTCTAATTGTTTTGAAACTGTTGCTGGTGCCCCTGCGACAGACTGGCGACCAGTCCAGGGGTATCCCCTGCCTTCGCCCATGAGTAGCCGGGTTAGGCTCCGGCAACCCCGTGACGCCGAAAGAGAAAAAGCGGTTTGGAAAATGAATAAATGACTGAATGAATAAACTGTTGCTGGTGAGATGACAGGTGGAGCGTTATGAGCACGTCTCTGTGGATGGAACGTGAGCGCGTGCATGAGTTGGAAAAGCACAAAGCTGATTTGAGAGCTGTTGGACACGATTATGACCACACAGTTGGATTTCTGGTCATGTTTTTGGTGCCGTTACCATTTATGAAGTTATGTTATCATATGAGGATCTTTTGTTCCGAGACTTGCCGGCTTGGCCGCCATTTATTGTGTTTTATTATTATTTATTGTGGAAATGTTTGCTGTGTTTCTGGTATAAAAAAATCCTGTTATTTCTGTTTCCCAACAACTTACAAGCATTGTTAACGTTACCATTTAATACCAACATGTCTTACAAGATTGTTCTGTTTGGACATTGCCCAAACAAAATTCTTTCCATGTTCTGCACTTAAGGTTTTGTTGAAAAAAAAAAGAATAAAAGACGTCTTTCATCAGTAATTGATAGGTGCTTGTTTTGGTTCACTGGCCTTGTGTCACTCTTGCCAATATGTGTTAGGCGTATATCAGAACTGAAGCATAGTGTGAGGGTTGGGAGAAGGTGGAAACAAGTGTGTCATGACCAGAAAGAGTGGCACATAAGCCGTGGTTGTCAGGATGACTAATAGCCTGGGGCAACAGGTCTCACTGTGGGGTGTCAACAATCAGCCAGGCCTCAGGTTGTTGCCTGACAGCCAGCCACATGACTTAGATGTTAGTTGGTCACCTGCACTCTGTAAGGCTTAACTAACTAGGTTTTTCACTTAGCCTGTATTGTTTGGAACAAATCAACTGTTTCACACTAGCTTCTTGACACCAAAAAAAAGCTTGCTGTCATGAGATGATGACCTAAAATGTCTTCTAAAAAATCTTAGCTGCCACACAAGGTGTCAGACGTCAGCTCAAATTACATAGATCATTTCTTCCTCTTCGCTGAAACTGAGAATCTTTACTAGACAAGTCAGCTCAGAAAGCAGTTCATCAGTTCAAAGTGACATTTACGTTCCAACTCAACCATAAGAAGTAAAAGAAGAAACCTCCCAGAGAATAGTTTTTAACAGTATTCGTTTATATTTTTGAAAGTGCATGGTTTGCACCCAACCTTTTTCATAGTTTTTTTTTTTTTTTTAAATTGGGATTGATTTTTATCTATAACTCCTAGGCTGCAGAAAAGCTACCAGTTCAGTTTAAGTTGCGTTCTATATTTTTATTTCACTCTTAGTGCAAAAATTGTCTTGAAAGAAACATGTTAATGAAGAACGGAGGAGACCATATAAGAGCACAGACAGACACTGGTTGAGTAAGTTTGCTAAGTTGCTGGGAGAAAACTGAGACGTCTGTTGGCCAACTTCCTATGATGTATACATTTTCTGTCAGTAGTGACACTTCTTTAGCAAAACTAGTTCCGTCAGTGTGTCACAGAAAAATATCTATACCTCCATTTGTAATACACACTTTAAAAAAAGAGTAAAGTAAATTATTTTTCAATCTTTAACCATTTGGAAAATAAGAAATCTTAATGTGTGCTTAAGTTGCACATTTTTCGACTGGATTGGACCCATCAGCAGTTAAGCAGCACTCAAGAGAGACATTTTACTCAAGACTTAGCACTTCACCCAGCCATTACACACTACACTGGGTGTTATATACAGGCTGTAATATGCATTTTACCTCACATTTCAACCTCAAGAGATTATTGGATGCTAATGTTATCCTTTTTTTAATTTTTTTTGAATCAAACGTAAAACGGATCAATTTATCTGAACATTTTTTTTTTTTGGAAATGAATGAAAAAAAAAAGGTTTTCTTTTTGTGTGTGTGTGTTTTACGGGTCTCTGACCAACATGAAGTCATGCTCAGAAACTCCACACCCAAACCTAACTGACGTCTCTTCCAGTCGAGGCTGTTCATTTGCACATCAGTGTTACACTTGAGCTCAGATTTGTTAAAACAGTGTTAACAGCCAATTAGCCATGAGGGGAAGTGGCAGATTTTTTTTTCTACCCCTGGAAGACAAATGCATTCCTACAGCTTTTTATTTCCCAGGTGTGTTCCACAATGTTTATTTGGTGTGGGCATACAGCACTGGCCACCCTCTGAACTGCAACATAGAACGTGTTGGAACCAAAGTAAAAATGGACCACCAGAAACATAAAGAGTTTGTGGGAAACTACAAACAGTGTGTACTAACATTTTACCTTGGTGTGGTTTAAGAATTAAATAAAGGTTGGAAACAGTTTTCTTAATTCAGGCACTTGGTTTTTTTTTTTTTATGTGTAATTCTCAGCTTTAGGATTAGCACCACCATCTGTTTATCTCAATCCTCCCAGCCCTATAACCACAGTATACATAAACTAATTTGCCCTCTCCTCCAGTTTTTATGATGATTATACATAAAATCGACTTGGCATTTTCACTTCTGTGAAGAAAACATTAAGCCAAAATAGGAGACTGAAATGTGCCAAAATACAAAACACATGTTTGATTGGAGCACCTCCTCACTTATTTACTGAGGGTTTCACATTATCAGTAGTCAGCAATAACTTTTTAAAAGCCTTACTCACGTCTTTACTAATTTTAATCACGCACTTACATGCTCAACAGTTTACAGACTTAAATTCTCGCGGTGTCTCAACAGTGCCAATATTTTATATTATAGTAAAATTCCCGACTGCAATGTTGTTAACATTTGTTCTAAGACGACTTATGCTTAGCTAAAACCTGGAATTAATTCAGTGTTGTGTTAATATCTAAATGATACGTGTATCACATTTCTGGAGGTAGTTGTTCTTGTGAGTCATGCAGTAATCTGAGGGGAATATTTTTTTCTACAGTCCACAGATCTGACTGCCTGAGGTCTTGGCAAGGTATTGCAGAGTCCGGTAAAAAGCTCAGCTGAACATTTGTGATTAAGTGTCTTTATTTAAGCCCATGAACTCAAACAAGCAATTAAGGCCAAACCAGGCTAGAAAAAAAAATCCTTCTTTTTTAAAGCAGAAAACTTCTCTTTTTAGAAAATAGTGTTGACTATAAACTAAGATTGTCTGAATAAAAAAAAAAAAAAAAAAACTGACTAAAGGATTATGCATAATTATGGCATCTATTGTTTTTGAACTGACACATTTGGGACATTTTATGTCATGACCTTAATCCAGACATCTCCCTTTGTTCTTCATCTGTTTTCAAATCAGCATGTTTTCTGAATTGTTCCTATAGTTAAAGATATTTTTGGATGTGTCATCAAACCGTAGAAGCGCTGAAAAAAACGAGCACGGCAAACTCTGAGGTTCAGCACGTCTGGGTGATAAAGAAAGTTTTGTTTTCTGCGGTTTTAATGAATGACTTTCTGTATGCAGGAGGCCTTTTTCGTGTCTCTACCTGCTTCAAAGTGAATTTCCCTCATTCCCTCCATCTTGCTCACATCACCTGCCCCGATGAGCAGATAATGTCAAAGAAACAAGATCGTCATTCATTTCATTTTGATTTTGGATTCTCCCCCCAAAAAATATTCAGATATTTTCTGAGACAAAAACAAAGAAATATTGTGATCTGCATGAACAGCAAATTGCCCCATGATGGCTTTAAATTATGATAAGCTTTTAAGACTCATAGCTTAAGTAGGTTTGGGTTTGAGGCATTTTCTCATAATAGCTGCTGTTTGTTAGGCCCTAATTGTGGACACCAACGGGGAATGAGGTCGGCATTTAGGGGGCTGAAAACTCTTACCTTCATTTTTTTTATTAAACCGGTCAGTACAGAAGTCAAAATAAATACGGATAAGTAAAAATACACTGAACATTTCTTATTGTTTTTACTTGAAAATACCTTTAAAACACGTTAGGAAAAAAAATGGTTAAAGTTTTTGTAAATATTATTTATGAAAATAGAATGCATTCAAAAGACCTAGAAATATTGAGTGCAAACAAATAGAAAACAAAAAACAATGCCTAAAGGAGCACTGAAAAAAGTTATCAGAATAATGTATTTTGTGTCTTTGATGTTTTTTTTTTTCATGATCTTTACTACAATGTAAAGGATAGCAGGACACTAAAGTACGGAAGAGGATTAGGGCCATGGAGGAAAAAAAAATGAGGGTCAACAAGAATTGTGACACTAATCTAAGAATTCTGTCTTTTAACACATTTTAAAAAATGTTTCCTCTGAATTCTGACTTAAATCTTAAAATTCTGACCAAAGAAAAGTCTGAATTTGGAGATTGAAGTTAGAATTCTGAGATTATTTATTGCATTTTTATTTTAACCTTTAATTAACCAGGTAAAAACCCATTGAGATCAAGATCTTTTTTGCAAGGGTGATCTGGCCAAGAGGTCAACAGCACAAGTTACAAAAATATGGCTAAAATATAGAATAAAACAATGACTTTAAAGTGCAGCAAAGTGACTTAGTGTTGTAAAATGCAACACATGTTAACAGTCAGATAAAACTGCATCTGTTATAAACCTTTAAAAAGATTAAAATCAGAATTCTGGGATTAAAGTCAAACTTTTGAGAAAAAAAAGTCACAATTCTGAGATTTTAGTCAAAATTCTGAGACTAAAGCCAGAATTCTTAGATTAAAGTCAAAACTCAGAATTCTGAGTTGAAAGCCCGAATACATTTTGGCCCTATTTTGTTTTTCTCCATGGCCCTAATCCCATCCTGTACTAAAGTGATTAACTAAACTGTTATTTGCACTGAGTAAATCAAAAATATTAGATGTGGCAGATTTCTTATTTTTTTAAAGTTAAGTCTGTGTTATTTTTTTACAGAGATTTTTAAAATGGAAATAAAGAGAATATCTTGAGAATGGAGACTCAGTTAGGAATAAAAAAACATTATAGATAATTCTGAAACAAAAAGTTAAGACCTTGTTCTTAATTGAAACATTTAGACGATAACAGTTTCTGTGTGCTGACAAAGAAAACATTAATTAAAAAAAAAAATGAAATTACGTTTAGAAATGATGTATGAACTGCAAAAAAATCTTGTCATCAAAGTCATCTCACTTTCCAGGTTTTGTCTCTCTCCTTGTTGTATCTGGTTACACTTGTAACTCCGGTATGTATGCTCTGCCGTCTTCTGTCAAAAAGTGTGTCACAGCAGGTTCAGATGGCCACACACTAACCCATTTAACTCAGGCGGCGCCTGAGCCACTGATGGGGGGCCCTTTTCTTAAACTTGAATGGTCCAACCCCTAAAACAAGCTTCTGGGCTGTGGCAGCGGTTAGCACCCAAACCAAGCCTCCATTCACCTCATCAACCCAGCTGTTTATTTTCCGAGGCATTAGAGGAAACACTCGACAGAGCTTATCAGATCCAAACAGTCGCACGTCTTTGTTATTTTACACACAGGCCTCCTCTCAACTCTGGCTCATTTTCAGTAATTGTTTTCTCTTCTTGCTTGGTAGAATAACATGGATGGCTACATTTAACAGAAGTGGTAAGGGAATCCATAAGTGTAAACAAGGCATACTGGGATTTTATCTGAGCGTTTTTGTTATTCTATGTTTTTTAAGGGCAGGGCTCCAGCAAATATTGGATAGTACATTAGCTGAACTGAAATCTGTGAGATGGAATAGAGGCCCTGTGGTGAAGCCACGTCAAACTTCCACAAAGAGCTCAGTTTTTCCCAACTCATGCTTCTTTACTAAACAACCAAGGTTAGTATAAGATCTCTTGAGATGCTGCACTGATTTTACAAGCTCTATTTGTTTCTCTATTCTTTCACTGTATTCATTTTAGAAGTGTTGAAGCTTCCTTTTTTAGTAGAATTTGTTGTTTTACCTTGCATGTGTAGATAGCAGTGCTGCTGTAGTTCACATGATGAACATGGTGGCAGTATTGCACTGTCTTTTAGACACCTACAGCTCTGTGCCACTCAGTGCCAAGCAGCTGCAGACAATGCTCAGAATTATGAAGCAACCAAGTGGCTCAATAGGAAGATTTTACTGTTTACAGCATACATTTGAGCAAACATTAGTTTGGAATTAGTCATTTTACTAATTTTGGAAAGAATCGTTCTTGATCTGAGTATTTAAATTTAATAAATGGCTTTTTTTCCACAAATTTTAAGGGTATATTTAGATTGAACACATTTCATTTGCTTAAAGTGGACCAGGTTTGTTTCCCTCCATAATCCGGCACTAATTTTCACTCTGAATACACCCAAGCGGAGCAACAAAAAGACACAGCAATTCATTGAAATGTGGTTGGATGAATGCAGGCTCATTAAAACAACTTTTAACGTGAGCCACATTGCTGTTTTCCTGACAGCCTATTTGTCATAAACACTTACCAGCATACCTTCTTAGCCAACTCCTCCTCAGTAACCACCTTGCTGCAAGTGTTCGCCGTACCAAAGTAGTAGTATTACGCCTTACGCCTGACATTGATACAGACGTTTAAAATTGGTCAGAGAAATATAAAGTTTGAATAAGTCAACTATCTCGACAAGGATTGCAAAGCGCAGGACTTCCATTATTCTTTCTCTCATTGCTTTGCCCCGCCCTCATAATGCTTGGCCAATGACTGCAGAGATTTTTAGTCACATGGTTCTGTTTACAAGCTTTGGTCCAGAACGAAATGTTCGGTTGACGACGCAAGGTTCAGGGCTCAATCAGAGCTAATTAAGCGGATTCGGTCCAGACCAACGGACTTTTCCAGTCTGAATGCTCCATAAGAGAAAATGGAAATGCCTGCTGACAGCTCAAGTTCTGTTTAGACAAACAAGTCAATGCTAGAGGCGAGTATCAGGGCAAATATAATCAAATCCCCTAGTCCACCTCCTCATGCTGCTACAGGAGCTCTCACAGACAGGCCGTGCTCTGCTATGCCAACTGTGCTTTTAAATAAATACACAGTAAATCTAGAATGATTAGCATTAATCAAGATCATGTCACTGCTAATGCGCTGACTCGAAGCCGTACAGTGAAATCACACTAACCTTTGTCCCCAGAGAAAGACGGGGTCAACACAGACAAGAAAACCTTCCAGAACCCGGTTAATATAACACATAAAAGTTAATTAAATGTGAAATTAAGCAGAACTGCAAGACTTTCACACTCCAGAAATTCACAAACCAACATAGGTGTCAGACATGGTACACTTCACTTTATTTGTATGACCCTTGTTTGTGGAGTGAGAGGTCCTTTAAAAAAACATGCAACTTTTTGGAAAGATTTTTTTTAAAGTCCCTTTTCAGCTGTGCCAGAGTCAGACACTTTTGACTAAAAGCCCCCAAAAGGCTTATAACTTATTGTCAAGGATTAGATTTCAGTTAAAATTAGCCATCAGACCCAATTTATTGCACTGATTGAGGGCAAAAAAATTTGAGAAATGGACTGCCATTATAGAAGTCGAGTCTCCAGTTGAAGATATAATGTTGCCGTTTAATTCAGCTTGTTGGGCAAATGTGTAAAAATGGTAATAATAGTGGCTGAGGTTTCCCTGATGCATTGAACTGGGCTCAGAGGCCTGGAAAAACAGCTAAATCCCCTCCCAATTTTATGGAGGTGGCAAAACAAGAGGCTTTCCTTAGGTGACTTGACTTAAAAAACCCAATGGAGACTAGGAGTTATGAAATGAAAAACCTAACTCAAATTGGTCCATTATGGCCTGGTTGATTTCATTAAAAAAAAAAAGAACAGAAAAAGCACATGCTCACATGCAATCTCTTTGTTTTCATAAACTTACAGTTATTTAACATCATTTTAATCTGAGAACTCATGCATTTGAAGTTGCATTTCTGCACAATATTTTTTATGCCTATTTAGCACCAAATACTTCTGTTTGTGATCTTTATCACATCTATTTATGCCCATTTGAAAATCGGCTAAAAATAGTACACAGCAGCTGTAACTCATGCCTACTTTATCCCGTTTTGTGGTGGATTCTTTTTTTTTTTTTTTTTATTGCACAGATCCGTTGTTAAACAGTTTCAACCGTGTTTCTCCAGGGTCTTGCACACTGACTCACCAGAAAACAAATGTCCTTTTGACTGAGAGGTCATTTCCCCCTCTGTGTTTGAACACAGGTGTTGATTCTGGTAAAAGCTGTGACTGATGCCACCCTTCCTGCATGTGCTCTTTAAAAACATAAAATAGGTGATCTGTGCGCTGACTTAAAGGCAAGTCCCGGAGATGTGAGCACTACGTCCCCTCCCCACTCCAGCACACGTATACTGTACACTCCCTTTTTCCAGTTTTCCACCCTTACAAATGCAAACAGCACAAGCAGTCGAAAACGTAAAAGTTTGACAAGGGTGCAAAGGCCTTGCAGCTAGGAAGCAAACAGTATTTTCTGGCTTCCTCTAATGTTCTAATTTTCAGAATCAGGGTGTGGTTTACTTTGCATTATAGTTAGGAGAAAGAAACACACTTCAGCTTTTATATTCTTTCCAATTTATGAGTGTAATTCTGCACGAGAGTGAGGGTTTGATTTTCAGGAAGATGTATGGATGTGGTTGGCAGAAAGGCTTGTCTCGTGGAAGCCTCTGGCCCACTGCCTCCCACCAGTGCCAGGCTGCGCACGCTTTACAAAAGACACCCTGCACTGTGACCACAAACTGTAAACACCACTGTAATGAAGCATACGCTGTAGATTTTTCACAGCAATCTGCTCAATGAACAAAAATGTAACATTTATAATTCATTTCCACTTTTTTAAAGAAAAAGTTAAGAATTTAAAGCTATTTTTAAATACATTTCAGAAGTAAAGAAAGTCAAGTCAAGCAATTTCTTTTCTTTTTGCTGAAAAAACTGTATGGAGCAAAAAAGCGAAACAAATATCTGCAGAGCTGTCGCATATGATCCTCAATAGAAGTGCTGTATATCAAAGAAGTTGGCAGAGTGATGCAGCAGGAAGAGGGGTGTTTGTTCTGCAGGACAGTGTGTACTTTGCAGGCCTCTGCGGCTTAGAGTTTGTGTGCATATAATGGATACGTTGTACAGTAGCTGACCACTTAGTGACAGATGTCAGCTGCATGACAGGTGGAGCCACAACTTTTAAATCTTAACAATCGGTGGCCACAACTTCATCTATCATGCATTTAGAGGCGGTTATCAGTCAAAAAAAAAAAAAAAAGATGGATCTGAGTCACAGAAATGTTTAAAATTCACAGTACGTTGCAGTAGGGAGGTAAAAATAATACAACCTTTAAAGCAGATCTTTGCATTTTTTCTTATTAGCTAACCTTCTTTGAACCTGAGTTGCCCTCACACCCTTTAGACGGCTTGATTGATTTACGTTGGACCTCACTGGTTAGGCTAGTTTTACCATTTTGACTGCTTCAGTACCCTTTGTGCTAATGTGAATCACGCGGCATTCAACTTGCCTTTACTAGTTTCTCTAAATATTGGAAAAGGAATTAAAGTGTGACAGGAACAAATAAAACACAATTGTAACTCATACCACCGCTCAAATGGTTTGAGGCAGGCCAAACTTTGCTCCCATAACTCAGGAAGATTTACAGGCTGCATGTGTTTTCTCACCGGCATTGAATAAACACATGTAGCACCGGATTTGATGAACAGGAAAAGCAGGCTGATGAGAGAGATCAGTTTGAATAAGGCTCAATGCCACATAATAAACAGTGAGCTTTTAGCGTTGCTTATATTTTGAAAAAGCATTATTTATAAGGATTCTGCGGCTCAGTATTAACCACAAATGTAAATGGACAGGGGGACAAGCTGCAGTTTCAACTATTATTAAAGATTAAGCAATAACACTAAGCTGAGGTTGAGCACGGCCATTTGAGTCTATGTAAATTCATTTATATACAAGTGTAAATGTAGAATAATCACACTGCACCTGGAACAGAGTGCAGACTCCATAAGCAGACTTTTCTATTTTTTTAGAACTAAGTAGCATTTTTCTGTAAAAGTGAAAAATAAACTTAAAGTAAAGAGTTTAGCAGAGCATTAAAGGACTCAGGCTAATCGGTCAGTAAAGATTTTTCTTCTTTGAAAATAACAAAAGGAAACTTCACATGAAGTGTTTCTAAGAAATAAAACAAAAACATAACCCCATGACAGCATCCGAGACTGGCTTTCAGATCACAGGTTGTCATCTCCAGCAAGGGACTGCTGAGTAGGAAGGATGAATGGGGGGTGCTCTGCTTTGGTGTCAGGTGGGTTTCAGGTTGCTGCTCCCCAAAAGGATTTTAGTGTTGACTTTCCCTTCAGAGCCAGCTTGCTTTCCTCTTGGGCCTACTTATCATGTAAAAAGTGATTGATGAGTAGTGTGGGGGAAGATCATCTTTGAGAGCTGATGGAGCTGCACAGTCTATCTGGGGATTCTTTTTTTTTTACTGGAATCCAAGGCTCGGTTTTGCTAAAAAGTGCAGAAAATAGAAATGAATCTGAGTTGGTTTAATATGATTGACCAAAATAAAAAAGAATGTCTATCCCAGAACAAAGAAATTGTTAGTTTTTTTTTCCAATTGAAAAATAGATGTTTAAAAAATTCACATGGTATTTAATGAATTCAATCTAATGAACAAATTCAACTTTAGCACAGGTTGATTTCAGTGTACGGGTTTTATATCTATTATTTAACTTCAACGCCTCTCCCTCAAAAGATGCTACATTGCACCTGTTTTTTTTACAACCCCTTTGTTCTTAAAATCCCTCACTGATCATCTATTGATCAATTTTAATTACGATGACGCATAAAAACATGTCGTTTTCTAGGACATAGTTTCTGCAGAGCAGCAGGAGTTCATCAGAATTTGCTTCTTAGTTGTGGGTTGGACTGTTGGTGTGGAGTAAGCCCCTCCCACTTCCCATCATCCATCTGCTTACATGCTCTCCTGCTAACTTACAGCCACTCACAACCCCAACCTAACATTAAAGTTTTGAGTCAGATGCTGGCTAGGATGAGGAAAATAAAGACTTGCCATGGTTGGCTATACATTGCACTAACAGCATTTGTTTAACTGCTCCTTATTCACAACAATTTGAATAAAGAAAAACTCAAAAATGCAATTTGAAGCTTATTTTTTATGCCCTCCATCATCAGAAAAATGCCACAAGAAATGAAAAAAAAAAAAAATCACCAGAGTGGATCTTTAAAATACATTCAAAGTTCAAGTTGTTGGCTTTGCAAAACCTTTTAAATCATTATTTCCTTTGTATTTTGTGTTTTTTTACATCTATTTTTCTCACTGTATAAAAAAGACCTTACTGCTTAACTTTAAAGTTTAACTGATCCGAATATAGAGTAATCAAACAATCATTGAGATGTCGAACATTCAGGGAAAACAACTCAAGTGGACAAACACAAATAAATATTTGTTCTCCAATAACATCAATGGATCTTTTTTGAAAACTCATGTATCATCATTAGTGCTTGTGAACTGCTTATATGACTTCAGCTGTAAACACAATCACACCACAGTCGGATGCCTCAGTGAGACCAAGTCCAAATTTAATCACAGCGGCACAAAAACAGTAATCATTTTGCAGAGCTTTATTAATCACGTGTCAAGCAACAGCCCGACAAAAGGCCTAAGTGGAGACTCCAAAAGTGCAAAGGATCATATTCTTGGAAACCCAGGCAGCCTTTTGTGTCTACTAAATGAGAAATGTGGCCTTTAGTTTTAGGTGAATGATGAATTTATAATTCTTAAAAATAAATTCTTCATTAAAAAGTCGCAGTAGTCCATAATTTTACTTCCTAAAGTGTAAACACATTATATTCCATTTTTTATAATTACGATCATGTAAAAAATGTTTGTATAAAAGTTGAAAAAGGGGAAACAATGTACTTTTGAACCCATCAAATTAAGGTTTTGTTCCTGCTGCATCATCCAATAAAACTGAATGAAAACACCAAGGGTCATGCATGACAAGAACTTTCAACTGCACAGTCAACACATCACCACACACAGCTTATTCCAAGACTGTAATATTAAATATATAACATTTTTATTGAAAATATACTTTTATGCAGCACTATTTTTGACATGTTTAGAGTACACCTTCATTCATTTCTCTGAAACATGCACCTCTATTTATAATTTCTAACATTTTGTTTCCCAATTTACAAGGTGCTCAGACTGAATTCTTAACGTTTTGTGTAATTACCATCAGTCTTTGCCTTATGAATGCACGCTTTAAAAAGTAGACTTTGTCAGACAGGTGCAAGTCTACAAAGCAGACAAGTCTTTGATCCTCAGATTATGGTTTCATCTCCTGCACTATTTTCATCTGCTCTCCTCTCATTCCAAAGGCCTCTTGGATCTTATTGATATGCAGAAGGCTGTGAGGGTTATAAGATCACATAGACAATATGGACCTTTATTGATTTTAAACAAACATAAATTGTTGTTGCTTTAAAGATGGACTCCAATAAAAATCGTATTTTTTGGCGTTTGTTCTTGTAGCATTTTTTCCTCATAGTGGAGGACCTATATTAAGAAAATTAAGATTAGAATAAAATTAAGAAATACTAAAATTAAAGCTGCATTCACACCGAACGCCATTTGAGCAGTGGACAGTTCTATCCTGTAAGTTGCAAAATATTTTATCAAGAAAAATAATTTTACTGAATTAAACTGCACAATAAAAGGTATTCTAAGTTAATGAAGTTTGCTTAGATTATTTGAAAAGATCAAATAACTGAATTGTGAATTAGAAATTGAAAATTTTCAAACACATGAAGTATATCCTCCTTTGAAAAGTTAGTTATAAAAGAAAACAGTTTCACAAAGCACAACTGTCGATTTTTGCTAGTTTCAGGTGTCAGCAAAGTGAGCCTTTCATTTCTGTTTTTCTCCTAATGCGGTTTGTAAGCAAATTCTCTGCGTGTCTTTCAATGTAACATAAGGTAGGTGCACGCGTCACTGGTGGTAAAAACAGACAATAGACAGTAGGTTACATTTTTTATTATTCCAAACAGATTTATTGGAGTTTATCCAACACACATTTTCAATTCTTTCCGTTGTCTTTAAATAATAATATTGAATTGTTTTAAATTTGTGCCTTCTCCTACAAGGATATGTTGGAGATGTATTTATTTTTGGTTGGACTGCAGATGAAGCAACACTGCCTCAACTGCTGATTTTCTTTGGTTCAAATTTTCCATAGACCAGTTGTTAAAATAAAAAAGTCTAAATGGAGACATTAATGTTCAGACTATAATTAACTCTGTTCTGAACATACACACCCTTACATACTTTTCTCTGCATGCTGTGCCCAGATTCCCCTTCCGTCAATTATGATAATAGGGGAAAACACCTGTAAAAAAACAAAGTCTTATTTCTGAGCAAAAATAAAAATACAGAAATATGATTCATTTTTATGTAAGACATTTTAAAAAGGGTTTAATTTTATTTTACAGGTTGTTGTTAATAATAATGTATTTTCTGATAGTCGCCTATTTGGCAGCAGTTCTGTGGGCAGAGTGGCCAAGCTTTCAGACAAAGACAGTTAATGTCTGTTTCAGGTTTTTTCTCCAGACAGTTGTGATTCATCATGGAGCTATTTTTAAATACCTTTCAGTGATGGACCACATCATTCAATGGAAATTTAAAGTTAAGCAATAATTTGCCTCACATGTTTTTTTAGGTCTAAATTAAGTTAGAAATTAGATTAAAGCAATTTTATTATTCATGGTTTGGAGTTTAAAAACTTTGGAAACTGTCCATTACTCTGTCTCAGGCCAATTATGGCACAATGTGTCACTGCAAGAGGCAACACTCCAGGTTACACCCCCCCCAAAAAAATCCGTAATAAATAAATAAATAAAATAAAATATAAATGTTCCTCTGTTAAAGCACAAAGCTGAACTCTTATAAATTCCTTTAAGTGTGTTGTGCTTCCACCTGAATAAAAAAAGCGCTAAAAACTAAATAAAGTTTTACATTCAAAACAGTAGTTTTAAATAGAGCAATAAACAGGGGAGTGGCATCTAGTTTTTGGGAGATTTCTGCTGGTCTAACAACAAGACCACTTTACTGCCCAGAAAACTCACCAGCATCTCTGCTTCCCTATGTAGTCGCTCTACAAAGTAGACATGCACAGCATCCTGTCCAGCTGCATCACTGTGCTGGACATGACCTACTCTGCATCCTGCAGCAGATCCCCCCTGTGAGAGCAGCTGAGTAGATCACCGGTCCCTCGCTCCCCTTAGATTTGAGACATTTGTCTTTTATTGTTGCACAATCCCAATTCTGTTGTGTTACACATTTTACACAGCATTGAATTTTTGACTTTAACTCAAAGTTTTAATCAGTACTTGTTTACTTCACCATCAGGCTGCTGAATGATTAAATACTATTTACAAAAAAAAAAAAAAAAACCTCTGAAAGCACAATTAATGTCTGATAACATTGTTTCATTTAACTCAAGAGAACCATTCCTTCACACAAACCCCAGAGCTGCATGAGGAGAAAGCATGGACCTTTTTGGGCTCTGTAACATTTACTCTGCCAATTGTAAAATTCTGCACTCACATGACAGTGGCTAGTTAACTTGAAAATATCTTTTTTATTGTTTTAAAAGACTTCTTTAATAAACTTTTAAGGAATGTGGTCTTTGACTTCAGATGCTTTTATAACTCTGGTACCACTAAAACCCATTTGTTTCAACAATTCCATTTTTTTAATTGTTTCTAAACATTTAGCAAACAAATAGGTGCTACCTTCTTGCTGTAGTAAAATATTGATACAGTATGCTAGTTAACAGACAATAATAGCAATGTATTACTATTTTTTTCATCATATCATTACTTTTTTATGTAAAATATATAAAATGTTTAAATTAATCTGTAAACATCGGCAAGTTGATTTTTTGTTACGTTTAAACTTACTTTAGATGAAGAAAAAAAAATACAAATTTAAGCAGAATAAGTTGTTTAGTTAGACAAAAATTAACAGATTTTTTGCGGTGTTCTAAAAACACATAAAATATATAGTTTTTTGTCAAATTGTATTTTGTTTTATTGTGATTGATAAAGGGATTCTTTTCGGACCTTAAATCACATGTACTTCCTGTTTCCTCCCGCTCACATTCATTGGACCCTCCCACTCTTTTGACCTCTGACAGCTGTGGCCCCTTTATCACCGCCTATTGATTCCTTGGCATTGAACTTGAATCTTGGGGCTGCAATCAAAGAGCCTTTGTCATGAAGACTGATTGCATGCCAAACAATGCTTGTACCCTTTACTTCATTTCTCAATTCATAGAACGAGGCACTTGTCCTCGTTTGTCCTGGCCTTTTTGACCATCGAGTTCATGTGAAATGAATACATTTCCTGAGTAAAGAGGACATTCCTTTGACTCTGATAGATCACCGGATGATAGTATTCTTTAAACTCCCCTGAAAGTGACTCAATAACTGTTGGTGTCAGGAAGTCCCACAGTTTTCATTAAGAAAAAAAAAGTTTGTGACATTAGTTATTTACATCTAATATAAGAAAAACAAATATTGAACTATAATGCAATCTAATCTAATGATTTGGCCACCAGCAATATCAATATTTTAGACAATTCAGTAAATTAAATAAAAATACATCTTTTTTAAGATGTATTTTTACAGATGATAGGTGACTGCGATAATCACAGTGATTGAGCAAAAAAGTAGTCTTAAGGTGTTTTTTTTTCCTTTTGTTTGAAAGAGATCTTATGAGTTATGTATGGGTAACTTAAATTGATCCCTTTGCTTTAACTATACATAAAATAAAATAAAATTGTACTTGTTCGGTGTAAGAACAAACTCTTAAGTTAATTGAGTATTTTGCATACTCACTCTGAGAAATCTAAAAACTAAAAACATTAGGATAATAAAAAAAAGCCATTCTTGTTGGAGTAATATAAATAAGCCTCATGATAGTTCTACATTATGACTTTGTTTGTCAAAAGTTCATTTCTTGATAGACATGGGAATAAATAATTATGCCAGATATCTTTATTATAATGTGTCTTTAGAAAGGTTCAAAACGTCTGATAAAATGTGTTTTTTCCCATCCCTGAAAGTGTAATTTTTTTTCTGCCATTTTTTTTCTCATGATGGAGAAGATATTCTAAGAAAATCCTGCTTAAAATTGCATTTGTGAGTATTTCTTTTTTCAATCATTGTGAACTAGGAGCAGACAAAATATGCAGTTGGTAAGAGCTTGTAGGTGTGACGTAGAAACTGCAGTCAGAGGACCACAAGCTTCCTGCTCTGTTACATTCTGATGCATCCGCTTGTAGACAAATAGATCCGTGCAGGTCTTTGTTTTCCTAATCCTGGCATCTGGCTCATTACTGTACGGCTGGATAGCTGCGATTCTGATTGACATTTCTGTTGCAATTTTAGCTTGGGGTTGTAAGGGGCTGTAGCTAGAAGGAGAGCGTGTAAATGGAAAATAGGAAAATAGGAAATGGGGATGGGCTTACTCCACACCAAAAAAAGACAGTTTGTTTTTTTTATTTTGGCTGAAAATGGCATAATCATAATTGAAAGTCCACTGGGAACACTTTGAACATAGATGAATGGGATTTTAACAGCAAAACACTACGGAAAATTAGGGATCATAGTAAAGTTCCTAAAGTTATTGGATAGAAAGAAACTTAAAAATAAAATTCCTAAATTTGTGGGAACACATTTTCTGAAGTTATCTTTGGATTTACAAGCCATATTTTAACTCCAAAAAAGAAAAACATTTCCTCTGAGACGAATTGTAAATACAATTCTGAGAAGAAGAACTGATAAGAAGTCATTTAATTCTTAACAGCTTTATATTTTTGATTCTTCCTAATTTTCACTGCTGTGCAAAGCAAACACAATGTACTGTACAGTTTTTTTCTCAACATTTTTTATTATCTTGCTATCATGGACCACCCATGTGCTGCATAAATGAAAACAGGCTGCCTTGAAGTCCAGTAAGAATTTATGTATGGTTAATTTGATGGATTTTAGTTTTCAAAATCTTTTTCCTGTTCCTTTTTCTTCAATAACAAACCATAGTGGAAACATTACTATTGCGTGCAGGAGTTGTCAACCTCTACTTAAGAGCAGGCTCCAAATTTACCTTTTTCAGCTTCCCTGAAAGTGTAATTTAGCTGATTTGTACTTGGCTCCAGACTCGCACATGCATCACTGAGGGCACCGGTGACTTATATATGTCATTCTGCTGCTGCTTACTAAAAGGGCTGTAATGTAGCTTCAATCTGTAAGCATGCATGCAAGTACATGTACTGAAAAAATAACATGTTAGGTCATCAGTGGAAAGCCACAATTTTTACAGCACCTTTTTTTTTTTTTTTACCAGATATGTTCTATAAACTCTATGTAATGGAATGAAAAAATAAGCAGTCCAGGAAACGCTGCATGGACAGAACATTCCAGTCAGGTGACCAGCATCCCGGCAAGTTCCACAGAACAGGCAGACAGGATGAGGGGCATCCTGCTGAATTCCTCTGAATAAACATATGTAATGATGCCTAAGTCATTATTGTAAATTACAACTAGTTCTCAGTTGACTTTTCTTGCCATGCTGTGGGCAGCAGTGGCAACTGAAAGCAGATGTGTTGGGGGCTGCCAATGATCCAATGTTGGCTTCAAGATGACCAGAACCTTCTGACACAAGAACATGGTAGTGGTGACCCGTAAAGCCAAAGACCGGACTGGAGACTGGCAGAAGCTCAACAAACATGCCCAAAAAAAGCCAAAATGTGACATACCGTGACAAAATGTGTCAAAACAAAATATGTGAAACTACAAAAGAGTTAAAAACTATCAGAGAATGACTATAAAGGAACTAAAATTATGCTTTCAATATCATTAAAGATCCAGTCCGATCATTCATTGATCTAATATAAAAGCTAAAAGTGGTCTCTTAGAGTGTATCAGACTAGAAAAGTCTGTTGGTCCAAACCAATTCTGCTTTATTTGGTCCGAACTGAGTCCTGAACATTGAGTTTAGTCTGTACTCGGACTGTTTCCTGTTTCAAACCAAAGCTTGGGAACAAAACCACGTAAAAGATCTCTTCATTAAGTCTTCATTAGTCAGGATTTATGAGGGCAAAACAACGAGAGAAAGAATATTGCTTTTTTTGTCAGAATAGTTCACTTATTTAAACTTTATAAAATAAAATAAAAGCCAAAGAAAATTTCTTGCACCTACAGCTTTCCTCTACAGAACTCTTTGTCACCCATGATCAGTTGCAGGCTTTTTAACCATGTTTTTCAAGCAGGGGAGGGTTGGATGCTTTTAGATCACAAAGAACTCCAAATTACTGTCAAAAGTCTGCAAAATGACAAAGTGCCCACCATAGACAACAGTAAAATCATTTACAACAGTTTGATTGTCTGCTATCAATAATATCCATTTTATCACATCACGATGAGTTACATTGAAAAAAAAGATCAACTATCTAGTGAGTGCTGATTTAAATTTAAAGAGGTAGAAATAATTTTATTTGACTCACTTTTTGTATTCATTTCTAATGTGTCTCTTTACAGTATGAAACAAGGGTGTAGCATAAATTCAGCCTTTCTTATGTCAGCCTTTTGCACACTTCCCTGTCCAAATAGTCAATCAAGATCTATTAAGGCAACAGTGGCCTGGAACTGGATCTGACAGGCCTGGCAGAGGTGTTCAGCCCCACATGTGAGCCATGGATGTCCTCAACAGTCCAGGTCTGAAATCCATCCTGTGGTTTGCACAGACATCGCTGATTACCACACTGCTGGTGCAGACTTGCAGGACAAGGTTGTCAGGTCTAATTGTCTAATAGACGTGGAGTGAAGTCACGCCAGTGTTGAAAAATTCTAAAAGGTTTATTTCGTGCAACCGCTAATTAATCCTGGACACATAAAAGGCAAAATTCATCATTTTTTTTTCCAAATCCTTTTATTGCTTTGACAAATGGAATTTAAAGATTACATTTGAGCTTATTTTATTTATTTTTTTAAATGTCAGTAAAGGTTTCTTAAGTTGAATTATTGTCGTGTTTATCTTAAAATGCCCATTCATAAAGGCAAAGGAAAAAAAAGCACAATAACAAAAATATCGGTCATACACGCACAAGACAAGAAGATTATTTGCACATCAGCAATGTTATTTTGCTCTTCATTATTTTTATTTATTTTATGTAAACCTCAGCCTTTGGACTACCAGATCACCTTTCAGGAGGCCTGCAATTTCACTGTATTCCCTCCACGCTTGGATTAATTTGGTTTAAACAAACCTGATCTGGGCTTTGTGAGCCCATTCAGCTCACAATCACTGTTGAGGGTCCAATCAGACACTTTTAGCTCCACAGAACTTCTGTGTCGTTTGTGTTTTTATAGTTTCAGAGTGTTTTTTTGTAAAATATGATACAAGTTTTTTCTAAATAAACAGATTCATAGAGTGGTTAAAATGACTGAGCATGATTTTAACTAAATATAAATATTAAAAAATTGCTTTTTTGTTCACAGTAAAACTTCTTGCAGCACATATATTCTGTCAACATGCTGCATGTGCAAAATGTGATCATTTATAAGACCTTAATAACATCAAACAACTACGGCAAAATTAAGTTAAGTAATGTGCCATTTTGACCTTAATGCAAAAAAAAAAAAAAAAAAAAAAAAAAAAACCTCAAACCTTCTTGTGTTTATTTTATCAACTTTTCCCAATTCATCACAATTGCTGCAGTAAGGCACTGAAACTGTATATGTTCTTTCAAAACCAAGCAAAATATGATTAATTACCCTAACTTGATTTATCTAATGTTTGACATGTTTTAAATGATGTTTTCTTTCATTGGTGCCACACTACCATAACTATCATGCAATTAATTCTTGATTTATTTACAGCTCGTTTATGACTTTTAATATTTAAATAACTTGCAGTCATGTTAAAATAAAAAGTTTCAGAGCAGGATAATCAAAGTGACAAATTTGAGCAAAAGTAGTCTGAGGTGAACAGAAATAACAGGCCGACTAAATTTTTGCACCTAAACGTATCGACATTAAAAAAGTGAAAAAGAGAGAAAACAATCTGTGAAATATCCACAAGGTTTTGAGCTGTTTGGAGCAACTGGGAAGCTTTTGTTTTTACAAACAAACTACATCCCATCCATCATCCTGAAATGAGTAACCGTAATATTCTTCTGCAGGGACTTGAAAACAAAGTGGACTGGACTTTTTAAACACTCCAAGGGATTCTTGGTGTTTGCACATCTACTGATGTTGCGCAGACACCCCAAGTTCACAAAATATAGAGATACTGGTTTAATTGCTGCATAACCACACTGCTATGTGGATATATTTTAATCCAAATGCAGATTTCTGAAAGTTTCTTAATTTTCAAACAGAAAATTGTTTGAAAAATTTTTGGTTTTCTGCTACCGGCACGGTCGTGACTGCTTGCTTTATACATTTCAAGTGTATATAGCCTGTGATTACAGCAAAGCAGGACTCAATCAGACAGTGTTGAAAGAACAAGCTAAGATAAATGCTTGCAGGAGACAAGAAAACTTGTTTCCCCTGAGAAACAAAATGACTAAAACACTTCACTTTGCCCACCACTGAAAGTTTTTAGTTTTCCCTTTCCCTAAGAATACTAGAAATTTATAAATCAAGCCATCAGGGTGAGGACAGGTTGATGACGTCATTCACGGTCAATTTCCAGCAGTCAGCAGGGCTTTGATTAGAACAGTAAATCTCCTCTTGCTTGTCTGTCCTCCTGATTGAAACGTAGGTTAAAGGTCGGCCCTGCACAGGCTGCTTAGCATGAACTGGTCCTAACTGGGTTTGAAAATGCTAACACGTAGATTTTTAAATGCTATACATGTGTATTTCACCACAAGATTACCATGAGAATGATTTCTTAGTAAAGATTTAAAATACAGGTTGAAACTCCTAAAATAACATCTCCATCAACTGATTTTTTTACACTATAACCTTAATAACAACAATTGTTTATGTTGCAGTACATTTGCATACCGCAAATATAAAATGGCTCTGTTAATTATAACATTTGAACCAACCAAATTGCACATATTTGAGTAAAAAATGAGTGAAACTCTGCAAAGAACTGGCGATCTGTACAGGGTGTGTTCCATCCTCACCCTGAGAGCTGGGATAAGCTCCAGCAACTCCTGAGAGTTGTGAGTTGATGGGGTAAATCCTGAACAGGTTGCCAGCATGTCACAGGGCCACAAAATCACTTATGCACACCTAGAGGAAATTTAGAGTCACCAAACAACCAACGAAGCATGGTTTTGGACTGTGGGAGGAAGCTGCATGGAGAAAACCGACGCATACACAAGGAAAACATGCAAAATCCACACAAAAAAGTCCCGGTCGGGATTTGAACTTGCTGTGAGGCAGAAGCTTTATCCACTGTGCCACCATGCAGCTCTTTTTCTGAACAATTTTGACTTTGGTTTCTCTTTTTTATCACCAAAAAGAATAACTGTAATGTGCGTTTTTCATTTTAGATTTCAGAGATCTTCATTGTGGCTTAAATGTTAAGGAACCAAAACAAGTCCAACTCTTGACTGCATCAACATACACTTAAGGAGTAAATCTAAGTCTAATTTGGACTTTCTGGAAGTTCCAAATGTGCTGAACAGTACATCAATT
The DNA here is from genome assembly GCA_036245035.1 of Adrianichthys oophorus. Classification (NCBI taxonomy): domain Eukaryota; kingdom Metazoa; phylum Chordata; class Actinopteri; order Beloniformes; family Adrianichthyidae; genus Adrianichthys; species Adrianichthys oophorus. Next base: position 12,258,318 of record BSAI01000125.1, on the reverse strand, counting down.
TTATGTACTTGATTGATGAGGTTGCAGAGCAGTTGAAATGACCAAATGTCAAATTGGCATCAAATATAATGCATGTTCAAGACTGACTTGTTACTTCTTTGTACACATTGAAAGTAACATTGTATCCCAACATGCATTTGACTGTTTTCAAGCTGTCTATACTCACCGAGTCTATAGTCTTAAGTGCTCAGCTGGTAAACAAATCAAGGTTTATTAAATACACACTTGTCACTCTCCACTAGCCAGGCATTGAAAAATTTATTTTGACAAACGTTGGCTCACAAGACTTAAGTGTCCTTTGCTGACGCCATCAGATAAATACCTCTGAATTGGGAAATGGATTGAATTTAACCCAGGTATGCTTTTAAAACATGAATTTTGTGCTATCCTGGTGACCTATCTAAGGTCAATAAACAGTCCATGAATGACACAACTAATTGCTTAATCTAATTTTGTTGCATAAGTGTAATGCCTAACTACTGTACATTAAATCTAAGCATATGTGCAGAACCATTGCTAAAGAAGCATTTAGACGGACACGTCGTTGGATGTACCTTTTCCTTCTTCTGTGCATGTTTTTTTTTAGTAAACATGTATTGCTTCTCTTAACAAATTTTGTTTGCCAACATGCAAAATATCCATCATAGTGATCTACGGTCAGGTTATAAACACATCCTCTTGCCAACATGTAAGTGTAAAGTACATCGTGTGACACAGTGGATGCATTTACTGTTAGTCCAGTCATAACATTTGAAAACGAGCCATCAGTATTGTTACAGTGGGTGCAGTGAGAGACTGCCAGGCTTTTTCAGGGCCACACAGTAAGGCCCCTTTCAAGCAGCCATCTGTCTGATGCTTGTAATATGGCAGAACTGCAGAAGCAAAAGTCAGTTGTTCTACCTGCCAACCAGCATTGGGTGATTGGGCAGTGGAAAAAGCAGTAACTCTGTGGGTGGGTGTGGTGAAGAAGCCTGAAACCAGAAGCTTTTTTGAAATACCTTGCTTAGTCTGCCAGAAGTAGTGGCATTCCAGCTGCCTGAACTAAGAAAATGGGAAGTAACGTGCAATGGTTAATCCTTTACAAGAAAAAAAATATATATAAGGTTGTGATGCTGTTTAAGAGAAAAAACAAAAAAAAAAAAAGGAAAATAATAGGTGTTGAAAAGATAATAAAATTCAAGAAATATTTTTTTACTAACTCATTTTATAAAATTCAACTCTTGCATGTTTGGCATAACATGTTAATTGTTAAACTTGGCAGTATGAATCCAAATTGAATTAGCTTTAATGTAAAATTTGGACCAGTTTTCATAAGAGTGAAGCTTGTTGAGTACTCTGAGAACTTCCTACCAGATGAGATTGTCTTTAAGTAGTCATAGTAACTCATGAAGTCACCATATTTTATGAGTATATGTCTTTGGAAGTCAGATTTAAATAAAAAAGGAATCTCTGCGGTGACATGGTCATGTACCAACATCAGTTTTCTCTGCTCCTAAATAGTCCAGGTCCTCAATCGAAGACTTTATAGGACACTTTGGCACATTTGACGCAACTCATATAAAAGTAAGATCACTTTTCTCCTTTTCAGTTTATTTTTAAATACTAAGTACAACATGCAGTTTTGGCTGTAACTCCTCAACCACTTAGCTGGATGGTAGCATCTAGCAAAACAAGGACAGATCATGGACAGCATTACCACATGTATTCACACTCAGCATTATTTATACTTAAACAGACCAGGCCGGTCCCGGAAAAAAAAAGAAAAAAAAAGAAAAAAGGTTAGCATTTTATGTGGGGCCGTGTGTCCGTGTTAATGCTACTGTGCTTCTGTTTGGTAACACAGACTTGACTTTCTGAGTAGAACTCAATAATTAATTAGGAATTCTTTTATATTTGGCTCCCTCTTTGTTTCCTATTGGTTTTCTCTCTTTCAGTTTTGCCCCACAATCAACTTTTAACATCTCTCCTTTTTTGAGCAGAGTCATTATCATAACAACAGACTCAGGCACAAAAGTCCTGTGGGCATGTGACAGACTTGTGTGTTGGGGGCACATGAACTGGGATATAGAGGGAGAGGAAGGAGAGAAGGAGGGAGGGATGGAGGGAGAGAGGTTGCCCATGCTAATATCTGCAGCTGGGCTTTTGGTTTTGTTCTCTATGCAGCTGGGCTGGATGAAGGAGCCTGGATTCCAACACACCCCCATCGGCATAAATCTTGCCTTGCTTGAGGCTGCACACACTGCGACAATGCCACTGGGTCAGTCTATGCCAAGTCGGCTGGCTCTGCACACACGCACACACATACTTACAAGTAAATTGTTGTTGCGTCTAGTTGTTTGTTGCCACTTTTTTTGTCTTGTGGTTAGCATATATTATTCATTTATCATCTACTCAGACAGAGTCTGATTGAAAACCCGACACTAATTATTCCTTTCAGTCTCATTTCTGTTGTTTTTGGAACAATAGTGGACAAACTAGCATCATACGCAGAGCTCCTCCTTTTTTAACAAAGAGATGGGCATTTTATTTTGAAACTCCACAGATTCCTAGCAAGGGTGACGACTTTTTAAATTATGAAAATAGGAAACCGTACCGCCATGAGACAATTCAACAGTGGTGCATACATCCTGACTAAACTAGCGTGGGTTAAAACAAAGAACGACTAAGACACAGAGGCAAACTTGTTTCTAAAACGTTTGTCTGCAGCCTTCAGCTTATCATTAATAACCTTATAGAGAGCTCTTTATGCGCGACAGTGTCACTTTTTGGAGACAACTTTGACGAGATGAATGTGTGCAGCGGGCTTGAATGCTTTGCAGCTGGGTGTGAGCAGGGCGCTGGTGACAGCGGGTACCAGGGCACAAATCCCATGGCAAAAAGGGTATCTTTGTTTGGCCCAGGTGCTCCCTGGATGCACTGCCCTCACATCCTGTTCAGGCTCATTCATTATGTATGAGCCATACATTTAAAACCATGAGCTTCCTGTCAAAAGCCAGAAAAGGCTGGCCTGGCCAAGTTTTTTTTTTTTTTTTTCTGGGGCTTCAGACGGAGAATAGAAGCGCAACATTTTCAAGGCACTGAAAGGCCCTGTAGCAAAGGCCATTGTGGCATGGGCAAGCATGATAAAAACACATTATAGTTCTAACTGTTCAAAATTCAGCAAGGTCTCATAAACCAGTCCATGCTTTCAGCTCGGCTGACACAAACCTTCACAGCTGTCTGTCTCTTTCACATACCCAGTTACATATATGTTTGAAGGACATGCACATTTTTGGGAAGATTTTTTTGTAAAATAAAATGAAAAATTATGGACATCAACAGATGTAGTCATCATAAGAATGCAAAGGCCTCTCTTCTCATGTGCCTTAGTATTCACATGAGAAGATTGGGTTTGGTAATTAGTGAAGGATTACAATAATCTATGTTTGGGAGCGTAACCTCCCCCTCGTCTTTGTAGCGCAGCACGAGATGAATCCAGTACAATTAAGCCATTTTGTTTCACTGCATGACTGTTCATTAGCATTATCTACATCAGTGGCTTCAGCTGTCAGACTGGATCCCTTTAAGGTTCTCACTATTGCCTCAGTTCCCCCGGTTACAGCTCAGTCTCCCAAGGTTTGAGGTCAGTGTGGGTCAATGCCTAATAATGAGATCAGGCAATCATATCTACTCCTCCAAGTATCAAAACTATATCAACGGCTTCTGCCGATGGGAGTTTGTTATTCTCAACCTAGGACATTCATAGAAACATTTTGTTATAGTCCAAGAATCTGGACTTCATGGCCTCAAACTTCAGGGCCAAAGGGTGAAAGGGCAAAAGACTCTCCGTCTTCATAGCCTACAGCATCTCTCCTCACCGTAGGGTCCGTCGAGATGACAAGAACTCAGCTAGGTTGCTCGAGACAGGGGCACTGCAGGGGGGACATTAAGGGAACTGTCCTTTTGAGCGTCTGGACACTCAGAAGACTCTGTTGCTTGGAATAATCTTTGGGGCAATTTAGCACGGCTTGTCTTTTAACAGGATTTTAGGAGCGAAACACTTTTTATCAGGGCTTCTGAGGATGAGGCCATACATGCTTAAGTAGATCCCACAGCCCAGATCTGAAAGGGAGGAATTCTCATAAAAGGCTCTAGCTGGAGGATACTTCATAACGGTCAAATGTTTTAATTAAAAAAAAGTATATTGGAGGCATGCATTCACTATTTGTTGCATGATTGCTGTCAGTTTTAACCTGTCTTTTATTAGTTAAAATGAGAAATTTAAATCAAAATCAGGGAATTACCGGTCTTTCAGTTTTCAGGAAAGTAGCAGTTCTTTTTTTCCAGTCTGTGGCTTGGAAGACGTATCCTAAATCCCATCACTGCTCATTGTTGGCCAGATCTGTAGCCAGATATATCATATTGGTGTGTGATGACAGGTGGGATATACCACCCACTATCAGCTATACTTTTAATAACAAGCTGTTTATTTAGCAAACTCAGCAAACAAGGTTGTTTTTTTTTTCTACATACACTAACTTGGCTATCATACAGTAGCGGCATCTGACACATTTTCTTACGTGTTAATAGCAAGGTTGGTTACTGGAACGTTTATTTTGGTGGAATTAGTCTGACTGACTGACGGACTTATCTCGGACTCTTTTGTCTCACTTAATCCAGTTTATAGATAGGTGCACTTTATATATGACATAAGTTCAAAAAACATGCATTAACAGTGCACATATAAATCCCGTGTGACCTATGTTGCTGAAAATGTGATACAAAAATTTGCATTATTTTTATTTTTTAAATGATTAACACATTATAATTTATTATAACACACAGGGAAAACTTTTGTCTTTGCACTTATGACACGGAAATCTCACAAATGGTAAAAAATCTATTCAGCAGTAAATTAGATTGCTTAGTGAGGTCAGTGTCCAACAATCAAAGTTTGTTTCAAAACCTATTCCACAGCCTGCTGTGTATCTGTCTGTTCATCTCCTCCTCACTTTAGTCACGATATTCAGTCATAAGAAGCCAAAAGAAAGGCATCAGTCACACTTTAATGGATCTAGGATTATTGTGCTTTCATTCCTCCACCCCACAGGGTTCAGGGGTGGGTGGTTGGCTCCGCTGCAGTCCCCAGAGCTGCCCATGTCTTCCCTCTGTGACCCCAGCTGCTGCCTGTGGGCAAACTCAGCGTGATGACCGTTAACCACGGGGTCAGAACCTGCTGTGTCATGCCACTTACAGGCCTCAATTTTGTCAAATTAGTAACCAATCTTAACTCATGTTCTTTGAAAGTGCTTTAATCACATTGAGAGCACAGACGGACCAGTTGGCAAACTGCAGGTGGACAAAAGGAAACAAAGGCACCCCACTCTCAACCTGCTGATAACATTCTTCCACTTTCGGACTGTGAAGAAATCTCTCCAGATGTTAGTTATATCTATACCAAAACATTTGAATTCTGTGAGTAGGAAAGATATTGTAAAGATGAAAATTATATTCATTTATTTTTATTTTTAATAAAACGTTGTCTTAAATTCCTATTTCTAAAATGTTCTTTTAGTTATTTATGGATCTGAAGTATATGCATTTATTTAAAAACAAATATGGGTGTTTGTTGTTGTAATTTTTAAGTGTTTTCTGTTTTTTGTGCTGTTTTTTTTTAATAACTACAAAAGCAAATAACTACAAACAGGCTGGGCATTAACTTCATCTGCTCATGAAAACTATAAGATGACCTGCAATTAAAAGCTGAAAGACCACAGTGTGTCCTTGTCATAAACATGACGTGGGTCCAGTTTTTGTTTTGTAGTCCATTCATCATCCAGGCTGTTTTGCTGTTTTTCCGACTTAATTTATCCACAAACATTACAGAGCAATATATTGGGAAAGTATTAAATAACGACCAATATGAAACAGTTATTTTTGTTTATAATGATGCAGAAAATGTGTTACAGCTGGAATTTTTTAATTTTTGATCTGCCTGTTCAGAACTTTGAGGCTGGCCTTGATGTTGATCTCGTGAAGCTGCAAAGGCAAGCAGGGGCCATCAATACAGTTCAGAAAAATATCCCAAACTATTAATTTTAGTTACTTACTATCAAAAATAATTTAAAAAAATCAGTACTCTACTCAATATTATTAAAACAAATTCCAAATAAATTCCTAATACAATTACTCTTCTTCTCTACCAGCATGTTTGAGTAAGATGTACATGTTCTTATCTTCTTGCTTTAGGACTACAACTGAAAAGCCAAAAAAAAGCTTAAAACACTAAAAATTATTTCAAAAAGGAAAAATAGACATCTCAAAAACAACCAAAAATATTTGCTATTAAAAATCATAAAAAATATATAAAAACAAAAAAAATTCCATCCAAAAACAAATCATCTCAAAAAGAAAAAAAATTACATTGAAAAGATGGGAAAAAAATGTTGATAAACAAAAAAATGATATCAAAAATAAAAAACAAAATATTTTGAAAAACAGACTGCATGCGACAGTGTTGACCTTACCCCAATGCAGGTATCCTGGCCACGTACGGACTTTGTTGCTTTCTGCCCAACGTTCTCGTCGAGATTGACTCACAAACAAAAATAAACAGTCAATAGAACTAATACTTTCTCAATATTTCGCTCTGTAATTTTGTGGATAAAATAAGTTGGAAGAACAAAACAGACTGTCAATATCTTGACGAGCAAAAAAATAAAAAAATGGCCACATGATCATTCTTACCTTGGATCTTAAAACAGATCCTGATACAAGTTTAGAGGACTATAAAATGAGAAAGGGTTTATAATGTATTTAATTTGGTCAAAATAGCTCAAAAGATTCCTAGCTGACCTTAAGAAATGGTGAGCAAAAATAACACTTTAGACCTGCTCAATAAAGTAAGAACAATTAACTTCTGTAAAAGCAGCCTCACAAAATAATAGAGGCTGCTATCTGATCAGTGGTACCACTTAGAGGGGACCTGCTGAGACCTCTGTTTATGCATTAGTAGGGCAGCAATAATGAGCACTGGTCTCTCACAGTGCAAGAGTCAAATCAAATTCCCTTGCCAATTGGAATGAGATTTACACAAGACCCTGTAGTGCTGAGACTAATCTTCCTGAGCGATCTACGATGTCCATGCACTAAAACAGCCTTTTATTTTCTCATGGACCACTGATGCTAGTCCTCGTGTTGGGATTTGTTTCTGTTTTCATATATTTCTGCTGGACTGGGAAGCTGAAGCCATCCTGCTTGTGGAACAGACCTGGCAAATGGCCCGCAGAGGACATTTGACCCTGTGGGTTTTCGCTCTCCTCCACGTGTTTTTTTTTGTTTTGTTTTGTTTTTTTGCAGCTAACACTTTTTCTTTAGTGAAAGCTAAAAAGCTCAAAAGGGTGGAAAGCTAAATATTTTTGTAAGTGTCCTGGACGCCAGGTTGCATAAAAGGTTCCACGGGCGTTTGTATCGAGCCTTGATGCTTGAGACCACAAATTTTAGTTTCTTCTGCCATAAAGCTGCCCTTTAGAAACACATAAATAAAAGGGAATTTATTTGAAAAAAATAGTGTATTACTTTGATTCAATTAGACCAAACTAAAAGAGAGAAACCTTAATGTTGGCTAGTGACATAATGATTTATCAGTGTTCATTATAGGTAATTTCCCCTTTGTGCAATTAATAAAATTCTATTCTATTCTATTCTATTCTATTCTATTCATTTTAGTCCAGTATTAATTAGCATTTTTGACTTTTTCAGTGTTTTAGACAGGATACCTAACATGATGTTTATCTTAATAAAGAGTAAAGTGTGAAGAACAAATAAATATTTATATTCAAATTATTTTATTCTTGTACCTCGTAATTTATGAGCTAAATCTATTTAATACATTATTTCTTATTAAATATCAAGAATTCTGTGGGTAGTTTTCTTCCTCCATCTTTGCCTAAAGCTAGTGATAACAAGCTAGTTGGATGCTGTTTAGCACTAACTGCGTGTTAACTGTTAATCACTGTGCTCAGGCAGTACAGTGAAAAACGAGAACAAAGTACGGAAATCAGAGTCCCTTTATTTAGAGAAGTTAACAAATGAGTTTGACTCTTAGGTCTTAAAAGCACCTATTTTTGCTGTGCAGCTATTTTCATTTACATTTTCAAATACGGCAGTTTTTGCAGGTTTACGGGTGTGACTCTTTTTTTTCTACCCTTTAGCTGGAAAATAACCCATCAGTCACAACATTAATGAGGCTCACCGGTTGCTTAAAACTTGAAAAAATATATCCTAGTGATATTTGAGGGTGCAAAGTTATATAAGGCTGTTTATAAATTGGGTTTATTCACTGCCTGGGCTTTCAGAGGTGGCTGCAGTGCCACTTGGGAACTGCCTTGGAAGGAAAAACTATGAATACGCTTTTACCACATTGCCAGGCTTAAATATAAATCCCACAATGTACACAGAAATGTGTCTGAATGCAAGCTGGAAGTGAATACAGGTACAGATCCAAAGAGAACATTTTAAGAATAAGTTGACACACTAGTTTAAATCAGATTAAGTCCTAAATCTTATGATGGATCAAGTACTATGCATATTTTACTTTCAAATGTATTTAAGGAGGTAATGCTTTCCATGTATGATTCACACTTGAGACTTATCAGTGTGCACTATTGAGTTTATCTACAAATGAACAAGAATGCAATTAGCCAAGTCACACTCAAAGATCAATGCTTGCGTATCACTTGCAGTCACCCTAAAGCAAATATGTTTTATTCTAAAAAGATAGCAAAGGAATGTCAAATAAAACCCAGATAGTTGACTTTTAGTTTAAATGATCTAAGAAAATAAATGTGGTTTTCATTGTTTCTGACTTTTTTCCCATGGAGTCTCACAATCCTGATCAAATGGGCTTGATCTTCTGTCTAATGCGTGTTAGCGTACCTTCAGAGGTGATTTGTTGCCCCATTCTAGTTCTCATCCCTCTGTCTCAGGTGAACAATAGCTACCGCACCGCCATCCCACCCTACCCCACCCCGCTGGTTTGCCAAGTGACCTCATCGCTACATCGGCAAGCAGACCTCACTCATGCAAACAAAGGTTGACTAAAGTGAAAATGCCAGCGCTAGTTCTCACAGGAACCCCGATAATATCTCGTCACCCCCCCCAGCACCACACTCAATGACATGAAGCAGCCACACAGATAGAGTTGCAAATGGGCACTTCTCGGAGTCAAAGCAGGGGTGGGTGGGACACTGGACATCCCCCCAGTGGAAGAATTGTTCTCCCATTAATTGATCGCTACTTGATCTTGGATGATGAATCAGGGGTACTCTCTAGGGTATCCCACCAGTCCTGGTGATATGTGTGGGAACCACGAGGAGGCCACGAAGGTGCACCTGTTAAATGGTCATTTCGACCTATTCCCCCAGCACCCTGCCTATTGTTAGGGAATTATATTCAGTTTCCTTCTCGGATGGCCACACAGTGGTGGACAACTGAAGTGGACTCTCTTTTCAGAGAATGGGTTGCCTCAAAAGCAGACTTGCGAAGGTAGGAAGTTGAAGGTCTCATGGTGGACGGCAGTGATGTGAGAGGCTTGGTTGTGAGTCTCCCTGACATACGTGACACATCAGATCTGTTTTTTCTTGTTGGAAGAAAACATTTACGTCCACTGGAAATTTAGTCCAAAATGCAGAAGAACTGACCTTTTTGAAGGACTGAGGATGATCAATGGGGCACTATTAGCTCTAATGACAGCCTGATATCCTCCACACTGATGTGTGACCCATGACCCCGATTTTAATGAGAGCCATAATAAAGAAAATTACTCTGTCAGCATCTCAAGGACGGAGGAGGATTCAAGATGAAAGGTAGCCACTGAACTGAAGATGGCTGGTGAGCTGGCAGTTTCATTAAACAACAAAAAACCAGGTGTTGCAGTGAAGCACTTGTGCTATAATCACAGGTGCTGACAAATTTCAACATGCCTCAAACATGTCAAACTAAAAAAAGCACTCTTCCCTCCATATACTGCCAACAATATTTTTTGACAAATGTTTAAATTCGATCAAAACCATTAGAATTTTCCATCTGTGACTTTTTCACACGTTCATTCCAAAGTGAGACTGTTACCCCCCCCCCAAGGCGCACCACTTCTGTGATCTTTAGAGAGAAGATAGT